>OU343220.1:90088135-90176638 GCA_910596185.1 Chrysanthemum makinoi | reverse complement strand
CGTTTCAGGGGGCAAATGGAAACGGGAATGGCTATCGTGGGGGACCTCCTACATATTACAACCGTGGGACTTTCAGGGAAAGAAGATCTAATTTGGAGGACACGATCAACAAATACCTCGAAGACTCGACTAAGAGACAAAAGGAGCAAGAAGAATGGCTAAAGAACTTTCAAGAAAATATAAACAAAAGCCTTTTTAGTCATGACTAATCGCTAAAAAACTTGGAAACCATGATTGGCAAGCTTAGTGATGAGGTACAGAGAAGGAATGAAGAACAAAAGAGTAAACCAATAACATGCAAAGCCGTATTTTCTGAAAAAAGACAAATCTGACGAGAGCTCTAGCATGGTAAAGGAAACTGATGCTGAAAGTGCTGACAGAAGCCAGTTACGCCGTAACCCTACATCCAAATTACAGGGTAACTGGGATACTTGGTCTGACAGGTTTCTCGAATTGGATGAATCAAGAACACATGTCATTAATGGGTGGTCCAGTGATACAAACCTGTGCCCACAATCCCCATCCAAGAAGAAGAATCACTGGTGCAAAGCGATACCAGTGGATAATGATGAGTGGTACGATCTTTGGGCCTCGTGCAACCCTCATAACGACATTTGCGATGGAGGAGACGATAAGGAGAGGGTTAAAAATAACAAATACATGTGGTCTACAACTAACGCTGATGAAAGGTTGGCAAAATTCTCAATCGAGGAAATAGCGAAACCCCCTATTAAGCCTGCTACAATCCATATATGATCATGGAAGATGATTCCACATGAGCATGGCCTACATGCAATCCTTTTCGTGAGTATTGCAACGGGGGTGGTAATACGAAGGGTGAAGAATGGACATGCCCTCATGAGCTAGAAAGACACGACGTCAAGTTCAGAGATCTATCCTTTCATGATTGGTATTTGGTAAGATTCGGGGATGCTATAATTAATACGGGTCTACTAAGGAAGCTCAAGCTCGATTATGAAGAACATTGTCTCCACCAAAGAGAGTCCATGGATTAAAAGCCAACCAAAGATAATACCTCCTGCAAGGATGTTCCCTCAAGCAACACCAATGACAAGATAGCTCAGAAGCATTGGTGTGAGAAGATAAAGACCTTTGGTGAAATCTTTTAGGCTTCTTGTAACCCGTTTGACGATGACTGTAACGGGGGGAGCAGCATAGCGAGAGTTGGGGATGATGAGTTCTTGTGGACCTCAGCCAATGACGTTGAGAGAACGGAGTTACCTTGGTTAGATAAGTTGGGATTTGATGATTGGGTTAGAATCAAGTATGGTAAAGTAGATGCTTCCACTAAGGAGAAAATTTGGAAGGGATGCATGAGTGAAGAAGACCTTAGTGAAGAAATTCCCAACGATACTAGTGAAGTGATGAATGAGGATAGCGAAGAAACATCGAGTAAGGAGAAAGAAGAATGCAAGCGTGTGCTTATTGAAGAATTACTAGATGATAAGTGGTTTAAGGGAACTGAGTCCGATGATGATGACATTGAGGGAATTATGGACTACCTTGAACTACAAGCGGGTTCACTGACCCAGATAATTAAAGCATACGAACAAAGGAGGTGCAAACTTCTTGGTATTCCGTACAAAAGGCCACCACCAATTGTAGCTAAAAAATATGAGTTTACAAGCTACCACTTGGGGCCGGACCAAAAGTTTTGCAATATTCGGAAGATTGAGACAAAACCGCTACTAATGTTGCTTGTGTCAGACACAACTTGATGAAAGATACGAAGGAAGTTGGCCAAGTTCGAAGGCCACCGTGAAGCCCCATGGCTTTGGGTCTAACTTAAAGACTCAGTAACAAAGAAAAGTGTTCATTCGGGAGACAACCCGAATTATCCTTTTTATTTCTTTTATTTCTATTTTTGTTGGGTTTTGTGTTTTTAACAATTTTTTGCAGGAAGTGGAGATGAATTCACAAGTGCCTAAAACGGGGACCAGATCTGTCCATTAGTTACGGCGTAACTCACCCCCATGGTTACGCCTAACATATCATCAGTAACAATTCTCTCCAAAGCATTACCTATTACTGCGTAATCTCATCCCATGGTTACGCCGTAGCTATTCTCCAATAGCGACTGCCAGGTTTTGCCACAATTATGGTGTAACTCCTTTAATGGGTTACGACGTAATTATCCTTCAGTTCTAATTCTTTCTATATCAACACAATAACCTTGTATTATTTTTTAAATAAACTTTGTGGGTATGTTCCCTGTAAGCCCTCACGAGACTACTGATACACTTACGCAGCGCGTTCGGGGTCAAAAGAACTTCCTTTTCATCGAGCAAGTTTTATAACACCCTAGGCAGTGAACCTAATCGTTGTAGTGTAGTATTAGGGTAAGCCACGGGTATTGATATCGTTCTCGAGGGGAATAGGAATGCTAGTGAGAAATTACTACGCTAAGGTTGGGGTTGAGGAAGATTATTTTTTATCTTTTTTATGTTTTTTAGAAAATGGAAATTACGAATCTCGGGGTATTGGATTTGGGGGTTGGTATTTCTACCAATTACTTCTACTTATCTAATTATCTAATCTAAGGTGAGTGTAGTCTATGTCTAATTGATGTGTGCACTTATGATAGTTAAAAATGTATTTGCTTAGATGTTATTACTCCCTAGTTATCTCCTATTGATGGTTGAATTGTCACGTCCTTATTCTTAACGCGTTGTGTTTCTTCGGTCGTAGGGTATGCGTTTATCCCTAACTCTTTGAAGTTACCTAAGGTTAATGACTACGAATTCTCTAGGATTCATAAACTTAACACTAAGGTGATCTTTGGATGTTTAGCCTACAATTCCACTGGTAATTATAACCTAAGGTTCAACAAAGATTAATCAAGCATTAATAACACAACGGATGACCTATCGCAATACTAAGATAATCACAATTAAGATAAGAGACAACCAATCAATATTCAATAACTAGGTTTCATATATCTAAGCAAATACACAAGTAAATTAGCCGGACATGGGGAACATGCAAGCTTACACACAAACAATTGAAGACATGATTGAATCAATGAAGTAAAACACTTATCTTGTTGTAAAATAGGGTATGGAACCATAAAATACTGCCCAAGACAGCCTTGGTTCGGTTTAGGTTTTTACTCCACAAAACTACCTCTCTAAAAACTGAAAAATTTGGATTCTATATATAGTGTTACAAGCTGCGACGACGTCACTCTTTAATTGTGACGCCGTCATTAGGGTTTCGTCTTGGCCACGTTATCATTGTGACGGTGTCACCTTATGCCTGTGACGTCGTCTCCTTCAGTCTCTGACGCCGTCTGGATCAAATCTAGGCCATCTGAGCTGCGACACCCTACTCTTTTAAAACCTGATGCCGTCACTTGTAAATAAGCAATTTGGCTACTGAGTCATCACAAAACATGTTGCGACGGCGTCGCAGTTAAATGCTGATGCCGTCCCCTTCAGTTCCAGCAGCTTGAGTGTCTCGATTCTTGACTTTGGCCATTTTCTTCGTATATTCGCGCCTTTTCGTCCGGATAAGTGTCATTCCAGCAATTTGCCTTCAAGAGACCTAAAAAGTGAAAAGGAACGAAATTAAGTAGTAACGGATACAAAAGTGATCAATTAAGGGCTTAAATGACCCCTCAAAAGTGTACATTTTAAATCCTTATCAAATATCCCTACACTTGGTATTTGCTTATCCTCAAGCAAATGTGCTTTTAGCCATTATAAGTTAGGTGTTATGAAACATTAGTTTAGAACAACTCACAACACATATAAGCCCCGAAAAAGTCATAACAAGCATGGAAGTTACATACTAGCACCTCACAATGGGTGTTTGGATACTCACATCTCTCGGGTGTATATGAAATATATCAAGTTGGAAATGGAAGATAAACACTCATTAACCGGTCCTAGTACATAGATTACCATAGGCTTGAAACTAGATCAAACCTCCATCGCTTTGGGGTAAGCACCTAGGAAAAAAAAAACTATCCAAGAGGTCTTTTAAAGGGTTGTAATGTTAGGCTTACGGTAGGAAACAAAGGGTTTGGTGGGATAGGCGATTTAGTGGTGGCAAGTCAAAAATCTTTATAATACAAGCATGAGAAGAATGGCGTTGCTAAGCCAAGACTCGACACTCTAAACTCTAGATAACTGAAACAAACAAACATAAATTTAAAGATAGATGTAGGATGGTAGCCCGTATGTTTTTTTTTTTCAACACTCTATTTTTTTTTTCATTCATACACTTTTACTCTACCATCCTTTACGATAACATCAAAATAGTAGGGATTTATAGGCACATCCCTACACTTGAGTTTTTATTACTCTAACACTAATTTGACCCGAATTGAAAAGATCAAAACACTTGGAGTACATTATTACGCAAATAAAGGGAATTTGAATTTAACGTTCCCTTCCCGTCATTCCATAAAATTTAACTTTTCCCATGAGTCTCAATCGTCCCAAAACTGTGTGCAAAGGATATGACTCGACTTAGCAACTTATACAAGCAACTAGATAATTGAATTAAGGGTTTAGTGTGATAACAATAATGCACTAAAAGTGAGTGCATGCAAGGTAGGCTAAGGGGATTTGGGTGTACATTTGTAGGTGGATTGTAAACAATGCTCTTCATTGATATTCTGGAAAACCGAAACATCAAGAGAACCGCGAAAAGGATAGGCTCTGAGGAGTTAACTAGGGGTATCGTGTACTAAAGATGAGTACAATGCAAGGGTGTGTGGGAATTACTCAACCGATGTGGAAGAAGTAATTATATTACGGGTATCAAACAAGGGTTATCCTAATGCCTCTTATCATTTAGTTATTCCTAACTACACAAGTGTAGTCTTACTAGCGATCTCGGAATGCATCACAAAACAAGTTCTAGAATCTATTATACTACTGGTTCACACTCTAAGCATTAAAGATGAATGTTTTAATTCCTACTAATCTAAGGGCGATCCTCACATTTTGGGTGGAATTTAAGTGGTAAAGGGTTTTTGTGCTAGTCATATAATTTCCTATCCATGAGACGCTTTTTTAAAACTAATTGCCCACTCCTACATGTCATGAAAAATTATAAATTTGGTGCCAAAATTACCCTAACCGATATTTCTCATGATTTATTACACAAATAAAATTGGACAAGGCAAATAATCAAGGATAAGCATAGTTTTAAAGTTCCCGTTTTATTTTCCCTCCCTACACTTAAACTGAACATTGTCCCCAATGTTCCCCGAAAGTATCAAAGTTATGATAATGGAAGGTAATTAAAAACGAAAGAAACTAGTAATCCCCTGATTGGCTCGGTAGGATCCGTATGAAGTAGTGGTTAAATCTTTCTTCAAGAAGAAAGTTATGCATGAAAAGCTTCTTCCAATCTTTTATATCTTCTTCTTGATAAACAAAACCTGGACACTTGAAGAAAACAAACGAAACCTTCGCGTAAAATCGGCGGTAACAATATATATAAGACTCCACTAAACTAGGATATAATGCTTGTGAAATGGATGTTTACAGATTTTCTGGAAAATTAAGACCTGGAAAATTCCAAAAATTTATAAGTAGCACAGAAAACGAGAAAAAGTAGTAAGTTGTTTCTGCTCCTCCTGACGCCGTCAGGTTGCGATCCTGACGCCATCAGGTTATCTTGACAGGAACTGGTCTGCGATTTTCTGGAAAAATTCTGGAAAATTTATATCTTTAGAATCTGGAAAAATTTCTGCAAAAACATCCATTATGACTCGATACAAGCATTTAACTCGAACAAACACACATGTATATCTTTTAATTAATTGAAATTCTCATGTTCACGTTTCTTTTGAAAACGTGTGTAATCCTCCCTACACTTATCCCTTATGTAAAATACCTTTATATGTAATTAAGACGAGGTTAAAGACAAAATAAAGCATTTTTACAAATTTAAACATGAGGATAAACAATCACTAAAAGATATACGACACAAAAATAGACAATCCATCCACACAAGTCATAGATAAACCACATACAAAAATACATACACATCAAATTGTTCAACTTTCACCACAAAGTTAAGATAGCCTAGATTATTACATGCCCAAATAAAATTGTTCCAACAACCAACCATTCCTAACCATAAACTATCCATAAACAAATACATGAGTCACTGGGGAGGGGGTCCATAACGGTAGTCATAACCAGGAGGGAGGTGGCCCAGGTATCCATAATGCGGGTAATCCTCCTCCCGCCCAGGAAATGGATTGATCTGCAGGTGTGGGTCGAGCTGATCACGCATGGACAGATGCTGCATCTGTCTGACGGTATGATCATATGTCCAGCTAGCCCTCTGGTCCTGCTGCGCCATCCACGTATCCATACGGTCCATCCACGCTCCCTGGTGGGCTTATGTTAGGAATTAGAAATTCCATAGTGAATTGTCAGTCACCCCAAATATTATCTAGTATAAGTTAGCTCGTAGACATATCGTTAGTTACGTTATTTGTTAGTTTATTAGTTAGTCATTAGCGTAGTTTAGTTTTGTGCAACACCGTGGAGGAAAGACGGGTCTTTACCCACTGTATGCCTGATCCACAGCCCGTCAGGAGGGCGTTTAGTTTGTAAGTATAAATACCCCTTCCATCCTTAGAAGGGGTGGTGCTTCTCAATCTAACCTTTCATTTTTTGTTAAGCAACTCTCTAACAAGAACACCCATCTCTTATCTTTCTCTCTCTAAATGGCTAACATGTATTTCCATCATCCAAGACCACCCGAATCATCAAAAAACATAATATTTACGATCCTACAAGTGGTACCAGAGCCTAGGTTTTGTTGTTTTGGTGATTCGAATGGTTTTTATACGGTTTTCTTATGTGGTTTGTGTGGTTTTCATTGATGCGGTTTGATGTTGTTATGTGATGTTTGATGTGGTTTGTTTAACTGGTTTGTGTACGGTTTTTATGCGGGTTTGATGAAGTCTTATACATAATAATGATTTTGTGATGTTAACAAGTTTTATGTTGTGTTAAATATGGTTTTATGTTGTTTAAGTTTTAACATTTTTGTCCCTATTTTTGAGGTCATCAGATTCTGACATGAAATATGTATCATTGAGGTCAAAATGTTAAAAGTCTTATAACTGTTTTAGCTGGATCTGATAAATACGCTTTCTGGTCAAATTTTTCTTGCCGTTAATAGTTTTCAATGATAAGTTGTATCAGTTTTTCTGAGTCTGAAAAGATGGCGGTTTGAGGTTGTATTCTTGGAAGCGAGTTGTGGTGCATTTTTTAATGCAACTTGACGATATGTCCAGATTCAATGAATCTCATAAGCGACTTGTACTCATGGTAGCGACTTGTCATGAGTTTTGACTCATGGTAGCAACTTGACTCATGGTAGCGACTTGTCATGAGTTTTGACTCATGATAGCGACTTGACTCATGGTAGCGACTTGTCATGAGTTTTGACTCATGATAGCGACTTGTCCTTATGTCAAGTAGCGATTTGTAAAGAATTTTAGGAGATGCTATTTTGACAGCGGTTTGTAAAGTAAATGTTAGCGACGTGTCTTGAGGTGTTGTGTCAAAAATGGCGACTTGTGTAAAAATTAATGGCAACTTGTCTGAAAAGATAAAGAGATGAAGAAGTTGAAGACTTGCTTAACTTAACACAAAATCAACATATATTATCAACAAACATATTCAACATCAACAGTTGACATCTACAGATATTCAACACCATACATCAACATATTCAAAGAATCATATCATGTACATCAACAAGACTCAACATGATTCAACCTCAACCATTTTGATATTCATCTTAAACAAGTAATAACAAGTTCTCAGATTTAGTTTGGGGTATTTATTTGGTCATACCCTCAATACTCATCCATCACTGAACAAGTTTTTGTTTAAGGTCTTACTTTGATGTTCGACCCATGAAATAACTTTAACAAGGATGTTAAGTTGTTTTTCAGTTGGTCGTTTATTCACACTATACAACACTAATTAACAAATCTTTTAATCGACATCATTGTTAAATCTCAGATCGGGTCAATTTTTATCTTTGGAAGACTTTTAAGCGACCCTTCATCCTCATCAATCTATGAAGAGAAAGACACTACATGTATGAATCTCATAAATCATTTCGTGTATGGTGATATATATATATATATATATATATATATATATATATATATATATATATATATATATTATATATCATGACCTTGAAAAAAAGGCCTCAACACAATATGTTCATCACAAATTCTTGTTATGCTTATTGGTCATTATTCGAATATCAGTTTAAAAAGGAAACAACAATATCAAATCTGTTGTTTCCTTTCCTCTCATTCGTTGGTACAAAGAAGTCAAACAGGTGAAAACGAAAGTAATTTAAATGGATAACCTACCGGTGAACATATTATTGAACTCATGGCAGTCACAATTCCTTAACCATCTCTGTGGCCTATTCGTTCCTCCTTATGCCATCCCTGTGGCGATCATAAGGTACTGAGTTTCTTTGATGTTTGATATGAACTGGGGGTTTGAATCTTCAGCAAACGGGGCGGATGGATTATGTTGGGGCGAATTTATTTGCAAGACTCTAGGGTTGATAAAGGATATGTGACTTGATTTTTTTTGTTAGAGGCGGACTAATTTGATGAGTGATTTTAGGGTAAGAGGTGAGAGAGATTAGGAGGAGGCGTAATATTGTGGAGGAACCCGTATTCTTAGGGCTTCATATGACCGGATTTTAACCTTGTGAACTTGGGCCGAGCTTTATAAACTAATGTGGGCTTTTAGTTGGTTCCATATATGGGCGATGGTATAACTGATATAAGTGGCTATTTGGTTTATACGCTTAAGTGTTCTTTAATGGTATTAGAATTCACGTGGGTATATATATATTGGACTTATTATCGTGAACAAACGTTGAATAAAATGAAGTGAATTATTTGATACTTCTAAGTATTGGATAATGGATTTCGGACAAGGATGTTGTTCATTTGGGATGTTTAATTGGATTAAGTGTAGCAGCGGACTTAGTGTACTTTGTGTTGGACCGAGTGGTGTAATAATGGTTAAAACCATACATGGGCCGTGAGATTATGATCGGATGGAGTATTGGATCGGGTATTATTTGAGAATCGGAAACAAAGTATCATTAAGAATTTTATACCAAAGTCTCACACTTGATGGTTAAGAATTAATTGGATCGGCCTCGGAATCAAATGTGGAAAACTTAGATTTGGATTATCATGGGTTGTGATGTGGATTCATTAGGATTTATTAGGTTTGAACTTCATGGACCATGCCCCGATTATTCATATAACCTAGTTTGAGCCTTACACTTGATTGAGTCGGATGGGCTTCTCAAGATATTTGATTGATTATGAGATTTGTTAATAAAACTTTATGATGAAAAGATTTGTTGTGCTAAGAGATTTGACGATAAGATTTATGATAATGATATTTGATGATGAGTTTTGGTATGATGATGAGAGTTGTTGTGGTATGCAGTTTGAAACTTTGGTATATACATTTTCACGAAGACTATTATGTCACGGCTTGAAGTGTTTATTGGAAAATGTTGACTACGGGATTGTTTGGACGGTATTCCTTATTTAGACTTGCAGTGAAGTTTTCCGGGCGCGTTTACTTATTTCGTCTTCGTTCTTTCTACCCTTCTGCGAAGATGACTTGCCTGGGCATTTATTGGATGTGATAAAGACTTGGCCAGTTAGTTACTTTTGTGATTCTTTCTCACTTAACCCACAACGTAGCTATCACTTCGGTGTCTTACGCAGTTGAGGATGCGTCAAGAGGTTTTGTACATTAGGTACACTATTTCTTTTTTCACAAGGATTAGTACAAGCTTAAGTAGCAAATCTAGGGAACTCCACTTCATGTTCAAGTTTGGCATATCGGGTTTACTTCACCATGTTGTCACTGCAATAGCCGACAGAATGCGTGAATGATGTGTTTACCAAAGTGGGTAAAAAATTGTTGATGCTATTGTTGATGTTGGATAATGAACCGCTGATGAACCGCTGCATATTCCCCTAAAACAGATATTCACCAGAACCAAAGTTGTCATAACACATTCAAACTGAAATTGTTTACGGTTTAGTCTTGATTTTGTAAAATCCCGCGAAAGAAACTATTTCTCGGTTTAAATCATAGACTTGTAAAATCCAGTGACAATGGAAACATCCTGGTAATAGTAAAGTGCATTTCCGGATCTATCTTATGGTTTATTCTTGGTTTTGTAAAATCCCACAAAAGAAACTATTTCTCGGTTTAAACCATAGAATTGTAAAATCCCGTAATGATGGAACCATCCTGGAGAAAGGAAAGTGTATTTCGGAATCTTATCTGATGCGGGTGCTATGGTTTCTACTTCGAAGAAGGGATAAAAGGGTGTACTTCATGAATTGGACGTGTGTTTGGATATTCGTTATGGCAGTTTGGTTATTACATGGTTTTACGGGGTTATGTGCTTCTAACCATGGTCGGGATGAAACCATTATCTTAAAACGTAAAAGGAGGCTAGATTTGAGCTTTTAACCAGAAGATGTGACAACGGCGTTAATTCAGTATTATCTATTTGAGGTTGAAGTGAAACGTCACGGGCAAGTGTACTTAGTATCTGAAGGTATCGGGGATGGTTGGATGAAGATTCTTCAAGATCCTTGCTCGAGCTTATTATCAAAAACAAAGACTTGGAAATCTAGTTATTGTTGGGTGACTTTTTCCTCTTCTTTTACCACTTGGGGGAATTGGGCTCTTATCACCACAAAATAACTATCACTTTATAGATTTACGTTGTAGTGCTCAGTGTCACATTCAATTGTGGATTTTCAAGAAGGTGATGTACGTCTTATACTTGATGGTTGGTTGGATGAAGAGTATAGAGTACTTAGATATTCAATAGAGGATGAAGTCTTGGCACCGCTCTTTGTTACATATGTGCAAGTTTAAGTCACGAGTTCGGGTTAGCTTACTTCAGGGTCAAACTCATCATATTGGGTTTTCTCCATCAGCTGTCACGACAAAGAGCCTACTGAATGATAATGAAGTGATTACACGTTTTGCCAAGAGATGATGAAAAGAGATAGATTATGACGGTTGAACACAACAGTTCAAGCCTCGTACTCTAAAGAAAAGAAAAGTGTACGCTTTAGTGCGCTTTATCTTCTGAAGAAGAGAAATCTTCTTATTAATGACCATTCTCATCAACATGCTTCATACTTTTTCCATGCGTTTTCAATTATCGAGTGAACCGGGCTACCATTGATTGTTTTCTTATTCCACTTGCTCAATTATAATGATGATGGCGACATCATATGCTACCTTTGAGGGGGAGAAGTGTGAATAAAATGCATTTGGATGATTTTCACTTATTAAATCAAGAATGGAAACTCCGTATGCAATTCTTGAGGGGGAGAAGAAGTGTGAATTTACTGCATGGTTGGTCGTTATCTGAGAATAAATGGTCAAACGGCTCCAAACTCATGTAAGAACCGAGCTTCTTCTTATCGGGTCATCTTCACATGTAGTTTTCTTCTAAGAGCCGTTGGTTGACATCTTCTTATGGACTGATGAGTTTAACGACAAATTGCTTCCAGTTGCGGGGTTGATTTCCTTGATGAACATCTTTCTGTTCTTGTTTGATTGGGAGGGATTTGATTTAAGGAGATTTTCTATATACATGTTAACGGGAATGCATGTGGTGAGAAGAAGATGTTAACTTTCTATTCCCCATTCGGACAATCTTGAAGAAGGTCGAGTCTACAGTCTGTTCTACATTTTCTACTGCATGTTAGAAGACTAAATACGAGTTGCATTTAAAGATCTAAAGACTTCTTCTTAATCTGGGCAGTTATCAAATAGATTGTCGGTTTTGGGGAGAGCACTAATTGGGGGAGAGTGAAAAGTCATATTTAATCCCCAATTAGACTTGCTCACATTCTTCGGCAAGTTGATTCTCACAAATATTAATAGTGTTCTTATTCCAACTATGTGGGGGAAGAGATGAAAGAGTTAGTTTTTGGTGATTAAAGAGGTACACAAGTATGACATATTCAGGGGAGATAAATGTATAACATGAGGGAGGTGTTAGCAGTTATTTTTCGGTGGGAATGTGTGTACTTCGGGTTCTTGAGCTTCATACACGATCATCAGGGAAGAAAATTGTTTAGCACAAACATTTCTTTCCGAGCATGATGTGTATTCGGGAGAGTTCTTGAGCATTATTCTTAGAGACTGACTGTATCAATTCATCTACTTGGGGGAATGTGGTCTCTTGACAACTTTTTGGTATCGATCGCTTCAGACTTCAATTGAAAAGAAATATGTGAAGATTCATTCATGTGTGGGATGATACGTTGCTAATCTATTTTGATGATATAACCCTAAACGGAGAATCTCGATTATCGTTCTTAAAAGGAGCAGCGGGATTTATGATAGTGGTGTGCTTCTTTGTGCACCTGGCTAAGGGAAGCTTGAAAGAAAGCTTTGAATCTGCTCAGCTAAAGGATTTTCGGTTTGGGGGGAAGCTGCCAAAGTCTCACTTAAGATGGTTCAATTTCTTCTTCAATACAAGAGCCTCGATGCTTTGGTGGTGGATGTTTCAAGAGATGACTTAATTTTATCTTCTAAGACGTTACCGCTCGATATCCTATCTCGCAGACTCGTTCATCTTCTTAAACTATATCATCATTCTATCTCTCAGAAATATTTATCAAAACCAAAATACAAAAATATAAAACCGTAAAAAGAAAATAGAAAAATATAAAACCAACAAAACCATAAAAATCAAAATTTGAAAAGACAAAAAATATTGTTTTTCAAAGACATGTCTTCTGCATCGATAACATCTACTATCTTAGAAATGTCATTCAATAATGGCACGGGACCATAGATGAAGTTTGAGCAGAAGGTGTAAATATTCTTTTTCAAAACATGTCTAAAACTATGGTTTGCAGTATTGACTGCGACCCGCCACTGGCTAAACATGGCTTGCGCTACTTCAGATCAGAATCTCAAATTAAACCATGGTTTGCTATTATTTCGATAGCAACCCGCCTTTTCAAGAAAAGGAAAGCCGCTACTAAACCAATTTTCGAATATTTCGTGCACTTATCCTAAAACAAAATGAGGAAAGTATGTCGAAGGACTGCTGTTTTACTCAAATATTTTTCCTTCAAAAATTCTTCAGAAAAATATTTTTTTTAACTAAATGGTGGTAAATGAGTGCTTTAAAACAATCGATTCAGCTGTTTTGTATAATTTGCAAACTCAATCAATGACTTCAGCGCTTTTAAAATTTTCATAAAATGAGTCATTGATTGAGGGGGAGAATGTTTTCAAATTTATATCATCTATCGGGCTTATGTAATTATCCTAAATGCTTAACTGAAAAATGATGTTAACCTACGCTGAAGGACTAGGTGCCTAGGATAAGATTGTTAGGATTAGATGATTATAGTTTGATGAACACATATATCCCATGCCTTATATGAACTGATTGATATGTTGGATTGACCTTTATTAGTCGATTGTTGTTTGGGTGATGTCGACACCATATATCCGGCTTGTGTCCACTAACATATGCATATCATCACGTTCATAAGAATGTTCCCGATCCGATCCTACATATGAAGATGATTCGATGCCGAAAGGAAAGGGTAACTATATCTTGGGTTGACAAATGAAGAAACGGAGCTTAACTTGACTTCTATGGAGAGTTGGCATGATAAAATGCGACGAAAGAAGCCTCACTGCATCAGCAGATGGTTTTCTTCCAAACCTCCAGCAACAACAACAAAAGCAGCTCAACCACCTAATGTATCTTTGTGCAGGATACCATTTTTAAACAATTTTAAAAAAAATTGATTAAATTGTTTTGAAAATGGAAGATATTGTTTTGAAAATAAATTGGACTTAACTTTGAAAATCACCGGACTTCATTTTATCAAAACTTAAGTCACTCAATCAACGACTGCGGTCATCGATTGAAGGGGGAGAGTGATTTAAAATAAAATATTTTCTATCGATATTTCTTCACAAAAAGTCTGGTTTGTACAAAGTAAGTGGTGATCTAAAGATTTAATGTTATGTCATGGTATGATTCCCTTTAAAACTCAAAGATCTTTCAAAATGAAATTTTTCTCGTTCTTGTTTGATAGTGAAATTATTTTATTTTATTTAAAGATCTCTTAAAAACTATCATACCTGACACTAACAATCTTTAATGTCTACATTTGGTCCTCATCTGTCAATTTAAAAAATAAATAAATCTTGCCACGTCTTTCTCCTAAAATTTTTAAATGATTTAAATCATTTGGGATCACAAATCTCAAAAGGTTTGAAATTTTTGATCGGGGGAGAGATCGTGATTTAAATCTCAAATCGGTTTTAAAGGGTGATTATTTCAAAGCACTTCTTCCTTCATGTGCCAAATGATTTTGAAATACATAATGCACATGATTGTGGAGGAGCATTTAACCAAAAACCAAAAGAGTATTTAAACAAGGCCACATTTTCTCCCAAGTTTTCTAAACCTCATTAAATCACTTGGGATCCAAAATCTCAAAGGGTTTGATATTTTTGATCGGGGGAGAATTTGTGATTTAATTAAGAAATCTGATAAATGATGATCGATTTGATTCAAAAGTGCAGGCTGCTCTCCCATATGTGCTAAACGCTTTCGAATCTCGAAGCACATATTGAGGGGGAGCATTTCAAAAGAAAATAAACTTTCAAGGTACAAAGATTTATATGTTTCAACATAAAGTACCTTGATTGATTTTCTAAAGGTTTCTTAATGGCTTTTGTGAACATGGATGTGCTACAAAAGAACTCTTTCCTCTATGTGATAAAATGATTTCAAATATCCTATGCACATATTGAGGGGGAGAATTTACCAAAGAAAATCAAATGACTTTTTCCATAGAAATTGTGATCAAGAATTTATTTCAAAAGAACTGTTGCCTCCATGTGCTAAACAATTTATAAAATCATATGCACATGTTGAGGGGGAGCATTTCTAAAAGATCAAAACAATTAAAGTACAAAATTCTTTGATATTATATCACAAGTACCTTGATTGATTTTCCAAATGATTTTTCAATTGGTTTCGAGAAGGAAAGAACAATACCAAAAGACTGACCAATTTACTTTATGCATGGTGTTATAAGGATGGTTAGGTTAGGTATTCGTTCCCACGATCCCGCCAGAGCGGAGGGATCTACCTATGGACAATCCACTAGATAGTGTAGAGTCCTTAGGTATGATGAAAAAAGGAGAAAAGTGAGATATGGGAAGAGTGTGGATGAGATAGATCTAGAACTGGAATAAACCCAACAAGGTTCTAGTTATGAAGTCTCGGTAAGCACTGAAGGGGTTGAAGAATGAAAAAGAAATAAATGGAAAAAGAGTGAAAAGAAATAGCGCTCCAATAATTCAACCTTAGGGCAGTAAATCGGGTTCAATACATATGCTACTGGTTGTTACTAAGCTAACACCGGTATTGAAGACAAGACGTCATGGACCCGGACGACTGCACTTAACTTCCCAAGCTACTCAAGTTCCTCTTAAAAAGGCTTGTTTCATTCTCACGGGGAACCTACATAATCTATCGACTTTATCTTAGAGATTGTTGATATTGAAAAAGGAGACCCTCTCCCTAGTCTCCGGCATAGGAAACCAAATGTGCACTATTGAGTCTAGAGCCACGAGATCATCTAATAAATCTCATTAGGACACTGTCAATGAAGACTCTCTGTTTCACACAATGTGGAAAGAGAGAATATATGATAAGAGTCCTACGCGTTATCCTTGTGGTATTGCCAGAACATCTGAGTGATATGCAAACATATTCACAATGAAGATGGAAAACCTTCTAGAGCCAACATCAAACAAGCTCTTGGTAGGTGGCATGTGAGATCTATCTAATAGATCAACCATGTGACAACTGAACAAAAACAATGGGGCGATTCAAACTTATGAATCAATCCTGGTCAGGTTATGGATTGACGGATACCTTTGAAAACCGGTCGTTGTGCTTAAAATTATTCTCTCTAGCACATCGACTGTGTATTAATATTTCAAAAATAAAAGGTGTTTATGATTGATAATTGATTTTCCTTAAAACCTTCGTTGTATTGCAAAAACTCTTTATTGAGCAGTACTCGATTGTTTTTCAAATCTCTTTTCATCAATCAGTGAATCTCAAATTCGCTGGTTCACTCACTTCATGTTGCCTTCTTTGAGACATTCCGGTTTGAGAACAGCTAGAACAGCTGCGAAACCCTGTCAAGGAGATTCTTCGGAATTATACATGATCGCATGCAGTACTTGTACTGATCAAGGGGAACCGTGGGCCGTGTACCTCAATTCAACAAAAGTGATCAAAGACACTTTCGTGTGTTTTATTGCTAACTGTTGTTTGCAGGTAAGGGTGTGCACGGTCCAAAAACCGGACCGGACCGGCCAAAACCGGACCGGACCGAAAACCGATTTCGGCATAAACCTTAGACCGAGACCGGACCGAATGTGGTCGGTCCGGACCGGTCCGGTCGGTCCTTCGGTCGGTCCGGTCCAAATTAGCCTAAATTCTTCGGTTTTGGTCCGGACGGGACCGGACGGGACCGGACCGAGGACCGAATTAGCCCAAATGCCAAGACCGCGGACCGGACCGAATGTGGTCGGTCCGGTCCGGTCCAGTCCGGTCTTGGTCGGTCCGACGGTCGGTCCGGTCCGTTCGGGTTGTATGCTCACCCTTATTTGCAGGTAAATTTGGACGGTTGCAGCTGATCGATATTGAGAAGTCAATTCACAGCCGCATGCTCACAGCATCCACACTTAATTTGAAGAAATCATGACAAGTGCCTATCTACATAACCTGGCTCATATATTTTTATACTATGCTTCTGCTGCGCTGCTGCAAATATCTTGAACCAGTAAAAGCTTCCGCTACTCTGATGAAAAGATGTCATGATCCAGAAAGTGTGAGCATGTCGGTCCAAAAGTCACAACATCACATGAAGGCAACACTACAATGGGTGATCTAGAGATTTACTGTGGCTGATGATCTCTATGAAAGCTCAAAGATCATCAAAGATGTGGATCAGTTAAAGGCCTCCAATGAAAGTATAAAATAATCGGACTATGAAGAGTCACTACAAAAGCACAAAGAATGCTGTTGGGAATTATGTGAAGTAGGATTTCTGTTGTCATTACTGCCGAAGCGTTTTCAAGAAGTAGAAGCAGTAATCGGCCAAGAAGTGATTCTACTCAAGAGTACAAGCATTACCGTGTTACTGCTGCAAGGGTAAAGCCGACTAGGCCATCAAGCATGACGATATGTAAAATGCTAACTCTTTATTATCTTGAACGGCGAGGTTAGCATTTTGGTTTTATTGTACCGCTTCAATATAGTCTAGTGTATTAGTCATTAAAATGCATGCTTGCAATGTTTAGTCGATTGGGTATAAGAGATTAGGGTTCCTTGTTTATAAAAGAAACCATATAGCTTGTAATAGATAGATCTGGAACATAGAGTTTCAGTGAATAAAAAGATCCATAGAGGATCTAAGTGTCTAGTAATAACAACTTGTGTTTACATTCCGTTTTAGAACACGAGTTGTAGAGATTTTCTATTAGTTTGCTTATGATTACATAGGCAACACTAACGATCCACGAGTGCTAGATCTTTCAAGGTCTGAGAGTGTGCAACGTGTCAAAACGTTCTAACAAATGCCAACATTGAAGAATTGAAGTCTACGAGCTCAATGAAGTCAAAATAGAATGCTAGGATTCGAAATGTAAAACATGGGGTGACCTCCCTTAGGGGGAGATTGTTAGGAACTAGAAATTCCATAGTGAAGTGTCGGTCACCCAAAATATTATCTAGCATAAGTTAGCTCGTATACATATCGTTAGTTACATTATTTGTTAGTTTATTAGTTAGTCATTAGCGTAGTTTAGTTTTGTGCAACACCGTGGAGGAAGTACGGGTCTTTACCCACTGTATGCCTGATCCACAGCCCGTCAGGAGGGCGTTTAGTTTGTAAGTATAAATACCCCTTCCATCCTTAGAAGGGGTGGTGCTTCTCAATCTAACCTTTCATTTTTTGTTAAGCAACTCTCTAAAAAGAACACCCATCTCTTATCTTTCTCTCTCTAAATGGCTAACATGTATTTCCATCATCCAATACCACCCGAATCATCAAACAACATAATATTTACGATCCTACAATGTGCCAATCTCCACTGGACATGTGTCGGTAGGCGTCAGCGGAGCCTCCTACTCCATCCCCCTGCTGGTGTCTTTGGAATCAGCGGCTCGTCATCATCACCAACCTGAATGTCGGGATGAACACGGAACCACGCGTAACCTCTACTATAATCCATGATGACATCCATTGCCTTTAGGGACTTAGCTCTGACGACCCTTGGTGCTGCCACCACATTAAGGTATGCGGGTGCCTCCCCTACCAAGATGCCAAAGGACTGGGCTAACCGGGTGACAAGCATGCCTCCATACACCCTATCCTCAAACCTCATCCCACTAGAAGTCCTCAAGTAATCGGCCAACCAGAATGGGATGTTACAGTGCACACCCTCGGCCAACATGCAGTAGAGATAGAATAGATCTGGTAAAGTGACATGATAACTCGTGCCCTGGCGCCCTATGATAGAGAAAGTGAGGCAACGATGCACAAGCCTAATTCGTGGATCCCGGATCTGTGAGGTGAGGGTACTCCCATTAACGTACTCCCCGTTAGCTATTGTGTTCCAAAACTAAATACCCAACATGTCGTCCCTATGGGTAATCCCAGCTGCCAATCTAGCCCTAAAAACATCGCTCTCAGTATCCCCAGCAGCATACAGTCCCAATCTCCATCCAAACTCAAGTACCGACATAGCCCTCCATTCTCCACCTAACCTAAATTGGACCCCCTGAAACTCAATGTTATCCCGACATGAATTAATATCCATCAGATAAGATGCGTGAAATTCACGCACCAACTCGCCATACACGGGCTCACGCATCCTAAACAGCCTTTCCCAATGGGGGTCAGTGAACTTGTCCCTCCTAAAACTGTTCAAGAACTCCCTAGCCAGATCATGCTCCTCAAGAAATCCCTAGTCCACAACAGCCCCTGAGTCAATAGTTTGATGAAGCAAATCATTGTAACGGGTTTGGCACCCTTCCTCAACAAATACTCCCCACCCAGCAATCGTGTCAGCTATGTTTTCCTGGGTACTAGAAGACTTTCCCCTAGTTCTCTTCGTTCTTCTGCTAATCTGAAATAGGAAATCAAATAGGTGGGGAAAAAATGAGTAACATTCGTGATGCTAAGGATGACATCAGAAGGTTCTGACGGCGTCGCAACATAAACCTGACGCCGTCACCCCGACAAAATGTTTTTGAATCCGACATTTGCGTGGGAAAAATCCAGGTTTTTAACCATAACCCTTGACCCAAACACCCTTGTTTCAGCAACAATGGTGTATTGGCGAGATGGTTTTAGTTCCTAAGCCGTCAGGGCTTCTCGCATAATCAAACACACATGACAACATTACAATTCGCCTAATCTTAAGTCTGATTAACAAGATTCATGGGCGACATTTAGCATAGATCAAATCAATTGGGGATTTTCGGATTGAAAGGGGAAATCAAAATTGAGCATGAAATTGAGCAATTGACTAGACAAAGACCAATGTATATTACTTACCTTGTGGAGATTGACGCAGTAAAATAGTGAATTTGGTGTGGAGAAAACGTAGTGGTGTGTGCGTGGCGGATACAATGTATAGGGTAGAGAATGAAAGGGATGGTTGGTGTTTTTATCCATCCGATCTGGCTTAGTGACGGCGTCACACTTTACATGAGACGGCGTCACGCCCAAATTTTTGCAAAAGAGAATGGTTTTGTTATCCGCCCGGATCAAAAATCTGATTACTATCTTTGACAAAGATTTTGGATTTTATTTTAAGATTTATTTCGTCAATCCACCCACAATTTCCACCAAGGTAAGCAACGCATGTGTCAAACTGTCTTTCAATTGAGATTCTAGACGTGCCGAAATGAGGATTCTTCGATCCTGATTTAAAACCGAAAGATCATTTCCCAACATTTGGAAAGTTGGAAAGTAACACGTGCACCCTTCCAATAATATGTTCCTAAAAAGCAAACAAGGAGTGTTTGGGCAGGAATTCAAAGGTTGTGATTCTTTGCGGAGAATTGCCCTGCGTAATGGAATTGGAGAGGGTCCGGGAGTTATTCCAACATGCTCCGGTATCGCGTATACCTTTTCTATCTTTTTTGGTATATTGTTTCTTGCGATTTCTTCATGAAGTTTCAGCATGAAGTTGTCAGTTAATCCTAAGAAGGTGACGTGACTTTTTCGCATTTGCATCTTGAGGTGTTTTATTTCCTTTTCTTGATTGTGGACAAATGTCAACATTATGTCCTCGAATTCATCTTTCCGGGATTTTCTTGGGAGCAAAAATTCCTTGACAACGTTCACATGCTTATAAGCATGGGTGGTCACTTCCATTAACTCATTCACTTGTGCCTCCATGCTCATGAATATTTGTGCTTGGGAATCTAACCCACTTTCCTGGATTACTGGAATTTCCCATCCTTCCTCTTCATATTGAGCTAGGTCATCAATGACTCCCCAACATGCTTCAGCATTGACGTTACTTAGCTTTCCACCGCGGCGTGTAATCAATGGTTCGTCGGAGGGAGGGACTGACGTGATCATAGAAGATTTGGACTTGAAGCCAAAGATCAATGTCGTGATGAGGGACTTTATGGAGTAAGTCCTTGAATCGAGTCCATGCTTCGTAGAGAGATTCACCTTGATGTTGTTGGAACATCAAGATTTCATTCCTAAGCTTAGTAGTTCTCCCCGGTGGGAAAAATTGAGCAAGGAAACGAGCGGTGAGATCATCCCAACTTGAGATGGAGCCGGCAGGAAGTCGCTCAAGCCAATTTCTAGCTTGGTCCCGTAGAGAGAATTGGAAGAGACGCAAGCGCGTGGTCTCCCGAGTAGTAGCATCAAGGTCGATAGAATCGACGATTTTAAGGAAATCCTTAAGATGCTGATTAGGATCTTCGGAATGAAGTCCATGGAATGCACATCCGTTTTGCACCAACCGGATGGTGTCGGATCGAAGGGCCGTAGTTTGGGCTTGGTCGGGAAGCTCAATTGTGTTTCTATAGCCTAGGTGGCTTGGTCTTGAGTATTCACCAAGAGTACGGCCTCTTGGCGGGTCATTTGGTGGTGGGTTGATGAGTGGTGGTTGATTATCACCTTCCATGATGAAAAGTGATGGGGTTTACGAAGAAGCGGGATAGACTACGAGGAAGCTAAAAATGGGGAAAAAATCTTACTTGATAGGAATCAAGCAAGGAAACCTAAACGAGGTGAACTCCTAACTAGCTATTCTATTCCCCGGCAGCGACGCCAAAAACTTGATACGCTTACGCAGCGCGTTCGGGGTCAAAGGAACTTCCTTTTCATCGAGCAAGTTTTATAACACCCTAGGCAGTGAACCTAATCGTTGTAGTGTAGTATTAGGGTAAGCCACAGGTATTGATATCGTTCTCTAGGGGAATTGGAATGCTAGTGAGAAATTACTACGCTAAGGTTGGGGTTGAGGAAGATTATTTTTTATCTTTTTTATGTTTTTTAGAAAATGGAAATTACGAATCTCGGGGTATTGGATTTGGGGGTTGGTATTTCTACCAATTACTTCTACTTATCTAATTATCTAATCTAAGGAGAGTGTAGTCTATGTCTAATTGATGTGTACTCTTATGATAGTTAAAAATGTATTTGCTTAGATGTTATTACTCCCTATTTATCTCCTATTGATGGTTGAATTGTCACGTCCTTATTCTTAACGCGTTGTGTTTCTACGGTCGTAGGATATGCGTTTATCCCTAACTCTTTCAAGTTACCTAAGGTTAATGACTACGAAGTCTCTAGGATTCATAAACTTAACATTAAGGTGATCTTTGGATGTTTAGCCTACAATTCCACTAGTAACTATAAGCTAAGGTTCAACAAAGATTAATCAAGCATTAATAACACAACAGATGACCTATCGCAATACTAAGTCAATCACAATTAAGATAAGGGACAACCAATCAATATTCAATAACTAGGTTTCATATATCTAAGCAAACACACAGGTAAATTAGCCAGACATGGGGAACATACAAGCATACACACAAACAATTGAAGACATGATTGAATCAATGAAGTAAAACACTTATCTTGTTGTAAAATAGGGTATGGAACCATAAAATACTGCCCAAGACAGCCTTGGTTCGGTTTAGGTTTTTACTCCACAAAACTACCTCTAAAAACTGAAAAATTCGGATTCTATATATAGTGTTACAAGCTGCGACGACGTCACTCTTTAATTGTGACGCCGTCGGATCGCCGTCATTAGGGTTTCGTCTTGGCCACGTTATCGTTGTGACGGTTTCACCTTATTCCTGTGACGCCGTCGCCTTCAGTCTCTGACGCCGTTTGGATCAAATCTAGGCCATCTGAGTTGTGACGCCCTACTCTTTTAAAACCTGATGCCGTCACTTGTAAATAAGCAATTTGGCTACTGAGTCGTCACAAAACATGTTGCGACGGCATCGCAGTTAAACGCTGACGCCGTCCCCTTCAGTTCCAGCAGCTTGAGTGTCTCGATTCTTGACTTTGGCCATTTTCTTCCTATATTAGTGCCTTTTCGTCCAGATAAGTGTCATTCCAGCAATTTGCCTTCAAGAGACCTAAAAAGTGAAAAGGAACGAAATTAAGTAGTAACGCATATAAAAGTGATCAATTAAGGGCTTAAATAACCCCTCAAAAGTGTACCTTTTAAATCCTTATCAACTGCACTCGTACACTTGGGACACCAAGTGGTTTAAGAGCTTGTTGCATATGCTAAACGCAACCGTGATTCCTACAAAAGTGAGTTAGATTTCTTTTTATTCTTCTTTTTCTTTTTTAGAATTATCTTTGTTGGTTAGTGTGATTTCAGGGAATGAAGTTTGCTCGTGGATGCTTAAGCGAAGGCACGATTCTCTCGTGGGCCTTCTTCTTTTTAGGAGCGAATTTCAGGGAAGTTCTCACTCTAATTCTACTTTCTCTTCACCTTTATTTAACATTTAGTACAAAAGAGACTTTGTACATTTCATGTGGGGGGACGGGAGTAGAATTATT
Source organism: Chrysanthemum makinoi (assembly GCA_910596185.1). Classification (NCBI taxonomy): domain Eukaryota; kingdom Viridiplantae; phylum Streptophyta; class Magnoliopsida; order Asterales; family Asteraceae; genus Chrysanthemum; species Chrysanthemum makinoi. The sequence continues at coordinate 90,153,408 of OU343220.1, read as the reverse complement.
ACTTGAACTTTATTGCCCTCGTTTTTCTAGTTTTTTTAAAAAAATTATGCTATTTTTCAAATTTTGACATGTTTTTCTTAACCTAACTAGATTAGACCTTAGCCGAGCACAGTATAACCCTTGATATTATATGGTGAGATTAACCTTATCCGTTTCCAATTATTTACCCAAATCCACCAAATTATGAGTGTGCCGGTAGCTTATAAACTTTATAAATTTGCCTTTGCATCATTTCGAGACCATAGACGAGGTATGTTGAGTTCGCTTAATGTATATGGAATAATCAATTTAAGAAGGAAATATTATAGTATTATCACCCAAATAGCCTATCCTTGTGTGTCTATCGATTAGTCACCTCGACTTTTCGACCCCCTTGTTAAACCCTTTTTTTGCACTCTTCTTTAGTGTAAGATGCCCCTAGATACACCCGTCTGAGCCATTCCTTTCATTTTGTTCACCCAATATATATTGTTTCGTTACACCCATTCACCTTAGCCTACCATGTAGTCTTAATTTGTGATTAGGAAGTCATTGTTTGCTTAAGTTCAAGGTTCAAGTAGAGAGGTTTGGAAATCACGCTTTCGTTAAAGACCTATATTTGAAGATCATTGAAGACCCCCCAGATTCTAATATTATGTTCATCTCAAGTGGGGAGATGTTATGTTTATTTATGATTAAAAAAAAAGTAGTAGTTTATTGTTTATTGTAAAGTGCTATGTTATAAGCACTATGTTTGGAGCTCATCAAAGATTTAGTATCGAGGAGGCCACCTCGGTCACATTTGAAGAATTGAGTTGGTAATTATTCGCCAACAGTTGAAGAACAGGTAATGTGCCCATGATGACTTCCGCTAATGGCACATCTACTTGGTATATCATGATCCGGTTTCTTCGCCTTAAATCTTGAACTTTGGATGAACGTTAAGTGATGATGACTTGGTTATAGGTTAAGACTATTTGCTTTGTTATTTTTACTTTACGCCAATTAAATCCCATGTCTTATCCTACCCTGTAGTCATGAAGCGTGTCTAGGTGATGAAGCGAGCAATCTTTGGTGTCTTGGCCATGGATTTGGTCATGTGTCATTAATTTTTTCCACTTCGCCGTGACATGTTAGTAATGACAATTCACCCTTAATTGTGTCGTGTCTACCCATATTGCCTTAAATAATTATTTAGTCCTTAACTCTAGTGGTGGAGATTTGTGTAACCGCCAAGCTTATGATAGAATACATGCTATGACTGTGCTTTGAGTGATCACCCCAAAATTGACACTTAGACTAGTTGAGAGAATTTGAGTGTTTTGTTCCCATTTCTGAGGTGTTCATCTTTGATTTATTCTAGCATAAGGGATTTTTAAACTCATATCTTCCAGGTAATGTGGGATATCTTTTTAGAAAATTTTCTAATAAGGTCTACTTGAGGGCAAGTAGAGTTCAAGTGGGGGGGATATTTTATAACATCAAAAAGTCCTGAATATTAAGTGTCAATTTCCCCTGATAATGCTCGTAGTTTATATCATTTATATGGATTTACGCTTGTTTTCCTTTATATTTCACTTTCAGGTAAATTAGGAGCATTTGAGCTAATGAGACGCGGATTTGGAGATTTTCTTAGAGATTTATGATAGTATGCCTACTGTGAAGAAGATACGACGTAACTTCATCTCTCACATTACGCAGTAGCTAGCGCGTTGACTCAAAAGACCAACTCAACATCAATTACCGTGTAACTCCCAACTAAGGATTATGCCGTAACCAACTAGGTCAAGAAATGTTTCACGCCGCCATCACATACGCCGTAACTCCTTTCAATGATTACAACGAAATCAAACCAAATGTAACTTGTATCGAAGATACGGCGTAACCCTTCCCTAGTGTTACGTCGAACCAGCTTGCCGAGAGAATAATTGAGGAATTATTGAAGTTACGACGTAACTCTCAACTCAAGTTACGCCATAACTAGATTGGGCCTATAAATACCAGCCCTAATTTCTGCATTTTACATCATTTACTTCACACCAAAAAGTATAGAATGTCAAGAGGGGTCCAAAGGCATATCTTGAAGAGCATACGGAGCCATCTCCAAGGGAGAAATCACTCCCAAACGATAAGAATTAGCGATTATTTTATCTTTTAATTTCGATTCATGTATTTCATTATGTCAAACATTGAATCTTTGGTTCTTTTAATATGATCGGCTAAGCACCTTTGGTGCTAGCCTAGTTATGAATCCTTAATTGTTTTGTTTATGTTTTCATGCTTCCGTATAATTGTTTCTAGTGTATGCATGCATAGTTCAATGGTAGTTACCCTAGCTTTGGTAGTTTTGAATGGCGATCGATCTAGTTGCTTAGGAGAATTGACCAACTGACCCTAAGTAGTTAGGTTTAGTAGGAGGGTAAGAATTAACCAACTGACGACCCTTCCTCGCTTGTGCGAACTGACCAAATGATCATCGGTCGTTTGGATGAACTTAAGAAGTTAAGGATGAGTGTCTAAGATGTTAGCGCCCGGGCACTCATTATTTCGAATCTTGCATGTAGCGGTACTTAATGACTTGGCTTAGGGGACTAAAAACAACTCGACTTTCAAGGGTAGTAGCTTGATCTCGGGTGGAAGCCTTTGCTGATATGTTAGGACGAAATGACCAAATGCTGTCCTAGCGACTTAAACCCCCACTTGAATCAATTGGAAGTAGTAAAACGTGAACATTATATGATAGGATGAGTAACTATGTTAGCACACTTTACCTCTATTGATTACAACCACTATTTACTTTTCGCATTATATCTTCTTTTCTAGTTAATTAATCATTTCAATACTTAAAACAATTAAAACCAATGACACCTAGACTTAATTAGAATCTGCTCACATAGCTCTTGAGACGACCTCGGTTTTACCGATTGCTACACTACACACGACCGGGTACACTGCCCCGTGAGTGCATAAGGTGGACCATAGGTAAAAGAGATTTTATAAATATTAAAACCTGGTCAGAAATTTTGCATCATGAAGTCTCTCAAGTGTACGGGTATAAATACCCCCTACCTCATGGGTTATCAGATGTGTGTCTATTTCATGTCTTGCGAGACTTTCCTTCTTTCTTTCTCGTTTCTCTCTCTAAGATAAAGTGTTCATGCTCACTTTCTCTCTCTAGTTTAATAGTAGACATGTAATTATGGTGACAACAAATACTATTAATAAGCACCCACTCTCACCCCTCTTTTTTTAAAATTACATGTCTCAAGAATCGTAAACCGTTAACCTACATAAATTACACTATCGTGGCGAGCATTTAATTATCTTACAATAGAAGGCTACTTTCATATACTTTCAATAATTTTTTAGTTTTTTTTCGGTATAGCATTTTGTTTAATGTATCACATGTGATATAACAATAATCTGTAAGTTCAAACACTCAATATGCTTTCGTAAAACGAGTATAAATATTTGTGTAGAACTCCAAATGATTCATCGGTTTTGGCATTAAAAAATACACATATTTAGCTTTTCAACCATTTATCGCACATAAATTTTGAACCTCCATATCAATACAGTTTATTCATTGAAGTTGGAGAAAATAAGAGATTTTTTTTTAATAGTCAAACCCACTTGATGTATCACAAGTGATATAACAAAGCCAAACCCGCTTGCTGTATCATAAGTGATATAACACTAATATGCAAGTTTGAATACTCAACATGTTGTCTTAAAATGAACATAAGTATTTATATATAACTCCAAAAGATTCATTATTTTTTGCATTGAAATTTATACATCTTTGGTTTTTCATACATATATCACACATAACTTTTGAACCTCTAAATCAATATGACTTATTCATAGAAGTTGTAGATAATAGAAGAAGAAGAAGTAAAAAAAGGATTGATATTTAAACTCGCTTGATATACCATATTTGATACTCCCTCCATCCCATATTAAGTGTCCACTTTTCACATGCACAAAGTTTTAAAAAATTCCACTAACTATATTTTCCACCAAGCAAATATCATTTTCACACACTAAAGTCTCTTCTCATTGGTTGGAATACATTATGGACACTTAATTCGGGACATCTCAAGATTCCATTGTGGACACTTAATATGGGACGGAGGGATTATAACCTAGCAAATCTGTAAGTTTGAACAATCAACATATTATCGTAAATGGATATAAGTATTTGTATATAACTCCAAAAGATTCACAGTTTTGTATCTTAAAAAAATAATACTTATGTCTATTTTACAACAGCATGTTCAATCTTCGAATCTACAAGTTAGTGTTATATCATATGTGATATATCAAGCGAGTTTGAATATCGAAAAGATTTTCATATATTTTCTCCAAATTTTATGAATAAACTATATGATTTGAAAGTTTAAAAATTATGTGTAATATATGGTTGAAAAACTAATCATTCATATTTTTAAAGAAAAAAAAAACGGTGAATCATTTGGGTTTCTAATTAAGGTGGAATTGCATATATATCTCTGCAAAAGCTCAAAATTGCATATATATCCAACTTAAACTTGTAATTGCATATATATCTTTTCAAAGGCTAAAGAATTGCATAACCTAAACTTATAATTACATATATATATCCTTCATAAACCTTAAAAATATATACTCAAATACCTAATTTAAATTTACAACTCTAAAATACGTGACTACTATAATTAAATAATAATATTAACAACTATAATTAAATAATAATAATAATAATAATGATAATAATAATAATAATAATAATAATAATAATAATAATAATAATAATAATAATAATAATAATAATAATAATGGTCAAACCAAGGCGTGCAGCAAGGTGCCCCTCTTGGACCTCTCCTTTTTGCATTAGTGCTATATCCTTGGCTCGCAAGATCAAATACTCCTTTTCTCTCCCCTTTCAAGCTTGGTACCTAGATGATGGAACGATCATTGGAGATACTCTGTTAGTTGGGAAGTCCCTGGAGCTCATTACGATGGATGAACCTCGTTATGGTTTACACCTCAACGTCGATAAAACTGAGGTTTTTTGGCTAAGGGAAGATCCTAGAAGCAGACTTGCAGGTGTTTTCCCGCCTAATATTGCCTGGTCTCTACATTGTGTTAAATTGTTGGACGGGCTTGTTGGTGTAGACCTTGAGTTTAGTAGTGAGCTTGTTTTGAAACGGGTTTCTAAAACCATTGAACTTATGGACGTTGTTGCTAAACTTAATGACCACTAGTGTGACTTGTTGCTCCTTCGGGCATGTGCCGGTATTTCCAAGTTATATTTCTCTATGCGCACATGTTCCCCCCGTGTCTTTGAACGTGCTCAGATTTCATTCGATGCAGCACTTCGCTCTTCTCTGAAGTGTATTGTCACTGCCTCTGGGCCTGGGTTTGGCAATTGGAAATGGATACTGGCCACTCTACCTTTTGAATTTTGGGGCTTGGTGTATATGTTGTTGGTGATGTTTTGAATTATGCCTTCCTTGCTTCTAGACTCCAATCGGCCAGCCTACAGACTGAACTCCTCCGACAGTCTGGCGTTGGTACTTCTGGATCTTCCTTCGATGATGCCATGTATGTTTTTAACGAGAAAATGGAAACCAACCTTCTGGGTAGCTCTTGTGAGATCGCTGCCCCCAAACTCATAAAGAAATTGGCAGATTTATATTTCACACGTGTCACCAAAGAGGCTGAATCCACCTTCTGCTTATCTTCTAGACAGATGGCCCTATGGAGATCGAAATTGGAAGACCATACTTCTGACTGGCTCAGAGTTGTCCCGATATCTGTGTTTTATGCTATCGACTAGGTGTTCCCCTTTTCCCCACTCAGATGTCGTATTCTGCTTGTTCCAAGGTATTTGCGGGTGATATCTACGGATATTATGTTGTATCATGCGCAAGTATTATCGGTATTAAACATCGACATAATGTGGTGCGTGATACTCTTGCTGATATCTGCTCCCGGGTAGGGGTTTCGGCCCGTAAAGAAGTTGATGTTGGGCTTAGCGGAGAGAGGGACAAACACCTACGCCCAGTTGACCTATTACTTTACTCGTGGGATAGAGGGCTTGATGTATGTGTTGATTAGGGGTGTAAACGAGACAAGACAACTCGCGAGCTATTCGAGATCGATTCGTAAACTACTCGAAATCGACTCGATATAAACGAGTCGAGCTCGAGCTCGAGCTACTCGAGTATACTTTCGAGCCGAGTTCGAGCTCGATTATGCTCAGCTCGTGAGGCTCGCGAGCCCTTATCAAGCTTCAATGATATTACACTTTTACCCTTATATATACACATAGTTACGTAAAATCTAGTCAAGTCGAGCTTAATATGCCCATTTTTCATCGAGTTCGAGCTTTAAAAGTGACAATAATCGAGCTCGAGTTTGAGATGACGAGCCAAGCTCGAGCTTGAAAACCAAAGCTCGAACGAGTTCGAGTCGAGTTTCGAGCTCGAGTTTTACTAATCGAGTCGAGTTCGAGCTTGGCAGTACTCGACTCGACTCTGCTCGTTTATACCCCTAGTGTTGATCTAACAGGGTCATCGCCCTTGATGCAAACTGGTATGACTGATTTTGTACCGGGGCGGGCTGTGATTGAAGCTGCACAGCGCAAACGTGTCAAGTAAGAAACCAAATGCGCTGATATTGGATATGGGTTCCTCCCCTTCTCTTTCTCTTCCTTTGGTGGACTCGAGAAGGATGCGGTGACCCTGCTGAAGCGGATCCGAAAGTTATCTGTCACCCAAAATATTGGGGCGTGTGTTGCTAACCATATTTTTAGTAGGGTTTGTTTTGCTATAGCTAGAGAAGTGGGGGCCCAACTAGTATCTCGGTTTCCCACTAATTTCTTGTAACCCTTTTGAATTTCTAATGAAGTGATGTTTTTTATAAAAAAATAAATAAATAAATAATAATAATAATAATAATAATAATAATAATAATAATAATAATAATAATAATAATAAATAAATATATATATATATATATATATATATAGAAATTGGTTCTTTTAAAAAGTTGATCTTGGTGGAAAAGTGAGAGAAGTGATCTCAACCATTAGATCACCCCCTCTTCCCCTCCCCCTTTTCACATCAAACTACAGGGACCTAATTGTATTTCCTTTCATTCTTAAAGGGAAGGTTTTGTAAATTCAAACCCATCATATATAATTCATATTTTTTTTCATTTTTTCTTTTTCTTCTTTCTCTCATTCCACGATCTGATATTTTTTCTCTCTCAGTTGTGTTATCAGATTTATCAACACATGTCAAATCGATGATCAAATTAACACATGAAATCATATCGTGTTATTAGATTCACAATATCATCTCATCATAATTTATCAAATCGAAGACCTAATTGAGGTATGTAGCTGATTTCGATTATAATTTTGTTATTTTTGCTAATTAACATCAATTATAAAGCTTGTATGTGATTCTTGTTGTTTCATCTTTATAGGATTTTATTCATACTGAGTCAGATTTTTGTTTTTATGAATTTGATTAGTTAATCATCATCTTTGTTTATAGATGTTCATTTTTTAAGAGTTTATTTACATGATTCATTGTATAGGATAGTTATTTAGAAATGAAATTGAGAAATAAATACATGGAAAACATGTTTACAAAAGACTGCACAGTAAGTGTTTGATAAAATATTTGAATGAGATTTTATAACTGTGATGTACTAATTTACACTCTGATGCCCTAAATTTTTTGAATAGATTTATAATCTGTTAACTTTTGTGCTATCTTTTGTGCCCCTTCAAGAGTTCCACTATTTTACTTGTTGATTTTGTTTAGACTTATATGCTACCTTTTTATCAGAGTATGTGCGATATTTCAAAGATGAGTGGGTCTATTGGAATGTGGGTGATGCATATGTGTGAAACTATTGATGTAGCAAATCCAAAGATTGCAAAAAGTTTAATCACACTAGCATTATCATGTACTCATGCTTCAAATGATTTGGTTACCGCTTGAGACATGTCTCTAGAGCTTGTAAAAGTAACTGGATCACTATTAGCGGAATCATCATTAGGTAAGTCTGAAATTTATGGCGCATTCATCTCGGAATCGGTAACCTCGTGGTGTACTCAAAGTTGCTTTAATTGTTCGATTAACTAACATGATATTCACTCATTTGGACTTTATATATGTAGAACAATGCATGATAGATGATTTAGAATCACTTGGTTTTGTTCTTATGTACTTTTTGAGATGGTATATATATTATCTCCAAGTTTGTTTACTTCAATCCTTTTGAGAATTGAAACTTAATTTGGCTAATAACTCTTTTATGTTATTTTGTGACGTTGCCTACCATCACAAGGACTGAAAGCCGGAAATAATAAACAAAAATATGAAAAGATTAGTGAGAAGAAAGTTTCAACATTTATCAAAGTAAGTAGTAATGGCCCATATCTATTCTGCTCTTAATTTGTTTCAATTTTTTTTGTTGGTGTTGCATTTTCGAATCCTTTGATTATGAGTGGGTGGATTCATTTTTTTATTCTAACGGGTCAAAGAGTTAAAATAAAGATAGGTTAAAGGATGCGATTATGCTTATCTCAGATACCTTTTCATTTGTTCGGATTTAGTCTTCATACTTGTGCTGTACATCTACTCTTTAAAATATGGATTTGAAAATGAGTGATTATTCTATTAAAGAATTTATATTATCGTTAAATATATTTTGTTACAGATGCACAAATTGATGAAACAGATGAACTAAAGTTTTAGCTCAAAATAAACTCATCTATTAACGCAAAGGGATAAACAAATGCAGTTGCTGAATTTAATATATGTTAAAATCAGTTTGAAGCTCTTGGATTGAACCATTTAGTTTCTTAATTTTATATCCTTTATTGTTAATCTAGATTATTGAGTTATGTAAACCCGCCAAAACTCATATCCGTCATTCTAAATATCTTATTTTTTACTGGAAAATGAGATGTGCATGATTTCCTGATCTTGTTCCTTATCGTTATTGTTAGATATGGTCATTGGAGAAGAGAAGGACGACTATTAAGTATGCAAACAAGTTTGCTTGGAGTTCCAACGTTGAATGGGTGATGGATGGTGTGTACAGAGTCTAGTTAACCATGTAAAAAAGAAATAGGTCGAGACTATAATAGAATGTATTTTTATTTTTCTGAAATCAATTGAAGAAATATTTGTTACTTGTTATTCAGTAAATTTCTTCATAATATTATTTCAAATGACATAATTTTTTTCTTCACTTTCTTGTGTACTTTGGAATTACTTATTCATGAATATTCGCAATCTACCATTTTAATTTTTCAATCTTTATGTTGGAGTTGAGATGTATTTTTATTCCAATTTTTTTAGTACAAGATTACTTTAGAGGTGTCAAATGGGATGCCCTTAAATCATACAAATAAGTGCCCTTGAATCTTACAAACAGATGCCCTTAAACAAAACAGATGCCCTTAAATCATACAAACAGATGCCCTTAAATCATACAAACATATACCTTCGAAATAACTATATAATCTGATATAAGCAACATTTTAGTACACAAAAAGTTATGTCCACATCACCAACACCGTTGAAGTTGAGTGGTTCATGGTACGCTTCATACGTGTAAAACTTCCAACATATAGTATAAAATTGGCGAGCTTTGACATCAAGTCAAACGCGTCGTGAACTAAAAGTACAAAATCAAATAAAATAAATAATTTCAAGCGTTACTACAGATTTTGTAATGAAAAATAAAGACGTTTAAAGAAAATCACTCCGAAAGTTTGCAGCCTCAAAGTTTAGCTAATTATCTTTACTGGCTATTGAAGATAAACTACACTCATGGGAAGAATATTCAACTTCATAAACGATAAATTTCTCGTCAAAACACTAACTAACTATAACAAAAAATCATTTAAAGTTAATTAAAAGCCACTCTAAGAAACACAACAAGAAGAATTAAAGATAATATTCATGTCTAATTTTCAAGAAACGCGCATCTAATCTCCAATTTTTCCCTTTGTTTGCAGAAAATCCCAACTTGAAATCAAGATATTGGGCTTGTGTAACCTCAAATTGTCACATCATAAATGAAAATAAAAATGAATTCAAAGTCAGAATCTCATGCATTTTTAGCTATATTAATGAAAGAAGGATTTCTATCGTTAATGAAAAAAAAAAGCGAAAACTAATTCGTAACATTTCATATACTCATATCATAATCTTTGATGCACTAATGTCTAATACAGATGCACTAATGTATAATCTTACACTTTAGATGCCTTGATTTAACAATAAAATGGGGTCATGGATCATCTTTGATGCATAATGTATAATGAAGATGCTATAATACATAATCATACACTACGGAGTGCCCTAACTTTACCAGTGTCTCATGAATTCATTACATGGTACTTAACATTAAGGCTTGCTATTCAATACAATATTAGCCAATTCAGGTTCATGCATGTAACTTATGATATGAAATTAGCTAGTTTATCTTCATTTTCTTCTAAATTGGTTCTCACCAAATTTACATTAAGGCTTGTTATTCAATACAATATTAACCATCTTCTCGCCAAAAGGTGATTGTATTCTCCAACGATGCACTATACATACCAACAGATGGCCAAGTATTCCAACGATGAAATAAACATATACATTGATGCTTTAATATGTCTGATGATGCACTACACTAATCTTACTCATTGATGCCCGAATATGTTTATCGATGTACTAAACATACAGCCAAATGCCCAAGTAGTTCTTACGATGCACTAAACACAAAAATGGATGCCCTATTATGACCAATGATGCACTAAACATACCAATTGATGCCCTAATGTGTGCATTGATGCACTAAACATATAAACAGATGCACAAGTAGTTCAAAAAATTGCACTAAACATTCAACCTGATGCACTAAAATGTTCAATTTGTCCAACGATGCATTGAACATACAAACATTCAACTTGATGCAGCAACCACAAACACAGATCCACTAATACAATCTGATGATGCCCTACTATCTCCAATGCACTAAACATACACACGGTTACACTAAATATACACATTGATACCTTAATATGTCTGACAATGCACTAATGATACTCACTGATGCCCTAATCTGTTCATCAACACACTAAACATACAAACAAATGTTGATGTATTTCCATCGATCCACTAAACATACAAATGAATGCCTTACTATGACCAAATGCATTAAACATACAAGCGGATACACTAAACACACATATTGATGTCCTAATGTATTTGACAATGAACTAATTATACTCACTGATGCTCTAATATGCTCAATGATGCACTAAACATACAAACATTTTAACCTGATGCAACAACCACAAACATAGATGCACAAAATAAAGACCTCTTCTGTAATAGCTTCATAAATATAATTAATGGATCAAGTATTTATAAAAAAAGGCAAATAAATGTGTAAGGGTCAATCTAATCTGTCCCATTTCAACCCGAACCTATCAGTGACCAATTACCCATAGTCAATTTTGCCACCGCTAAATCTTGAAGTAAATTCTCTCTTTTAGGTTGCCTTTCTAACATGATAATAAAACTCCATTGGAGTTAAGTGTGTGATGTAAGAAATCATCAGACATCAGGAAGCGGAGTGTACTCGTACAAACAAAATGAGATGTAAAGAGGAATGCACATCTGAGGACTGAAGTAATATATTATGTCTTTTATTTGACATGGTCAACACATTAAAATGCCAATTATCGATCACAACAATGATGCACCAGTTCCAACATAAATGATATATAATGAAGAAACTCACCACGGGGTTCATTTGCAATGGCATTCTGGCATAGGATAGCGCCACTTTCGCATAATCACCGGGATATGATTTTATGAGTCCTTTTATTGTTTCAGCATAGAATTTAAGTGTATCTTTCAATTGCTCAAGACATTCACTGCCAACTTCCATGAAATAGGCAAAATAAAATATCCTGAAATAGCATAATTCTTTCAGAAACATAAGATGTATAAATTAAAAAGGTAATGCTTAACAAAAATAAAAGAACCTGTTTTTCTTTTATAACATGAGAAATGAGAAGGGACGGAAGTTTAGGAGCAATCTAATCACCAACGATGCACTAAAAATAACAAACATATGCCCTAACTTAACATGATGCTCTTATCATACTAAGAGATGCCGTAACACATTTTTTGGATGCACTAATTATACAAACAAATGTTGTAACCATTCGAGTGATGCCCTAATCACTAGCAGATGCCCTAATCACACTAACAGATGCACTAAAAATAAAAATGGATGCCCTACTACTTATCAACTTGGAAGTCACCCAAATTGTGTTTTAAATATTTGACCTCTTAAACATCTGCGTACAATCAAGAAAAGACGTGCATTACATGATGTAGAGCATAAGCTACCCATTATCATCTAAAAGTTACCTTCCGGTGGGAACCACTCAATATATGTTGCCATAAAATGCTCTACAGTAGCCATAGTTTCAAGCTACTCCACGTTGAAGAATTCCAATTGACCATTAAACCCCTTTTAACCTAGCCAAAATAACAAACTGGCCATTTGGAGACCAGAAAAGAGCATTCGCTTCTTTTCTTGAGGGTCACGAGCTTTAACACTTTACCTCCCTTCATTGAGTAACAATTAAGTTCGGGATTTGGGTTATTACCATGAATAAATGCAAAGTTGTTGCCCTTTGGCTCGCATGAAAATGCAATTACTTTGTCATTCTTGTTTTCAAGCTCAAAAACTTCAATAGGTAATGTCATGCTCTTTAATTCTCAAAAGCTCAAATCCAGTATACCTCCTCTTCTTAGATTTTGTGATTCGATCAACTTTAACAGCAAGATACTCGCCTTCACTTTGCCAATACATTTTGCAATCATGACACTGAAAGAGATTATTGTGCCTTAACTCTTGTTTGCTCAAGACTTGGAAGAGACTCACCTATAGATATCATACAAGTATCAAACACATGACTTATATTCAAGAACTAATATATAGAAGATGAAGTTGATTTTCATTGCACTAGAAACTTTAAATGTTAGGCAACTTTTGTGCGCATAGAAATGGAAAAGAAATGTGCGAAGTGGTTTCTGAAGTAGCTTTTAATGATATACATCATATTTATTTAAAAATCAATGTTATTATTTTAAAGCTAATGTTTTCGTGTAACCAAAATAACACATAAAATTTATTTATAAAAAAGCTCAATCGATAAAATGAATGTAAGCGTGTACCACTGACACCAGCCCTAACCATATTCATCGATGCTCTAGTATGTTCACTGATGCACTAAACATATTTTTGATGCACTAAACATAATTTTCACAATGATGCACTAAACATACAAACATATGCTATTTTCATTAAACACTGATGCACTAATCAAACAAACAAATGCTCTAATCATACTCTATAGATGTCGTAATTTATCACACGATCCTTTAATCATTCACACTTGAAGCACTAACGTTTTATGAGATGCTCTAATCATAAACATTTGATGCTCTAATCATCATCATTGATGCTCTAATATGTTATAACATATTATTTTATTCAACAATGCCTAAGACCTAACAATTCACTAAACTTAACCCCATGTCACCACTTACCTCTTGCACCATTGATTGTTGAGGTCATCACAACAAATTCACCATTACACCAAAACCTAACGATAGCTTCAACCTGATTGCTAAAGTGACCTCTAATTAGGTCAATCATAAAAATAAATAATTTAAAGACAACAGAACTAACAATCAAAACAAATCAATGAGGTTACACATTCAGATAAACCTAATATGCCGATGTGGCATCAAATTAGGTCTAACAAATCAATCAATCAATTAATAAACAAAATTTATACCTTGAAATTGGTCAATAGAACATGTGAATCAAATAAGAACGCGACACTAAGACCAGGAGGTATAGTAATTAATTTTCATTCTCCAGTGATGGTGGAGTTGATGGTGGTGATGTGGAGCGATGGAGATGATGGTGGTGATGTTGAGTGGTGGAGATGGAGATGGTGGCGACGGAAGGCGGCGACAACGGTGATGGTGGTGATGGTGAGTGTGTGAAACAGTGTCTGTGAAAGTGTTGATTACTTCTATTTTTTGTTTTTTTTATTTTCTACCCCTGAAGATTGAGATGTTTGCAAATTCGACCCTATAACTTTTTCTCACTTTTCCATCTAATTACACTTTTCTCTAGAACCGCACTCTATATATATATATATATATATATATATATATATATATATATATATATATATATATATATATATATATATATATATATATATATATATATATATCTTTTAATTTATAAACTTGTTGGCAGAGTATATACGCTTTTATTGTAAACATATTCTATCTATGATGTATAATATATAACAAACATGATATATTAGATGAGTTTATTTCATGTATTCATATTATATATGAGATGAGTTGAATTTTCTCGTGAGGTTAAACATTTCTTGATATATTGTTTTTTACCATCTACTTCAATTGAACCTTAGGTAACCGTACCCTTCAAACAAATATAGTTGTTGCTATTTTTAAATTATAATTTCGATAACTTTGAGTTTATAATTATATTAAATAATTATGTTAATATATATATATATATGATATATTAAAGATTTAGAAAGGATCTATATGCAATTATTAAGTTAAATTGGACATATAAGCAATTTTTAAGCTTTTGAGAGGACATATATGTAATTATAAGTTTAAATTGGATATATATGCAATTTTGAGCTTTTGGAAGAATATATATGCAATTAATTCCCTTATTAAATATTTATGCGCATTTTACGACAACATGTTGAGTGTTTGAAATTACATATTAGTGTTATATCATATATGATATATCATGCAAACTCTTGTACCGAAAAAACCAAAAAAAATATAACAAGAAAGAAGTTTGTCTAAAGCGTATATCAAAGTGACATATATTGAAAGATAATTAAATGTTTGCAGTAATGTAATTTGTGTCGTCTAACTATTAATGTTTTTTTAGACATTTTATTTTTTCATTTTTTTAAAGGTGGAAGCGGATATAAATAAAAAATGGGTTGTTAGGGGATGAAAAGAGGAATTTTATTTTAGTTAAAAATGAATATCTCTTCTAATACTATTGTACTAAGAGCATTTACAACCTTAACGCCCTAACGGCGTTTTGCATCAAATTAATGGCATTATGCCGTTATCATCCTTGGACCTCCGGCGTTATTTCGGTGTTAGTCCCTGGGGGTTACAGGGCTAACGCCCGTTATTTGTTTTTTTTTTTTTTTTTTTCTTTTCTTTTTTCATTTATGCCCCTAAATGATGGGTTATTTTTGTAAATTGTTGGGAATGTTATTGATGTTATTGGGATGTTATTGTTATGGGTGTTTTTTGGGAATGTTAATGTTAAATGTTAAAGCTGATGTGGCGCTGACGTGGACGGTGTTATTTGTGTTATGGTGTTATAATTGAGAATGTTCTAAACAGCACACTATAGCGTGTTTAGAGATGTGTATATTGGTTTCTTACTAAACAAATTAGAGCTTTCCACGATTTCTATGCAGATTGACTCTCCTCAAACAATCTTGAGCATGTTACGAGTCAACTAATTTCACAGTTTGAACCAACTATAGATATATTAATGATCCCGACATAGGAAGAAATCAGTAGCGATTCTAAAGACCTTGTGAGTGTTTCTGCCAATGATTGCAAGAGAGGAAAGAAGAGGGTTCGACTTTTCAAGAGTGACTAGAATGGGTTGACTTTTCATTAATGCCTCGCGTATCCAAGATTTTTAGTTTAATAGTATGTGAGTAGCCGAACATTCAAGAGGTTATAGATTCAAGTCACGTTGAAAACATTGTGCAATCTTATGTGTGACATAGGTTGTATGGGTGCGTAAAGATTACGTCCAAAAAAATGCTAATGCCTCGTATATATGTAGGGCTAACAAACCTTGTTTTTCAAGAAAACCTCATAAATTACAAATTACACACTTAACAAAGTAAGTTAACAACCATTAAGGACATCAATTTATCGTAGAGAAAGGCACCAACATTCACAAGAAATAATGAATTTGAGCCACTTTCACCTATGAGTTGCTTGAAGGTTAATTAATAGTCTTTTTTTTTTGGTAAAAGGTCGAAGACCCGGTAAATATATTACTCAAAAAATGTTTAAGTACAAAGGATATGAGTGAATCTCATATCTCAGCCCGTTACATAAGTGGAAAGGCTTACATAACAAAATACTCCCTATTCTTTAAACAAGAAAATAAACCATTACTCAAAATAAACGTTAGCCTCCTATGAGAACAAAATTACTTCCTGCCAAGGCCTTAGAGCTTGATACCATACGTGTCATAAAGAACATTCAAATTCCCTGAAAGATCGTAGACCTGATCCGCATAGTCATCATAATCATAGTCATTATAATCATCTTCACGATCATGACCACCACCAAATCGGTTCACTGACTCATCAAAAGTGTTCACAACCTCCTCTTCATCACTATCGGAATCAACAATCTCTCCCACCTTTAACCCTCTTAGTAGAAGAAGTAGACGGAAAATCCTTTTTATTACCCGGATAATCAACCTTTTTAATAGGATTACCATCATCATCAATAAGAGTAGCATTCCCATCAATAAGAAGCTTTTCAAACTCCCCAATTTTCTCAACAATAGGGGTAGGACCAACCTCGTTAGCTTCCATTGAGTCACTCACAAGCGGTTCATGCAATGTATTACTAGTCTTTGGAGATTCATTCTTCTTTTCCTCCACTGTACTACCAACGTCCACATCCTTATTCACTTCCTTAGTAGAAATACTAAAGTCATCAGTATCATCCATACTAAAGGCATCAAATTTATTGGATGTAGCAATCTCGTACCACTCGTACTAGGCACATCAGCAGGCTTTTTCTTAGTGACATCAACTTGCTGAGGATCAGCAGAAGGCTTTATGGGTTTATGTTGGAACTTTTTACCCACATTAGGTTTCGTAAACCCTCTTTGACCTGAAGCAGCTTGACCACCTTGCTTACCCCTCTTCTTATTGTTGACAGTTTGGAAACCATCCTTAACTCTCTTGGTAGGTTGAATAGGGGTAAAACAGATTTTGGACAATCAACAAGAGTGTGACCAAAGATCTTACACATATCACAACGAGGAGGATTTCACTGATTCAACCTGTATCTTCTCAATAGTCGAATCTGACCCATCAAGTAGGGGTATTTCAACAGTTATGTTATCCCTATGTACCTCATCCGCCTTAACTTCAATCAGACACATAGCAAAACTACTGCGGCCCCATGATTCCTTGCACATTTGGCTAGTATAAGCATCTAACAATTTCGGTGTACCAATCAATGTGGCAAAAAGACTAAGACCGTCATCAGAAAATATAGCAAGAGGAACATCATGGAACTTAACCCACACCAGGATGTTGGTCAAATCCTCTTTAAGTAAGTTGTTGTTCAAGGTCCATGGTTTAAGAATAATAGGGACATTTCTAATCAACCACGGACCATTTTCAATGACATTATCAACACCTTTCTTTTAATTAAACTTAAAGAAAAAAAACCCCTTTGGCATTCATTATAACCTTCGGTATACCATACTTAGCCCACACATTGCGAACATAATAACCAACAACAGGAAAAGCAATACATTTACCAAGAAAATAACCATAGAGAGTATTCTCATACCTAGTGTTCATCTCTTCAACCATTTTCATAGGGACAGTAAGATGCACACCATTCGTAACCTTGCTACACTCCAGCCTATGAAAGTTAGACGTGTATTTAGGGTTAACAAGCATAGCACCCGCATATGAAATCGGCTTCACATTAGGTTGTGGTTGTTTGAGAACATTATGAACCTTGGGTAATGGATTAGAAGCCACCACATTATCTGTATTCTTTAATTCAGCAACACGCATAGCTACCTCAAAAGTCCTACACGCCTCCAATATTACCGGATCACTACTAAA
This sequence comes from Chrysanthemum makinoi, assembly GCA_910596185.1. Lineage (NCBI taxonomy): Eukaryota > Viridiplantae > Streptophyta > Magnoliopsida > Asterales > Asteraceae > Chrysanthemum > Chrysanthemum makinoi. The sequence continues at coordinate 90,135,404 of OU343220.1, read as the reverse complement.
AGTAGGATGTTGCAACCCACTTGAACTACCAGTAACATCAGTACGTTTATCATGAATAGAAGTAAGGTTGTTCACACCTCCAGTAGCTTCAGGAGTAAATGGAAATTCAGAATGAGTAACCATACCCATTCCATTAATAATACCAGTAGACTGCGCAGTAGAGGTGAACAAAAAAACCGGTTAACCGAACCGTAGCCGAAAAGAAACCGAAAAACCCAACCGGTAAAAACTGGTTTTGACCCAAACCGGTCCGGTTTTTACCCTAACCGCCGGTTAGGAACCGGTTCCCGTTTGAGAAAACCACTGGTTTCAGGACCGGTTTTATTAACCGGAAACCCAAACGGTTCGGTTAACCGGTTCAGAACGTTTTTGCATATGGGGGTTTTTATTTTTTGAATTTTAAACTTTTGAATTTGAATTTTGAAAGAGGGAGCGGGGGATATTATTAAATATGTTTCAAAAATTACTATTTTGCCATACAAATGTTAGTATAAATAGATGTGTTATGTATTTGGTTAATTACCACTTTCAAGCAATCAAAAAACACTCCAAAAAAATCAAACCCGAAAGTATTTCACTAAACACTAATGAAAAGTTCAAACACCAACAACACCACCAACACCGGGTTCAACAAGTGCGTGACGATTGAGAAAGTTTTACCATGCGACCGTGTAAAAGATCCATGGGAACACTTCAACTACGTCCTAATGTCGGACGGTAAGAAAAATGCTCAATGTAAATATTGCTTGAGTATATTGTCTGCCGGTGGCCAACTCGACGTTGAAGGCTCACATCAAACAAAAGTATTGCAAGGCACTCGAATCGGTTTCGGAAGCAGGTCAATCGTCCATGGCTCGAGACGGGACTATTTTTGCATACGATCATGATTTACTCCGTGAAAAATTGGCCGGTTTGGTGATTCAACGTGGTTTGCCGTTCAACCACTATGACCACGAGGGGACGACGGAGGTGTACCAGAATTATATGCAACCGCAGTACCATTATGTAAGTCGTATGACTCTTAAACGCGATGCTATGAAAATGTGGAAAACGGCTAAGCAAGATTTAAAAATAATTTTTTAAATATGGATGCTTGTGTTAATTTAACAACCAATGTTTGGGCCGCTCCTAATAATTTGCCATTTTCGTACCTTTGTGTTACCGCACATTGGGTTGATCCCGAAAGTTGGCAAATGATGAAGCGTTTCGTAGCATTTGAAAACTTTCCGGTTCCTCACTCCGGAGAAGCTTTATACAATTTGTTGAGAAAAGTGTTTCATAAGTTTAACTTGACAGAAAAAAAAATTTCAATAACGTTGGATAATGCTAGTAACAACACAAATGCGATGGGTCGACTAAAAATGGAATACGAGCCACCTTGTAATGGCGAATTTTTTCATAGTCGATGTGTTGCACACATCATTAACTTGGCTGTGCAAGCGGGATTAAAATATCCGAATTTGAGTGAAGTGAAAGAACATTTTAAAAGAATGTTAGTCGATGTTTTTAAAAAGGGTAATAAAAGATATAATGCATACATTCGGATGTGTGAAACTGCGGGGAAACGATGGTTACAACCTTGTTGGGATATTGAAACACGATGGAACTCCACTTATCTTATGTTCATAAGTGGTTTAAGACAAAAGGTGACTTTGCAATATTTTCATGATGAGAAATTGTCGGGGAGGGGTAGGTGTGCTCCATTTAGTCAAGATAATTGGGATACTATTGAAAAACTAACCCGACTACTTGAAGTTTTTTACAACGCAACAAAAAATTTGTCGGGAGTTTATTATCCAACGGCTCATTTGGTACTCGAGCAACTATTCTTGATGTCTTCACAAATTTCCGCATTTGAATTTCATGGTGGTGTTTATACAAGCATGGTTTCCGGGATGAAAGAAAAGCTTTTGAAATATTTTGAAACTTTGCCACCGTTAATTACTTGTGCGGCCGCATTAAATCCATGTTATAATGTAAACGGGGTAGAGGTGCTTATCGACTCGATTGTGACTGATTTGGGTTGTTTCGCGTCAAACCCGAACTATGCTAATGATGCAAAAGAGTCCTTTGGCCATTCTTTTAAAAGTTTGTGGGAATATTATTTTGAAAAATATGGTAACCCACCTCCCACTGTGACGGAGTCTTCTTCATCATCATCAAGGGGTTTTAGAGGGAATCCGATACTTGCTTTGCATAAAAAGATAAGAGAGAATCCCAACAAACGGTTAAGAAATGATCGTTTAGCGAACAATGAATATGAAAGATATATCACAACCGATTTTATCTCACATATTCCGGCCGAACAAGTTGAAAACTTTGATGTGTTGGCGTTTTGGAAAGCAGCGGAACCAATGTTTCCCGTTCTATCCCGAATGGCTCGTGATGTACTAAGTGTACAAGCTATTTCGGTAGCTTCTGAATCCGCTTTTTCAACAAGTGGAAGGGTTTTATCAAATCTGAGAAACAGACTCACACCGGCTTCTTTGGAGATGTGTATGGGTTTGAAAGATCAATTGGACGCAATGAAGCGAGTGCAACATAAGACTGATCTTGAAAATGCCGCAGACTTCGAAGGGGAGGTCTACGTGGAAGAGGCACAAGCGGGTGAAATCGAGATGCTTTCCGATGAAGAACTAAGACAAGATGCAGCTGCTCAAGAAGCTAGGGGATCCGATGATGACTATTAGGACTTTTATGCTTACGTATTATGTTTTAAGTTTATGTATTTCCTTTGATGTATTTCTTTTAAGTTTATGTATTTCCTTTCAGTTTATGTATTGCCGACGTTATAAATAAAAGTTGAAGTTTATTCAGTGTAAGTTTGTTAAATGTTGAAAAACGAAAAATAAATAAATAAATAAATAAATAAAATCCGGTTAACCGGTTAAATATTAAAAAATTTGAATTTTGGAATTGGCGGCAAAAAAATTTTCAAAATGAAACCGGTTAAACCGGTACTAATTTTTAAAAATTCAAAATTTTGAAACCGGCGGCAATTATTTTTTTGAATTCACAATCTGTTAACCGGTTAAAAACCGGTTATGAACCGGTCAAACCGGTCCGAATATTAAAATTTTCAAATTTCAAATTTTGAATTTTTTTGAGCGGGAAGGCGGGTAAACTTTCAAAATTTGAATTTTTTTTATACTTACAAGTTTGCCATTGTAAGACTAGTATAAATAGATAAATTGTGTTTTTATTTCTTTGCAACTTTTATACAATTAACATAAACTCTAAAAAATAAAAATCGGAAGCATTTCACATTTTTACTATGGCTGATGCTGATCCTGCACCACCTCCGCCACCCCCGCCACCGGTGATTGTTCGTATTTTACCGTTAAACCGTGCACCAAATGTTTGGGCTCACTACAACTACGTCGAAATGTCGGATGGCACGCGAAAGGCTCAATGTAAGCATTGTTTATGTTTCTTCAATCCCACTTCCAACACGGCGTTGAGGGCTCACACAAAGAAGTATTGCCGCCATGCACCTGCAGTTGATGCCTGATTTGAGACCTCGAGTCGACGTTGAGTAGCTTATCAAGTTATTGATGTTTTATGTTTATGTTATTATGTGTTATGTTTTAAGTTTTTGTGTAATGTGTGATGTATCATGTATTATCCGTTCTATTAAATAAAAGTTCTAGTTTATTAATACGCGAAACAAGAAAACGATGACAAATGACGACGAAAAAAAAAACTATAACCGGTCAAAACCGGTTAACCGGTCTAGACCGGTCCCAAACCAAGCCAAAACCGGTTTGGACCGGTTGGGTTTTTCATCCGTCACATCCGGTTCGGAACCGAACCGGTTAACCGGCCCGACCGGTTTTTTTTCTCGTTGACCCAAACCAGTTCGGGTTTGACCGCCCGTCAAACCGAACCGGTTAACCGAAATGTGCACCTCTACTGCGCAGCCTCCTCCACATCCAAATTGTTGTCAACCAAACCAGTAACCGGACATGGCATAGTAATATTCTTCTTTCTGATATTCGACATCACACCAAACCCTAAAACCCTTCGACAAATAGATTTGTAGAAAACCATAACCAAGAAACACTCCAAGTCTTTAGCAAGATGAATTAAACCCTAGGTTAACACTAGGGTTTATAAGCTATGAAGCATGTTGAACTAACCCATAATAATGGTCTAATTTTCCTCATACGTATGAATGGCCAAACGAGATTTATGTATTGTATAAATAGACTTTCATGTTACTCGAAGAGAGAAATAACAGACAAGAAGTGAAAGAATTTGGTTCCTCTATTTCGGGTAGAGTCTAGATGCCGAGAAGGCAACTTTTTGGGTAAAGGGGCTTACCCCGGTAAAATACCAAAAGGCAGCTTGAGATCATATATATTAGAACCAGAGACCAAACCGGCAAATAAATAAGAATATAATACAAATCAATATTATACACACGAATAGCAGTATATGAATAAATAGGAACATGGAACAAACCAAACTCTACGTACGCGTACACCTAAGTTGGTTACAACTTTTAAAATGTATTGACTAGCTAGCTAATTCCTACACAGGCCACATGCATGTATGAAGGCTAAAGAAACCAGCTTGAGGGCAATCTAAGTTGAGGCGTGGTAAGTGGTTGTCACTGGATGGTCTAATCACAGTCACTAGCGAGAGGTCAAAGGGAACTAGGTGCTCTCTATTTCACATGTGCATTTTTCTTAATATCTGTCGTTCTTAACTACTACATATCCCATCTCTATTTTCCTTGAAACTGAACACTCATGCAACAAAGTGAAGATATTAAGTGAATAACTAAAATATCTGAATCTGTGGCTTACTGCCATACATGTCCTCATTCATACATCGATCACGAGATGTTTATCAGTATTATATGTTATGTATGGGGTGTGTGATTAAAGTTGGCAATTTCGCACTGTTAGCTATGCTTTGCCTTCACCATTTGCTTCCAACATTGTCAGCATTGCTCACAGACAAACCACACAACCATCCTCCATTCACATGTGTGCACTAATCATCACAAGAATACAATTCCCTTCACACAATCACCATGTCCTGCTCTTCAGACCTTTGTCTCTTGCCCTAATTAAGAATCTACCACCATTAGTAAATATATATCTCATTTTATCCTTCAATTGATGGGACTTCTAATTTTATTATTACTTGAACTCAGCAGTCAGCACTGTTGTATCATATCCTTGATTGGTTGCAAACCGTCTCAACTTCCATTTACTTACTTAGGCCTACCCATTGGTGCTAATACGTCAAAGATGAGACTCTTAATTCATGGGACTTTTAATGATCGTATAGTTATTATTATATAAGTTAACACATAAAACCTGATCTCATATCATTAATGAATGAAGTAGACATACTTGATTCCAGATAAGCTGCAAGCCAAGAAAATATTCCCTATGTTTGAGCATAATTTAAATTTTTTGTAATATTGCCTTAGGTACGTGCTAATTATCGTTTTGCCTCGGGACTATGTAACACAGACAGACAAGAAGTATAACTTTATCCTACATGCTTTGCTATTTGGATAGGAAATCACATTCCCTCTTGTTGATGCAACAACTTTTAATTATTAAGTTATACTATATAAACAGTGGTTTTTAGACATTCTTTGGGACTTAGCTAAGAAGAGTCCAGAAATTCAGAAAGATACTGAACAAAAAGAAAACCATGAATTATATATTTTCTATATTTCTAAATTTTTATGATGGTGGTGGGGGTCAATAATTTGTTCGAGGAGAGTGATCGATATGATGGTTAATAGGAAGATAAAGTGCAACAAAACAAACCGAAATTGGGAGGCTGGCATGGTTTTAAACTTATCATATTACAACTATTTGCATAGCAAATAATGGAAGTAAATCAATCTTATGGATTTCTTCAAGTGTAATGTAAATTGTAAATATGAAGCTGCTTATCTTATACTGTATGTCATTGGAACAGATATTGTGTTGTTTATCTTAAAGTTTCCAAGAATTTTGGAATCTTAGAAAAGGTTATCTTTTCTGAATTTGGGTTAGTATTATTATTATTATTATTCACATGTTTCATAAGTCACATGTAACTGTATCCTCTTTGCATGCAAGAGCAGGATATTTGCTAAAAAGTTAAGTTACTGTCAAAGATTATTTTATTAAAAACGACTTAATTATTAACTCTTTAAAAATTTTCTTGTGACAATTCGTTCGTACTTATTCTGTTCATGAGTTAGACTAGTTTTATTTTGAAAGCTTTTGGATATATTTTAAATTTATTTATCACATCATTTCATGAATAATTCCAAAAGTAACATTCTCTATAGGCCAACTTTGATGCATAAAATGCCATTTTGGACAAGGGAAATGTTTCTCGTGACATCTTCATAATTATTGGTACATAAAGAAATGGATTCAGAAACCTAGTAAGATGACAGCAAATTCACTTATATACATTTTATAGCTGGAGGCATATTGTCGACACTAAACTTTTTCTATAAATCACTCAGTTAAAGCACTAGGAGTAGCAATTCCGGTCGTATCCGGGTTGGCGGATTTGGGTTGACGGGTTTAAAAATCTCAACCCAAACCTAACATGTTTAATTAATCGTGTCGAAAAAGTTCAACCCTAACCTTAACATGTTTATTAAACGGGTTAAGTGTGTCTACCCGTTTATGATTTGAATATAGTTTTAATGGAAGATATTGAATATACTAACTTGTATGTTAGAAACATTTTAAGCAACACGATGAAGTGGTGGACCCTTTGTAGTGTGTTACAACTTAAGAACTAAGAGCATCCGGTGTGGGGATGGTCGTGGCTCGCCGTAGGTGACGTGGAGCCCCGCCGTGGCTCGCCGCCACACCGGGGTTGCTCGTTGTGGCTCGCCGTGAAGATTGAAATCGTGGGGACGACGAAGGTAACCTTCTGACAAAAGCAGCGAACTTTTTTTTTTTTTTTTTTTTCTCTCTTTTTTTTTTTGTAAGATTTGTAAAGTTTTATATAATAAGGTGAAGGTGAAGTGTTATTGATTTCGAAAGGTTCAGTAGAATCTGAGCTTCCGTGGTTAAACAAAAAAACTGAAACTTGAAAGATTAATTAAAAACATGAAATACATAATAAGCTTAAACATTAAAACTACAGAGGGATCCCTAAAAACAACATAAAAACATGAAGTACATAATAAAACTACTAAACACTTAAAAAAACGAGTCATCCGAGTCCAAACCATCATCACTTGTTGGCGGAGAATAAAACTCCTCATTCATGTATCGACTCTCCATTATGTCGAAATAGTTGTCTTGGAGGTACTGAGCCTCCCGTGCTTCTTGCTCACGGTGAAGCGGCCTTTTCATGTGCCTCGCTCTTGCATATCTCCCGCGTTTTCTTCATCTTGTTCAAGCTGCCGGAGGGAAGCCTCACTTAACCCGCTTGGGTGGTTTTGAAAATCCACTTGTGGACTGTTCACATGTGGACTTGGAACAATCGGGAGGTACGGGATGTTTTCAAACCCCACCGGAAAGACATTTTCCGGTGGTGTTGAGTAAACTTCAAACTCTGCAAGAGTTGGAAAGTTGGTTTCCGGCAAGTGATCTGGGGACGGAAAGTGGTTTCTGCAACTTCTCCGGCTGGGGAATTGCTGAGAAAAGTCTTTGCGAGACATTTTTTTGTGTGTGAATTGTGTTATTTGTGTGTGAAACTAATCTTTGGTATGATACTATATATAGAAAACTTAACCGTTTGAATTTGAATTTAAAATTAACCCAACAAGATTCGGTTTTTGAATTTGAATTTAAAATTTAAAATTTGAATTTGAATTTTGAATTTAAAATTTGAATTTGAATTACCCTTCAACGATGCTTGAAGAACGCTTTAAAATTTAAATTTGAATTACCCCGCCAAAAGTGCGGTTTTTGAATTTGAATTTGAAATTGAAAACCACCTTTATAAATAACATCTATAAAACCACCATTTTATTTCACATCTACATCAATTCAAAAAAACACACACAAATGTCTCAAAATTTGAAGTGGAACAAGTCTGAAGAAATCTTGCTTGCGCAAGTTTGGATAGAAATTTCGCAAGCTATGGATATGCAAAATAACCGTTCCGAAAATATTTTTGGGAACGACGTTATGCATATGTTCAATAATCAGACAACCGATGACCATCGTACAAAAAATTCAATCACGGGTAAATAGTCGAGGATTAACGTCGATTGCAAAAGGTTCAACGCAATTTACAAACAGTTGCAGCGTCGAAGTGCTCAAAATGACCACACTCATCTCGAAAATGCGAAACTAAGCTTCCAACAATTTGGTAGAAAAGAGTTCAAATATGTTTACGTTTGGGAGATTTTGAAATATTGCCCTAATTGGGATGTCGAAGATTAAATCCAAAGTATGTGTTGTTTTTTTTTAATCGTGTTTTTTCCCGTTTTTTTTTTTCCCGTATCTTGTTGTTTTTTTATTATTGTGTTATGTATTGTATTTTTAATTTGAATGAAATGAATTTATTTAGTTTTTATTTGGAAGTGAAAATTGAATAAAAAAAATAAAGTGGTAGTGGTTGGCCTCAAATGAAGAGGTTGAGGTTTGTTATGAGTGAGGAGGGGGTTTGTTGTGGTTAGTTGTGGAAAAATGGGATGCTGATGTGGCGCTGAGGTGGCGCGACGACGAAGTTGAGCCTTGTTATGACACCTTGTGCTCTAAGTTGCACAACACTCCATGCAAACAATGGACGTACATAAACAATAAATAAAGCAGTTTATAGTATGTGACACAAAGTTTAATTTTCAATGTTTAAAAATCTTATTTGAATGAATCAAAGAATTTGACAAGGTTTGCTTGCGGAATAGCAAACCTAGTTGAATGACCATGTGTTGTGATCTCCTCTCAAACTTAAACTACAACCTCTGGTGAAGTTTAAGTACCAACTATACTTACTCGCTAAATATTTAGCGGCCTAGTTAGGTTTCGAGGAATAAAGTGCTCTCTTGAAGAAATTGTTATCTGTTACAAGAGATACTTTACTCCTTTGCACGCATTCTCTTTATAGAGGGAAATTAGGGTTTTAAAGGGTTCCTATTGTACACGCGTCTAGAATCCTATGATGGAATGGATATTACTAAACAGGTACAAGGTTAAGTCTTACTTTCAGAAACAGTTGAGTACATTGTTTGTACTTTTATACCAATTGTGAGAGTTTGTCATTCACAGATAGATTTTACTTTATCTTTTTATATAAAGTATCTTTTTTCCGCCTTTGAAACCTTCTAGATGCTAGAAGTTCTTTTTGCTCAGCATCTTTGTGAAGAGGAGATCACCATCGTTCAGCAAAGTATTGTCACCCTTGTTGAACTAAACTTCTTCTTTGGACTTGGTCATCAGTAACTGATCCGCGTCGGTACCCTTGAAGTGAAGATATCTTTTGGTCTTCAAGGACTCAGAAGAAGTAAGAGCTAAACTTCATTCTTCAGTTCAGCTTCTGTGTTATGTATGATGAAGTTGTCTTCAGAATTGTGTGAGTTGTCTTCATTGTTGTGAGCTGAAGTTGCCTTCAACTTTTGTGTACTAAAGTTCTCTTCAGTATATGCCTTGTTTGAGCGGAAGTTGTCTTCAGCATCTGTCTTGTGTGAGCTGAAGTTGTCTTCAGCATTTGTGTACTTAGGGTATTTTCTATTCAAACCCTGTTTAGAGGAATTGGTTGTTGAACTACGAACATAAAGCTTTTGATATAAGTATATAGATATAAGATCATTTGAGGAAGAAGATTATCTTCAGGATCAATCTACACCTCCATTTTTATTTGATCTAATGGATGAGATTAATCCCAACAAAATAAGCTTTCATCATTTTTGAAATATTAATAACTTTTAAGTTGTCGTTGCAAAATATCATTGTTTAATTATCTTTATAGATAGGCACTTTATCTCAAAAAAATTTAGAGTATTTTTCGTTTTTAAGTTTTTCGTTTTTTACGTTGAAATTTGCATTGAAAAATCATATATGATATAACTAATTTGATATTAGTGTAAAATCATATATGATATGTAATATCATATGTGATATTAGTGTAAAATCACATATCACGTATGATATTACATATCATATATGATTTAATATCATGTGATATTCAATTTAGTTTTATCATATATGAAAATTCAGTAACGTGAAATACAAAAGAAAAAACGTGAAAAATGATTTTTTTCTGAAATATATCAAATCTTATAGAAAGATAATAAATGGTCGCGAAAATATTTTCGCTTAATGATAAACGGTTTAGAGATATTTAAATTATAAAATGTAAAATAATAAAATCTTTTAAATCTCATATTGATTTTCTTTTAGTGGATGAAGATGATCCTGGTATGGTTTGGTATGTGAAAATAACTGAGTATATCATTATCAAATATTTCAAAAGCGATATATATATATATATATATATATATATATATATATATATATATATATAATGAGATACAAAATAGTTAGGTCATATTTTAAAATACATAACTTTTTATAGTTAATATCTTTTAATTTATTTTTAAACAGATTGTAATCAGGTTGATAATCTCAACTCAAACGTAACATGTTTATTAAACATATCAGTCTTATCGACTTATTTCTAACCCGAACTTGTTTACCTCGAACCTAACTTGTTTATTTTCGTGTCGGTCTCGGGTTGTATTGTAAGTCGTGTCAGATATTGCCACCCTTAAGTTAAGCTATATATCACGCTATTTCCTATAATAGCAACTAACACTTTTCACAGTCAATGTTTCTGATCATAATCTTTAGTTCTTTACTAGACCCCGTGAATATGTCATTATCTCTAATCCTGATACTAAAGGTTAATGCACATGTTGATATAAACCAAACTACGTACACTTTGATTCTCACTGTCGACCTACATATCCAACTTAACAATCACATTAACTGCATATTTTGGAAAAATATCAACTAAAAGCTGTAATCTAAATATCAAGGCAGGCTAAATATGAATATTCAAGAGAAATTGCCTGGGGTCATGTATGAATAAACAATAATGGTGATTGCTTAAAGTATGTTTATATATATGGCTTTGTTTGTTCTTAGTATGATTAAAAAGTCACGTGAGTTGCACTTCTGGGAAAGTACATTCACATGTATCATTCCAAACAAATTGACACAAAGCATAAGGTTATGAAGTAAGACAGTTTAATGTATGAGTGGACATATGTGAGATGTAAAGTGTCATTCAGATTGTGGGGGACTTATAAAATTGCCACAATCTACCAACTTAATGAAGGCCCAGTGCAATCAAGGTAAATTGTAACACAGTCAAGTCTTTCCAAACATGAACACACACACATCATGAATCAAAATTTTACTTTTACAATTAATTGTGGAATGGTCCAAAGAAATTTGCAAGTCGTTTTCATGAAGCTCAGTTTAACCCAAAACTCTGTCATACACTCGAGTACTACTAAGGAAGATGTCATTTTCATTGGTCCCAGACACATAATTTAGCATCTATAAAAAAAAGATTAACCATATAAAAGGGTATGTTAAACGATTACGTGCTTGTAAATATGATCACATTGAGGGTATCCTGATGTGCAGTACATAAACTTGTTATAGAGTTGAAGATTACCTTGAATCAAATTATATAATGTGTGAGCTATTAAGGGTGAAAACAAAGATGGCTACCCAAAAAGAAAATCAGACCAAAGTTGGTTACATTTTTGCGCGGTCAATCCTTCAAAGAGCACAATTTCTCTACCTATATGAGGGTAAGCGTGTGTGTTGTTTCCGGGATGGCCAGAATGCAAGGGAAGTGTACAATGACTTGTGATTCACAACCATAATCACTAAATTGTATCATAATAAGAAAAGAAAAAAGATTTAGCGCATGCTCAAGTGCACAGTGCTGTTTATACTATCAGATTACAACGTATTAACTGACTGAACACATTTCTTCTGGTGTATTTCAGGTTTATACAACATGCACTAGCCCTCAATGCACAGGCTCTCTTGACAAAGAACTATCAAGTAACTAGTTTCATTACAATATAATCAAAGACAAAGAGGGAGTGGGTGGGGCATGTAAAAAATACATAAGCGCGTCCTCGTACCTTAGTCACAAGAAATAGAGACAGAAAATCCACAGATAAATTTAAACCAACTACATCATACCACAAGGGTCCCCCAGCCCGTCCAGCTCCTACTAGGCGGTTGTAGATAAAAACTTGGTCCCATTGCTTACTGGCAGGTTTTGAAGGATTGTCAATATATCAATTACAAAAATGATTCCAAAAAGACTAGTCTCAAGTTATTTAAAAAATGCACGACATGGATATGACATAACACTAGGAGTCTAAGAACACATAGAAGCTGACCTTTGTATAGAGAGTTTCATAGAGCAAACTTTACCTGGAATAATATACAGAGGATTCAAAAACTTCATGCTTTTTACCACTTAATTATTTTTTGATACACTTTTTGGTTTTTTTCACTGATACCATCAGTTAGACCAATCTAGACATGTCATGGTGTGCATATAAATTCTTTAAACACAACTGAGATGTAATTGGCAAAGATATCAATTTTATGTTAAACTTTTGAATCCTGGGATACATTCAAACAGGATCCCGTTCAAACTTCACCAATTTAAAATTATTGCAAAAGTACTCGCTCGCATATAGACTTTTCGGAGTAATGTCTAATGTGATGAGTGAACTTCAATTGCCTACATCCATTGTAGGCAAATCATAGTCTTTGGGCTACCCGTTGTACCCACGGTGTCACGTTCAAGACACAACCAACCACTTATTCATAAATGAGAAAGTCAGAAAGGTTATGGCAGCTAGGGGTGAGCGGAAAAACCGAAAAGACCGAATAAACCAAAAACCGAAACCGAACCGAACCGAAAATAACCGAACCGAACTAATAACCGAACCGAATTTGCTAAAACCGAACCAAACCGAATTACTAATTCGGTTCTCGGTTTGGGTATGGGTTTGACAGTTTGAACCGAAAACCGAATTCATATAAATATATATATTTTTTATATATTTATATATATATTTATATATTTTTAAGTATATATATAGATAAATAAATACTATTAAAAGGTTATCATAATATAATAAAATATTTTTTATGCTTGAAATATATTTTTTTGCTAAATATAAATCTAATTATTTATTTATTTTTTTAAAAATAGTGAAATTCGGGTTATTCGGGTCAACCCGAAAACCGAACCGAAAACCGAATTTGAATTTGGTTCGGTTCGGTTCTCGGATTGACCTAAAAAAATATTTTAACCGAATTAACCGAACCGAACTAACTGAACAACCCGATGACCGAACCGATCAACACCCCTAATGGAAGCTTTGTCACTTCTTGGGCTAAACAGAAGCCCATTAAATATGGGCCTAAACATGAGCAATTGGTTCAATAAGTGTGTACCACTGTACCATAGGATATTAGGGCCCGTTTGCTTCGTAGATGGCTTTAGGATTATGATTTGGATTTAAATTTATGGCGGGTTTGGTTTGTACGTGGGTTTAGGATTAGGATTTGGATTTAGATTTAAATTTAGATTAAGATTTGGATTTTTATTTGATGGAGGTTTATGATATAAAAAATATATTATAAAATTGAAAGAGAGAAATATGTAATATTTTAAAATTTTGTTATTTTGTGAATTGAGTAAGTTGTAAAAATAAAAAAAATTATTTTAAAATAATAAAAAGAAATAAAAATAATAAAAGTTGTGGCTAACAGATAACATAGGCCCACAAAAGTCTTTAATCCTCACAAAAGGAGTTTGATAAATGGGATTTATGCATGCCCTATTATTTGGCATGAGAACTTGTTTCAAGAAAACACATATCAAACCAAACATTAGATTTGGTTGAACTTTCATGCCAAATCCAATCAAACCCGGATACCAAACGGGCTCTTAGATTAGTATTTGGATTTTGATTTAGAATTGATATGAAAAGAGAAAAAACAATATTGAAGTAAGAGGGAGTAAACTAAAAACTATTATTAATATTTTAAAGAAATAATATAAAAAGAAATGAAGTAGAAGACAATGTTTTGAAATCTGGGTTAACCGGTTGGACCGGTTCCGGTTAAAAAATGGGTAAAAATCGGGTTTTTAAAAACGGGTTAACCGGTTAAACCTGCCTTAAGTGACCAAAGTCAAACCGGTTCTTGAAACCCGATCGGGTTTGGTTTTTTCATTTTTTTAATAGAAAACCGGGTTGACCCGGTTAAAAAATAGTTTTTTTTAATAAAAAAACGGGTTGACCCGACGGTCGAACCAATTGAACTGGTAGCCTGGTGATTCGATCGGGTCAATTAAAAACCCGATTTTCAAAACATTGTTAAAAAATATAAATAAAATATTAAAGATGTGAACAAAAATAGCTAGTGGTGTGGTCAAATAGTTTATTGTCAGAGATTTTCATAAATTCTAAGGGTGTGCAGAAGTATTGTGGATACCCTTAAATATTGGATTCAACTACGGTTTTATAAACCATGAATACAAACCAAATGTTGGATTTAGCAATTTATTCCAAATCTTAAATCCACACCCTCAAAACAAACGCATCCTAAGAGGCGTTTCGTTTGAATGCTATAGACATTAAAAAAATCATGTAAAGTGCTTGGTTAAAGATTTATATATAAAATATGATTCTAACAGTCATATATTGTAACACCCCAAAAATAGGGTCCAGCGGAAGTATACCAACCTTGGGGTGCTACCATCTTGATATCACAACATAAGGTACAAAGAATGGTTTTTATTTCATTCATTTTGAATAAAATTCATTATTTAAAACATTAAGTTTACATTATATGAAAGTAGTGCAGAAATAGGCCCATAAAGAAGTTTAAAGCGGTCCCAAATGTTTATCAGAGTTGCCTATGACCATGCCCCTTGCCAAGCGTCTTCTAATAGTGAGCTATCGCCTTAAACCTGAGAACACATGCTAAAAAGGTCAGCTTACGCTAGTGATTTCATAGAGTTTAAATCACAAAATTTAGTAGTGGACCTGATAGTGTTTATTTGCTATATGCGACTAAGACAGATATACAATAAACATTCCAAAAATATTCCAATAACATTCATTCAATAATCCAATAACACAAACGCGACCTCAGCAGGGCCCCGGGCGACTCTATCCAGGCACCATAGTTATAGCAAAGCCTAGAACAATGCTACCTTGGTCTAGGTCGGATACAGATGTCTATTCAAAGCTAGGTATCACGCTATAGCAAAGGATTGCTACCCTAGTCTAAGTCAACATCTTTCACATGTCTAACCCTACCTAGTCAGCACATTAGCAATTCAAAAGAGTAGTGGCAGATCCAAGAAATAGTTTGTTACTAACATTTACTTCCAATAAACACGTAAAGCATTCAATCACCAAATCAAATATTCCAATCAACAGTCATTCTCAAATAACATCTCACATATCCAATTATGTTCAGTTAAATCCAAAGCATGTATTCTCCCTCAAAATAGTTATAAAAACCTTTGAAAATAGGGGCTATGAACTCACCTTAGCCACAACAATGCACTATTCACAACTAACACGACTAGCATCTAAAGCTAATCTCCACGGCATCCAGAAGAAGGTACAAGGAGTACGATAGAATAGAAATGGCGCAACCTAATGCGTATACGATTATCTTAAAATACGGCTCATATGATGACAAAGAAGTCGATAGAAGATAATGTGTCGTAGTTTTCATGGAGTATTCGTATTATTCCTTTCAAAAGTCCATTATTAATCTCCAAAAGTTTAGTTTTAACGCTTCGTGTGGTGGTAAGAAACATAGACTCGACATACAACTCGCGCGAAAGAGGAGGAGACGTCGACATAGTCGAGACATACTGACTAGAACTCATGCCGAAGAGGAAAAGACATCGACAAAGTCAAGAAATACTGACAATACTCAAGAACTCCAAAGAAGATTAAGAAATGACGACAACTATTCATAACACATAAATAGGTCAATTGGTAAGTTTCGGTAATTTTCCCATAATCCCAAACGTACATGTTTATAATAATAGATAAGTTTGCATTTACCGCTAGATTAATAAAGGTTTCACAATTGTTACACGTACTTAGACGAGTTAATAATAAGGTACTTTTTATAAGGTATACTATGTATTATTTTATAAATGACGCGTCCGTTTATACAACGTTTCCAAAACATTTTGATTTAATAAAACTCTTGTTGCAATTACAGTATCCCCAACAAGTTTGTAGTTTATTATATGTTCGCGTTTTTTTTATTCAAACGCGATACTTCATTGAATACTCGTTGATACTTGTTATCAAGTTGTTTATTGGTTTCCTGTTTTATAATTAGTTATTAGTTTGTATTTACTAGTCTTGTACTCGGGTCCGTGTCTAATATATTAAAGTCATTGTGACTCTAATATATTATACCGTCTCGCTTCCCATAGGCCAACACGTTCAATACATTCCAATCGTCCAAATAGTTTATGTTCAACAGGTATTTAGTCCGGTTTATAATTTATTTGTTCAAATGAATCAAAAAGTTAACCCAAGGCATTCCAAAACTCCCCCATTATGACAAAACAAAGTTGGGGAAATAAGCCGGAAGCAAAACTTCGAAACCATGCTATAAACAAACACCCCATTTAAAGATTATCTTTACTACATGTTTAAAACCAAACAAAACCCGACCCGACTCAACTAAGTCAACCCGACTCAACTTACCGAGTCTGCCCCAATACCACAGCGAACACAATCACCACCAATAAAACTAACATACCCTAATCTAACCAAATCTGAGACCAACCCGCAAACCATTACAACCACCATCAAGACTAACAAATAGCCAATATCGACTCAAGTAAACAAGATATCAAAACCACATCAAAGATTCATGATCAAAACTAACTCAACCCATCTCCTAAACAAATCCACCATCACATAACATCATCACAGAAATCATCAATATCACCTTATCCCCGAAACAGACCCGACTTCCCTTCGCGGGTTACACACCCGACCTGACAACAAATCATCATCACAGATTCTTAGCCACACGAAACATATCAAAACTTATTTATCAGGTTTATGAACCATTTACCCTTGTAATTAATTTGCTTAATAATTTATCCACGAAAACATAACACAATTAATATAAACGATTTACAATCGTTATAAACTGAAAATAATAACGAATGGGTTTGTGTTTTACCATGAGAACGAGATGAAAAGAATCGGAGGTCGTGTGTTACTAACACACGACTTCCAACCTCAGAGTTGGCGTTGTTGTTGCCATTTACGAGTACAACTCTTACCCAAACCAAGCTTGAAACTCTTTATGATCGGTTATTATTAAAACCCTAACATACACATCACTAAAAAATAGATCTAGGGTGCGTGAGAGGTTATTGGGGCGCATGTGGCACGAAATCGTGACCACCAGGTCCTGGTATATCATTTGGGATAGGCGGTGAGGTATGGTGGTGTTAGCCGGAGGATAGCCGGAGAGTCACCGGAAAACGTTGCGGTGCCAGAACCCTAGTGAGAGAGAGGATTCCGACGAGGTGTGTGTAAATTATGAGGGAGGATAGAGAGAGAGAGAGAGAGAATGGGTATTTATACTTTGGGAGGGACTAAACTTGTAACCCTAGAAAGATGAGGGGCGGCGAGGTAAAATTACTGCAAGGACCATAGTTGTAATTTCGTTATCTTTTGTAATTTAGCGATTCGGAGCTCGTTTAGACTAGCAAACGATGGATTCATGACCAGGGAATTACACCAACGCGCTCAGAATAATATTTCTGATAAAAATGATATAAATACGTCTCATATCTCAAATTAGAGGGAAAGATCAACTCTAATCGTCGTTTCTCCGAATAAGACGCATTGGGAAAATTACGGGTTGTCATAGCCTCACCTCCTTAAACGGAACCGCGTCCTCGTGATTTAATTCAAGTTACCCGTTACAGTCGAAAGGAAATAAGTACAGACGTACGAGGATTCATCTTCACGTTCCCTACGTGAACTTAAGATCTTTTTCGCGAGCTTCAACGAACTTCAGCGATAGAGATGCAACTTTACTAAAGTCTTCTATCTTCATAGTCTTCGATTTTGATGGGTCGACGAGGATTAAAAGTCCAATGATTCGGATCTCTTAGAGGAATAACAATTGCCTCATCGGCGAGGCATTTCTTCGTATTACGTCCAAAATATCAGGAATACTGTTGAGTCTTGACGGTAGCTCAAGGCTCTGAGCTACTGGTCTAACTCCAGCAGGGATTTTGAAAAGATTGATATAGCAAGGATTAAGCTTTTCACATTTACTAAACGCTTCACACATTCTCATGGTGAATCCTTAAGCTTAATCTAGGCCATATCCGGGGATTCAAGAGATTTATATGTCTTCTAACGATTCGCGAGCAGCTTGCATCTCCATCTCGTCTTCGAATGGTCTCCTCGGCAGCTACTTGAATAGGTTCGGGGTCGGCAGGTTTGGTATTTCCATTTCTACCCAACAATCGGGATCGACACTTAAGACCATGGAGGGTCTCTTACGGTGTCGTTGAGGTACTGAAGTGATAGGTATGGTTATAGGAGAATTTGGCTAACGGAAGGTGTCTATCCCAACCATTGCCAAACTCAATAGACACGCGACATGTCTATTAATGCTTGAATGATCTCTTCACTTCGGCCATCAGTCTGGAGATGATACACCGTATGCATATCCAAATCTGTTCTCACAGCTCCAGGAAGTAATAGACAAAACGTGGGTGTGAGGCGATTGCCACGATCTGAAAAGGATAGAAATCAACACTTCCTGATGCACATGATCTTCTTTACGTATAGACTAGCAAGGTCGCCCAGACTTTCCGTTTTGTTGATTAGCGGGAGGTGAACAGGTTGGGTAGGACTATCAACAACTACTCGTAGAGGAGACCGTTTGTTGATTAGCGGGTTGGGTAGGACTATCAACAACTACTCAGCGGGATCTACTTAAGGTTTCGTTTACGACATAGCTTATTGACCGGTAAGAGGATAGCAAGGATAACTGGTATTTCTCGAAGGATGAGAGAAAGATTAGGGGGTTGTCCCAAGGAACGCGGTTCAGGTTACTCCTTAAGATTTCAAGATTTCCGTTGAGCACAGAATCTCTACTGGACGAGAAGTTTAACAAGTTCATAGTACGACTCTGAAGAAGAGTATTAATTACTAATGGCAATCAATCGATTGACTCATTAGTGTACTTAATACTTAACGCGGAAAGGTACAATATTCGAATCTAAATTCATAATTTCCAAGAGAAATTCGACTACCAATCGATATCAAATCAAATTCCAAGTACGATTAAACGTCGACGGTTCCAAAGAGTAATGCTAAAAGCATACACATCGATAACGCGCAAGGTAAAACATGAAAAGAACAACATCGATGAAATAACATCAATTGAAGATAAGGCTTGAGGTAGAGGCGTTTGTAACAAGATTACCAACTAAACGAGGCTGAATGACAATTTCCAACAAGATTATTGTCGAAACGAGGCTGAATAATGATTCCAACAAGATTATCAACGAAACGATGTCGAATGACGATTCGAGAACGAATGACGATTCGAGGCCGAATAACGATTCGAGCTCGAATGACGATTCAAGGACAAATGATAATTTGAGGTCGAATGATGATTCGAGGACGAATGATGGTTCAAGGTCGAATGATGATTCCAACAAAATTATCAACGAAATGAGGCTGAATGACGATTCGAGGCCGAATGATGGTTCCAACAAGATTATCAATGGAACGAGGTCGAATACAAATTCGAGGCCGAATCAACGGAACAAGGCCGAATGACGATTCGAGGTCGAATGACGAGTCCAATTTTGAACGAGGTCCAAAATTACAAGAAACTAGTCAAAACCAAATCCAACAATTTCAATAAGGTCGACGAGGCTTATGAGGATAAGCAACTCGGATTTTAAATGGCGTCAATCAGGTCCAACCTGACCCAAGGCGAACTACACTCTTCGGCGACGACGGGAATTCCATATAAGCAGAGGCGCATAGCGGCGCCAGAAGCATTATAATTTGTGAGGTGTTACGATACCAGTGTGTCATGTGTGAGTGCAGGATTTCGTAATATTCAATGTGTGTGTGTCCACCTAAAGCTCATCATTCCTAAATCCAAACTCTAACCCAGACATAATTCTGTTATAACTACTCCCAGTATCACAAAATTTACCTCTGAGTCGAACATAGGTGATCAGTCTATGTCCCACTGTCCTTGGCTGAATATAGGTGATCATTCTATATTCACCCGAGGTTCAATGAATTTCGATATACTCTACTTAGTTATACTAGCATCATGTCCTTTACATCCCAAATCATTCCAACGCTACTACTAGTGTGCAAGCTCTAAATCGAATAATCTCCATTACGCAAGTGAATAGCGTAACTCTGTGAAAGGTATGGTGCGTGCATAAGCATGTGGAAATTCTTATGGTGAACTACTAAAATAGGCGGACTTAAATCGTCTACTAGCATGGCACACATTCAAAAACTATACCATCAAACAATTCATCAAATATACCATAAACATCTCATCAATTATCAAATCAATCAATATGTCTAATATATCCTCAATCCTCCAATCATTTACTTCCTTAAACAAAGTCATACGTGAGGCGTCAACTTGGCAGGCAGGCACGTGGCGGTCATAGGTTTAAGTTTTCGCAAAAGTGGTTATAGTATAGGTTTTGAAAATTACCCAGTTCTCTATAACCTAGGCTCTGATACCAATCGGTAACACCCCCAAAATAGGGTCCAGTGGAAGCATACCAACCATGCGGTGCTACCATATTGGTATCACAACATAAGGTATAAAGAATGGTTTTTATTTCATTCATTTATAATAAAATTAATTATTTAAAATATTAAGTTTACATTATATGAAAGTAATGCGGAAATAGTCGCAAAAAGAAGTTTAAAGCGGTCCCAATTATTTATCAGAGTTTCCTATGACCATGCCCCTTTCCAAGCGTCTTCCAATAGTGAGCTATCGCCTTAAACCTGAGAACACATGCTAAAAAGGTCAGCTTACGCTGGTGAGTTCATAGAGTTTAAATCACAAAATTTAGTAGTGGACTTGATAGAGTTTATTTGCTATGTGCGACTAAGACAGATATACAATAAACATTCCAACAATATTCCAATAATATTCATTCAATAATCCAATAACACAAACGATACCTCAGAGGCCCCGGCGACTCTAGCCAGCACTATAGTTATAGCAAAGCCTAGAACAATGCTACCCTGATCTAGGTCGGATACATATGTCTATTCAGAGCTAGGTATCATGCTATAGCAAAGGATTGCTACCCTAGTCTAAGTCAACATCTTTCACATGTCTAACCTTACCTAGTCAACACATTAGCAACTCAAAAGAGTAGTGGCAGGTCCAAGAAATAGTTTGCAACTAATATTTACTTCCAATAAATACGTAAAGCATTCAATCACCAAATCAAATATTCCAATCAACAGTCATTCTCAAATAACATCTCACATATCCAATTATGTTCAGTTAAAACCATCATGTATTCTCCCCCAAAATAGTTATAAAAACCTTTGAAAATAGGGGCTATGAACTCACCTTAGCCATAGCAATGCACTATTCACAACTAACACGATTGACATCTAAAGCTAATCTCCACGGCATCCAGAAGAAGGTACGACGAAGACGATAGAATAGAAACGGTGCAACCTAATGCGTATATGATTATCTTAAAATACAGCTCATATGATAACAAAGAAGTCGATAGAAGATAATGTGTCATAGTTTTCGTGAAGTATTCGTATTATTCCTTTCAAAAGTCCATTATTAATCTCCAAACGTTTAGTTTTAACACTTCGTGTGGTGGTAAGAAACATAGACTCGACATACAACTCACGCGAAACCTAAAACCGAACCACAAAGTTCGGTTTTTGTAGATCCCAAAACCGAAACCGTTCGGTTTTGGCGGTTCGGTTTTTTCGGTTTCTAACCGTTAATATTTGGGTATGGCCAAATTATACCAATAAATTTGTTTTACGTACAAAATTAGTTATTCTTCTTTACTTTTTTCAATCTAAGCATAATAATGTTTATTGCATAATTCTACAATTACAAACATATAAATGAGACATACACATACAAGTAAACATACACGTAGTATAATCATTATCGAATACTTATTGATATATTTACACAAAACACGCAACAAGACAAACAGACATATAAATATGAACATTAAGATAAATATATTATAAATCCACTCACAAAATGAATATGAATTTATAAATTTGATTTATTTAGTTATTTAATCATATTATATTAATTAGATATTATTATATAATAAAACCGGTTCGGTTCGGTTTTTGCGGTTTGATTTTTGGACGAAAACCGAAACCGAACCGCATTTTTCGGTTTTTGAAAAAGTAAAAACCGAACCATCGGTTTTTAGTTTCGGTCAGTTTTTTTGGTTCGGTTTTTTCGGTTTTCGGTTCGGTTTCGGTTTTTTCGGTTTGTTTTGCTCACCCCTAGACATAGTCGAGACATACTGACTAGAACTCACACCGAAGAGGAAAAGACATCGACAAAGTTAAGAAATACTGACAATACTCAAGAAATCCAAAGAAGATTAAGAAATGGCGACAACTATTCATAACACATAAATAGGTCAATTGGTAAGTTTCGGTAATTTCCCCATAATCCCAAACGTACATACTTATAATAATAGATAAGTTTGCATTTACCGCTAGATTAATAAAGGTTTCACAATTGTTACTCATACTTAGATGAGTTTATAATAAGGTACTTTTTATAAGGTATACTATGTAGTATTTTATAAATGACGCGTCCGTTTATACAACGTTTCCAAAACATTTTGATTTAATAAAACTCTTGTTGCAATTACAATATCCCCGACAAGTTTTTAGTGTATTATATGTTCGCGTTTGTTTAATTCAAACGCGATACTTCATTGAATCCTCGTTGATACTTGTTATCAAGTTGTTTATTGCTTTCCGGTTTTATAAGTAGTTATTAGTTTGTATTTACTAGTATTGTACTCGGGTCCGTCCGTGTCTATTATATTAAAGTCATCGTGAGTCTAATATATTATACAATCTCGCTTCTTATAGGCCAACACGTTCAATACATTCCAATCGTCCGAATAGTTTATGTTCAACAGGTATTTAGTCCGATTTATAGTCTATTTTTTCGAATGAATCAAACCGTTAACCCAAGGCATTCCAAAACTCCCCCATTATGACAAAACAAAACTGGAAAACAAGCCGGAAGCAAAGCTTCGAAACCATGCTATAAACAAACACCCCATTTAAAGATTATCTTTACCACATGTTTAAAACCAAACAAAACCCGACCCGACTCAACATACCGAAGTCGCCCCAACACCACAACACAATCACCACCAATAAAACTAACATACCATAATCTAACCAAATCTGATACCAAGCCACAAAAACGTTTATTCATATTTAGCGATCTCGTTGTGTTTTGTTGATAACAAATATAAAATTATCATAAGTAAAATTATAAGAATACATGTTATTTTTGTAAAGTATATACATTTGGTCATTCACATAAAATGTTGTAATAATTCATTTGTTGTAATAGTTTATGTAATAGGATGGGTAATATCCAAGACCCATGAACCATACCCATGGAGCTAATCCGTAACCCATGATCCATTGCATGACATCATGCATGAAATCATGTTGGGTGTTATCCATGACCCATGACCCAATGTCCATAACCCATGACCCAAGACCCATGACCCATAGTCTAGATACATTGTATCTTGTTGGGTACAATGGCTGATGCGCGCGGAATGCGCGTTCGGGGTGAAGGAAACTTCTTTTTCGTCGAGAAAGTTTTTCAACCTCCTAGGCAGTGAACCTAATCGTTGTAGTGTAGTATTGGGTAAGCCTTGGGGATTGATATCGTTCTCTTAGGAATGCTAGTAAGAAATGTATGACAAGAAGGTGGGGGTTGAGGATGATTCTATTTTATCTTTTTTATAGTTTTTTAGAAAGCTAAGGTAAATATCTCGGGGAAATTGGTTGGGGGTGGTACTTCTACCGATAACTCTACTTGTCTAATTATCTAGTTATCTAATTACTACGGGTAGCTTATGTCTAATTGAGGTGTGCTCGTATGATGATTAAAAATGTGTTTACCTAGATACTATTACTTCATAGTTATCTTTTATTGGTCGGTTGAGTTGTCACGTCCTTATCTTAACATGTTATATTCCTAAGGTCGTAGGGTATGCGTGCCCCCTAGTTCTTTGAGGTTATCTCGTATATGACCTACAAAGTCGGCAAGCCTAAGCTATTTCATCCATAGACCACATCATCATAAAGCATACTCAAGCATTAAATACAACAAATGATGCCTAGTTGCACTCCTAAGCCAATTTTCAATTAAGATAAGAAACAACCTAACAATAATCAATAACTAGGTTTCATAGATCTAAGCAAACACACAAGAAATTTAGCTAGACATGGTAAACAAGCAAGCATACACACAATCAATCAAATACGGGATAGACATAATGATACTTTGGATTAAAATACTTATCTCGATGTGTAAAATAGGGTATGGGAAACTAAGATACTGTCCAATTCGGACTACAAACGATTTAGAGTTTTTCTCCGTAAGTCTACCTCCTCAAATACAAAAAAATCGAATTATATATATAGATTTACAACTGCAACGGCGTCACCTTTTGCATGGGACGCCGTCAGCTCACCGTCATTAGGGTTTCGTCTAGGCCAAGTAATCGATGGGACGGCGTCACCTTAGAGTTGTGACGCCGTCGATCTTTAGTTGGACGTCGTCTTGATTCTAGATCTGGGCCATCTGAGATGAAAACTGTGAGTGACACCCTCCAATATTAAAGCGTGACGCCGTCAGGTTATGTGACAAAATTTTCACTGATCCGTCGTGTGCATGTTTTGATCAAGTCATCATAGAGGGACAGTGTCGCTCTTTGATTGGGATGCTGTCAGGTACTGTTGATCAGCTTTGAGTGGCTTCGATCTTGACTTGGCCATTTTCTTCATGTATTTGCTCCTTTTCGTCCAAATGTGCTTAATTCCGGCATTTTGCTTCCAAAAGACCTACAAAGTGAAAATGAACGAAATTAAGTAGTAACGGATATAAAATTGGTCGATTTAGGGCTTAAATGACCCCCAAAAAGCGTATGTTTTAAATCCTTATCAAATATCCCTACACTTGGTATTTGCTTGTCCTCAAGCAAATGTGCTTTTGGCCAATCAATTTATAAGTTAGGGGGCATGAAGCATTGGTTTAAAATAATTCATAACAAGCACGGAAATTATATACTAGCACCTCACAAGTGGTGTTTGGATTCTCTCATCTCTTGGGTTTATATGAAATATAATAAATGGAAATGGAAGATAAACACTCATTACCTAGCATAGTACATAGATTACCATAAGCTTGAGACTAGATCAAACCTCCACCGCTTTGGCGTAAGCACCTAGGCACAAATATCTAAGAGGTCTTTATAAGGGTTGTAACGTTAGGCTTACGGTAGGGAAACAAAGGGTTTTGTTGGATAGGGCATATTTAGTGGTGGCAAGTCAAAAATCTTATGTTACAAGCATGAAAAGCGTGGCGCTGCTAAGCCAAGACTCGACTCACTAACTCTAGATAACTTAAAACAAAATAAACATAAATTTAAAGACATAAACATAAAGATAGATGTAGGATGGCAGCCCGTATGTTTTTTTCTTCATTTTTTTTAATACTGTTTTTTTTGATTTTTTTTCATACATTTTTACTCTACCATCCTCTACGATAACATCAAAATATAAGGGATTTATAAGAGCATTCCTACACTTAAGTTTTTATTTCTCTAACACTAATTGACCCGATTTGAAAAGATCAAAACACTTAGAGTATTTAATTACGTAGACAAAGGGAATTTGAATTTATCGTTCTTTTCCATTACTCCATAAAATATTACTTTTACCCATGAGTCCCAATCGTCCCAAAACTGTGTACAAAAGATATGACTCGACTTAGCAACCATGCAAGTAACTAGATATTTGAACTAAGGTTAAGTAATGATAACAATAATGCACTAAAGGTGAGTGCATACAAGATAGGCTAAGGCGATTTGGGTGTACATTTGGGGTGGATTGTAAACAATGCTCTTCATTGATATTCGGGAAAACCAAAACATCACGAGAACCGCGAAAAGGATAGGCTCTGAGGGGTTAACTAGGAGTTTCGTGTACTAAAGATGAGTACATCGCAAGGGTGTGGGGTAATTACTCAAACGATGTGGAAGAAGTAATTATAATACGGGTATCAAACAAGGGTTATCCTAATGCCTCTTTTCATGTAGTTATTCCTAACTACACAAGTGTAGTCTCACTAGCGATCTCGGAATGCATCTCAAAACAAGTTCTAGAATCTATTATACTACCGGTACACTCTCTAAAAATTAAATATGAATTCTTTTATTTCTAAAGATCTAGGGGCAAACCTTACATTTTTGGGGTGGAATTTGAGTTGTAAACGGTTTTTGTACTAGTCATATAATTCCTATGCATGAGACGCTTTATTAAGACTAAAGTTTAGCTCGTTAATATCACAAAAATTTTAAATTTGGTGCTAAAATTGCCCTAACAAATATTTCTCACAGTTTATTACACAAATTACCAAGGACAAGATAAATGATCAAGTGAGTGAATAGTTTCTAAGTTCTCGTTTTATTCTCCCTCCCTACACTTAAACTGAACATTGTCCCCAATGTTCCCCGAAAGTATCAAATTTATGATAAAGGAAGGTAAGTAAGGAAAAGAAACTAGTACTCCCCTGATTAGCTCGGTAGGATATGTATGAAGTTGCGGTTAAATTCTTTTCCAAGAAGAATGCATGAGTAATAAGCTTCATCCAATGAGTGTTTCTTCTTCTTGCCAAATATAACCTGTACACTTCTAAGAAAACAAATGAAACCTTCGTGTAAAATCGGCGGTAAAACTATATATGACACAACTATAATAGAAAGCAAGTAAGATATAATGCTTGTGAAATGGATGTTTGCAGTTTTTCCGGAAAATTAAGACCAGGAATTTCCAAAATTTTTAAGTAGCACGAAAAAAAACGATAATCTGTTTCGCATAGCCTGACGTCGTCAGTTGTTCACAGAAGGTGGTCTGCTGCATTTTTTTGGAAAAATTCTGGAAAAATTTCATCTTTAAAACCTGGAAAAATTCCTGCAAAACATCCATTATGACTCGATACAAGCATTTGACTCTAACAATCACACATATATATCAATTCCACTAGTTGCAATTCTCATGTTCATGTTCTTCAAAAACGTATGTATCTTCCCTACACTTATCTTTTTGTAAAATACCTTTATATGTAATTAAGACGAGGTTAAAGACAAAATAAAGCATTTTCACAAAGTCTAACATGAGAATAAACAACAATGAAAAATATATAAGACACATAAAAACAAGCAAACAATTAAGCATGGGTTGCCTCCCACGAAGCTCTTTTCTTTATTTATGAGTCTTGTAGCTAGACTCGAAGTCGTGCTCCTATTTTTCGCATATCTTATATGCCATTCGATTTCCTTAACTCTTCTTTCGTCACGAATATATTCAGGGCCTAACTCTAGACAAGCGATGTAGTAAAATTTGTCCTCCCAATCAACTTCAAAAGCCGGAATGTTGTCCACATCTAGCTCATCAATGCCTTTAAACCTTTTATTTTTGTAGGGCATTACATACTTAACACATTCGGTCCCATTTGAGAACTTGGTTATTCCTTCCTCTTGATCATAAATCATCATGGATTCCTCAATAAATGGTCTCCCAAGTATCACATCTCCTAGGAATCCATCAATGATGCCCTTAACATCTTCCAAGATCATGAAATCACATCTATATGTGAAATTACCTACAAAGACATGCAATCCTCTAGCTCTCCCAACATAGTTACTTACTTTCCTAGGACAAAAGGGATCTCTCCTAGGTCCTAACTTTTCACTCATAATCCAATTGTAATTGAGCCTAGACATTATGTTCATGGGTGCCTTATAGTCTATGTAAGTGTGATCACTATACAAGTACCCAATCATGCATGGTATCTTAATGTTTCTAGGGTCACTCTTTTTTATGCATGGCTCGAAAGGTGGTCGCGGGTAGTTAAATACGTTATAGTGATAGACAATTTCCTTTCCATTAGGGTATGACTTGAAATACTCTTTAAGTTCCTCTTCCTCACTACCCTCTATAATTTATAATACTTTATAATCTCTTTCCCCAATTTCATCATCCAAATCATCACTCGTGGTTGAATCGCTATCTAAGGTACTAGTTGATTCCTTAAGGGCTTTCTCAAGTGCACTTTCAATTATCCTATTCAATTTCCTAAGTTCTTCAATTTCACTAACGATACTGAGCCGAAGTTGGTTGGCAAAAGTCATATCAAGGGTGGGTTTTGTGGCGGATGGTTGTTTAATGGGGGATTGTTGTTTGGTGGGTTATCACCTTCCATGATGAAAAGTGATAAGGTTACGAACAAACACACGAAGAAGGAGGATAGACTACAAGGAAGCTAATAAAAGTGAGAAAAAATCTTATTTGATAGGAATCAAGCAAGGGAACCTAAACGAGATAGAGATCTAACTAGCTATTCTATTCCCCGACAGCGGCGCCAAAAACTTGATGCGTGAGCGGAATTGGCGCACGGGGTGATGAAACACGTTTTCATCGACAAGTTTTTCAATATAGAAAATACCCGTATTTTAGCTTAATAGAATAACAATATTATGGTTTAAATTGCAAATATTACGTCTATTTGTTATTTTATTTTTAAGGTACGTTCGAGAATTATTGGAGCAAATGTGAAGCAAAGAGGTGATTGTTGAAAACTTTAAGAAGATAAATTGGAGATTTTGAAGATTAATCAAGGCCCGAATATTTTGTCATGGAATTTGCAGCTCCAAGCCCGATACTCGTTTTTTTTACAGCTGGATCACATGCCCATTAATGGTTTATTATCGAGCCTAGCAAAGCCCATTGAAAAGTAGTATAACTGAAAGTTTAATGATGTGGAGAAAAAGATAGTCACCAGCTTAGCTCTTATCAATTTAATTGTGCCGTTATTCACATATGGGTCCCAAAGCCAACGGTCATATTCAATGCAACGGCCAATTTAATGAAGTCATTTATATGCAGTGAAAAAACAAGAAGAAGGGATCAATCTTCCATTTTGTTTAGAAACTAACTTTTTATTTCATTAATTGTCATTTACTTTTAATTAAAATGTAATACTTATAGCCTTTTTGTAATAACACACATTTAATGTGTGTAAGTGTCTTTTATGCTTTAAAACTTTATTAAATTGGTATTTTAGCTCAATTACTTTTACTATTAGCTTATTAGTTGCTTATTTTAGCTTAATTTTAATAAAGTTGGCATCTTTAACACTTTTATTTTTTAATTTTATAAAGCCCAAATCTTTTTATAAAAATTATTTTTAGTCATTTTAATTTATAAAGTTTGAATCTTTTAGTTTTAAAACTCTTTTTTATCAAGTCTTTTTATCAAATTTTTTTATCTTTTTATCTTTTTAGTTTAATTTTTATTTTAAAAATCAAGTTTTATCATTTTTATGTTTTCTAAATTAACAAGTTGCAAACTTTATTCATGTCACCACTTCAAATTCACTTAAAGATTCAAGCTTTGGATGATTAGTCGAAGATTATGGGTTATGGGGAGTATTTGGGTTAAGTATGGAGCTTGATGTGATTTTAGTTTAGTGTTCTTATCGTCGTCGTTATGCTTAAACCATATCCGGTGCTCTCTTATTCTTATCTTTACCTTCTTTTTATTATGTTAATATCTATGTTTTCGTTTAATTAGTTTTGCCATGCTTAGTTTTATTTTTATGTCTTTTAGCTTTAGTAGGATGTTATAGTAGAATTTTTCATTTAGCTTATCTCGTAGTTTATCTTTAACTTTCCATAGTTTTTATTGCCTTAGATTCCCTTTAATTTTCCTTTTAGTCTATAATTATAAAATAACCCCAAAATAGCGATATCTAAGCATCCAACAAAGAACCAAAACGCACGTCTCAAATCTACCATTCCTTTAGAACGACAACCGAGATCTATGCTTACCGCGCGATACTTAGGTATTTAGGTTCAGTATCCCGCTTTCCTTCCCTTATAATAATTTTGTGTGCTCCAACGACCAACATCAAAATGGCGCCTTGGTTGAATGGTGCACGATTCTTGCGTTAAAGTTTAAGTTAGTGCCTTAGAGATCCTTTTACAAGAATTTCTATTCTTGTGAGAGTTTCTTTTCATCGCTCTCGAATATAAAAAAAAAAAAAAAAATTTTCATTGTGTTTTTATTTTTCTAATAAACAATAAACTCAAAAAATTGTTTTTCAAATTTTCAAAATTATAAAAAAATCCAAAAATATTTTTCTTCTTATTTTTCTATCTTTTAAAAAATGTTGATAATTGCAAAAATATTTTTCATTCTATTTTATTCTTCTTCTTTTATATATTAAAACCCCAAAAATAATCTTCGTTATCCTCAGTGTTTAATTATCTTTATCCTCTCATATTGTTTAATTCTTCACAATGCTCGATTCTTCACCATATGAGCCCCATGATCCTCGGACCATGGAGGATTTTTATCGTCCGTCACTTATCGGTAGAGGACCGACGCCCGACAACCAATTTTGTATTAAAAAATCATATGATTGAGCATATTCGACAATATTGCCAATTCCATGGATTTGAAGATGAAGATGCGAACCATCATTTAGACAAATTTCTATCGATCACTCAATTCATCAAGCAAAATGGAGTTTCTCAAGATATCATCCGTTTGAATCTCTTTCCATTCTCTTTAACCCACCTGCAATCTTGGTTTTATACTCTTAAAACTCATTCAATTCATACATGGGAAGAGATGTTCCTCAAGTTTCTTTCAAAATACTTTCCATATTCTAAAACGTTAAAGCTTAGGAAAGACATTCTAAATTTCAAGCAATTGTCAAATGAATCAGATTTGAAGCTTGAGAGATTCAAATCATTGATACGAAATGTCTGATCATAATTTTGCTTCTTGATCAAATCCTAACCTTTTATCATGGCATAAATATGATTGATCGAGACAAAATCATGTTGGTCATCGGAGGTAATCTCATGCGGAAAACTCCTCAAGAAGCTTATGATTTAATCGAGAATATGACACATCATCACTATCGCTGGGACACCGAGGTCCATTATCACTCTACCACTGATTTGAGTGATCATCATTCTGATTACATGTCCGCAGAGATTGCACAAATTGAGGTCCTTTAAGAAAGAAAGTTATATAAGTCAACATTGCCAGCGACCAGTCATGCTAACTCTATTTACTTTTCATACTCCGATGAAAGTGATGAGGATGAACCTTTTGAAGAAGAGAACTCAAATATAAATCCACTTATTGAGGAACCTTCAGATACCTTTTTAATGGGGACAAGGAAGTCGAAGTCAATCCTCTTAAGGAAATTGATGACCTTGTTCCAATCCCAAGGGTATCCGAGGAACCCTTCGATCTTCCTGATTCTACTTCAGAAACATTCAATATGACTATCACAAATCCTTTGTTTGATTTCGATTCTGAATTTACTCTCAAATCGGATAATCCAATCTTTGATATTCAGAATAAGGAGAGTGATGAGTCCGATACGAGACAACAATGGACGAGGTGCAAAATTCTAGCCCACAAAGTACGCGACATGTCCCACCTCCGATATCCTCCCGAGGTGTTTTTAGATCATGACCCAAAGAGCTTTAATGATAATTTACCGATTAAGGAAAATGTGAGATTCACCTTTAAGGATAGCCATTATCTTTCTCTCACATATGTTATCAGAATTTTCCTTCCTTTTCTCACATATGATGTGAATTCTTCCTTCTTCACTCTTTCGAGTGAGGATACCATTTTTGACCCCGCATCTCAACTTATAATTTCTATTTAGAGTCATGTTCATATCGGGTGGAACTTTCATATGCTTCAATGTTTATCCAAACATCTTGAACGAAAGTCCGATGGAGATTATCTTTTCCACTTGCTCCCCAAGGACAAATAAAATTCGGGGCGGGTCAAGCTAACGACTCGATAAAGAAAAACAAGCACTTTCTGAGGCAACCCGTTTTCAAAATGAATAGTTTATCTACATTTAGGTTTATTTTAAAGTATTTGTTTTTCTTTTATTTAGAATAAAAACTGGTCAGTAGTTTTTGTCCTTATATTAGTCCCTCTACTTCATTATACTATGACATTTTGAGTTTCGGACTTGTATGAAATTGTCACATTTTGGACGTGATATTTGGACATGGAACGCTATGGGCTTTTATCTTCTACACTATTATTTGCTCCGGTTAGATTGATTCCGGGATCGTAATTTTTCTTAAAGTCGAGCTCCACTATGCTTATTCGTTTACTACCGACCTGCGAGCCTATACTAGAGTTTTTCTCGTTCTCTGGTTATTATTTGAATTGCTTGACTCGTCTCCACACTTTTAATGCACATTGCTCTTTTCGTTCTAAGTGTGGGTACGTCCCACTATTTAGAACATCGGACGATGTTTGATTCTAAGTTGGGTGGGTTTGACGATTTGTACCTACTTGTTTGTTCTTGAGCAACCCCAAAATTGTGCCATATTTTTCAAAATTTTTTTTAAAATGTTTGCCAAATTTTTCGAATTTTCGAGTTTTGCCAAAAATTTTAAATTGTTTGAAAAAAAAAATACAAAAACAAAATAAAAGTAACAATGGTTTAATTTTGGGGCGTCGTAAAACATTAAGCATTTTAATAACTCTTAAGTTAATTTTACATCAGTTCTTGTTTGATGAAATGTGTGATTGATTTGGATTCAAGTTTTTACTTAGCTTAATGTTTCTGATGATTTTGCTCGAGATCAGCAAAGCTGTTTGGGTAGTATGAAATCACTTTATACATGTTTTAATATAGAAATAACCGCCGATTTTAGCTTAATAGAATAACAATATTATGGTTTAAATTGCAAATATTACGTCTATTTGTTATTTTATTTTTAAGGTACGTTCGAGAATTATTGGAGCAAATGTGAAGCAAAGAGGTGATTGTTGAAAACTTTAAGAAGATAAATTGGAGATTTTGAAGATTAATCAGGCCCAATATTTTGTCATGGAATTTGCAACCAAGCCCGATTTTTTTTACAGCTGGATCACATGCCCATTAATGGTTTATTATCGAGCCTAGCAAAAGCCCATTTGAAAAGTAGTATAACTGAAAGTTTAATGATGTGGAGAAAAAGATAGTCACCAGCTTAGCTCTTATCAATTTAATTGTGCCGTTATTCACATATGGGTCCCAGCTGCCAACGGTCATATTCAATGCAACGGCCAATTTAATGAAGTCATTTATATGCAGTGAAAACAAGAAGAAGGGATCAATCTTCCATTTTGTTTAGAAACGCAACTTTTTATTTCATTAATTGTCATTTACTTTTAATTAAAATGTAATACTTATAGCCTTTTTGTAATAACACACATTTAATGTGTGTAAGTGTCTTTTATGCTTTAAAACTTTATTAAATTGGTATTTTAGCTCAATTACTTTTACTATTAGCTTATTAGTTGCTTATTTTAGCTTAATTTTAATAAAGTTGGCATCTTTAACACTTTTATTTTTTAATTTTATAAAGCCCAAATCTTTTATAAAATTATTTTTAGTCATTTTAATTTATAAAGTTTGAATCTTTTAGTTTTAAAACTCTTTTTTATCAAGTCTTTTTATCAAATTTTTTTATCTTTTTATCTTTTTAGTTTAATTTTATTTTACAAATCAAGTTTTATCATTTTTATGTTTTCTAAATTAACAAGTTGCAAACTTTATTCATGTCACCACTTCAAATTCACTTAAAGATTCAAGCTTTGGATGATTAGTCGAAGATTATGGGTTATAAGGGAGTATTTGGGTTAAGTATGGAGCTTGATGTGATTTTAGTTTAGTGTTCTTATCGTCGTTATGTATTAAACCATATCCGGTGCTCTCTTATTCTTATCTTTACCTTCTTTTTATTATGTTAATATCTATGTTTTCGTTTAATTAGTTTTGCCATGCTTAGTTTTATTTTTATGTCTTTTAGCTTTAGTAGGATATTAGAGTAGAATTTTTCATTTAGCTTATCTCGTAGTTTATCTTTAGCTTTCCTTAGTTTTTATTGCCTTAGATTCCCTTTAATTTTCCTCTTAGTCTATAATTATAAAATAACCCACAAATTGTGATATCTAAGCATCC
The DNA here is from genome assembly GCA_910596185.1 of Chrysanthemum makinoi. Taxonomy (NCBI): domain Eukaryota; kingdom Viridiplantae; phylum Streptophyta; class Magnoliopsida; order Asterales; family Asteraceae; genus Chrysanthemum; species Chrysanthemum makinoi. The sequence continues at coordinate 90,101,004 of OU343220.1, read as the reverse complement.
AACATGAACCAAAACGAAGTCTCAAATTCATCATTCCTTTAGAACGACAACTCGGGAGATCTATGCTTACCGCGATACTTAGGTATTTAGGTTCGTATCCGTATCTTTCCTTCCTTTATAAATAATTTTGTGTGTGCTCCAACGACCAACATCACAGATTCGGGGTGAAGGAAACTTCCTTTTCATCGAAAGTTTTTCAACCTCCTAAGCAAAGAACCTAGTCGTTGTAGTGTAGTATTAGGGTAAGCCTCGGGATTGATATCGTTCTCTATGGGAATAGGAATGCTAATAAGAAATGTATGACGAAGGTGGGGTTGAGGATGATTCTATTTTATCTTTTTATAGTTTTTAGAAAGCTAAGGTAAATATCTCAGGGCAATTGGTTGGGGGTGGTACTTCTACCAATTACTCTACTTATCTAGTTATCTAGTTATCTAATTACTACGGGTAGCTTATGTCTAATTGAGATGTGCTTGTATGATGATTAAAAATGTGTTTACCTAGATACTATTACTCCATAGTTATCTTTTATTGGTCAGTTGAGTTGTCACGCCCCTATCTTAACGCTACTAAGGTCAGGCTGCGTGCCCCCAGTTCTGAGGTTATCTCTTGTATATGACTCTACGGTCGAAAGCCTAAACTATTTCATCCACAGTCCACATCATCATAAAGCATAATCAAGCATTAAATACAACGAATGATGCCTAGTTGCACTCCTAAGCCAATTTTCAATTAAGATAAGAAACAACCTAACAATAATCAATAACTAAGTTTCATAGATCTAAGCAAAGACACAAGAAATTTAGCTAGACATGGTAAACAAGCAAGCATACACACAATCAAATGAATACGGGATAGGCATAATGATACTTTGGATTAAAATACTTATCTCGATGTGTAAAATAGGGTATGGGACCCTAAGATACTATCCAATTCGGACTACAAACGATTTAGAGTTTTTCTCCAAAAGTATACTCAAATAAAGAAAAATCAATTTTATATATAGATTTACAATCGCACGACGTCACCGTTGCATGGGACGCCGCCACGGCCATTAGGGTTTCGCGGGCCAAGTCATCGATGGGACGGCATCACCTAGAGTTGTGACGCCGGGTCTTTAGTTGGGACGCCGTCTTGATTCTAGATCCGGTTGTCTGAGATGAAACCGTGAGTGACGCCTCCAATATTAAAGCGTGACGCCGCGGTTATGTGATCGAAATTTCCACCGAGCCGCCACGCATGTTTTGATCAAGTCATCATAGAGGTGTTAGGATTTAGTAAATCCAGTTATTAAAGTGTCGGTCACCTCAAGTATATGTAATCGTTAGAAAGCTCGTAGTCGTAGTTATTTAATGTTAGAAAGTATTTAGTTAAGTAACACCGTGGAGGACAGACGGGTCTTTCCCCACTGTATGCCTGATCCACAAACCGAGGTGGCATTTTATGTAAGACTATAAATACCCTATACCTCCCAAGGTAGAGGGTATGAGCTCGTTATAATACTTTTACTTTCTCTCACTAAGTTCCCAAACCTCTAACTCTTTATCTCTCTAAAACCTCAAGTTATAATACTACTTCTAATCATGATTTGATGTGTTTGTGAAATCCAATATGTTACAAATGGTATCAAGAGCCATGGTTTGATCATCTCTCTAACATATCCTTGGATTTCTAGTGGTTTTATATGGTTTTTGGGTTTGAAAAAGTTTAGTGGTTTTGCATCATTTGGATCATTTCTTGTGTTAAAGTTTGAATTTTGAGTGTACTTTGTGTTTTAGAATCATTGGGTTTTGATTTGGAAAGCTTAAATCATCAGTTGGGGTTTGTTGGATTGAAATGGGTTGTTTTTAAGTTTTTCTACCTAGGGACTTGGTTCTCGGATAAATATTCTTCGTAGCGACTTGCTTCGTTATTTGTAGCTACTAGTTGAAGTGGTAGCGATTTGAGTCCTAGCGACTTGTCTATTGAGACAAGACGACAAATTCAAAGAAAGTAGTGGAGACATCACTTCGGCTAGCGACTTGGTTGACGTAGCGACTTGTCTTTATTATTTCTAGCGACTTGTCTTTGTTGTGATTAGCGAGTTGCTCTTTAGCGACTTGATCTCTTAGCGAGTTGTTCCTTAGCGACTTGCCCACTTAGCGAGTTACTCTTTAGCTAATTTGTCACTTAGCGATTTGGTGCTTTAGCGAATTGTGTTTAGCGACTTGGTTCATAGCAACTTGTGCTTAGCTACTTGGTTCATAGCGAGTTGAGCCTTTAGCGAGTTGTTACTTAGAAACTTGGTGATTTAGCGACTTGTCTTCAAGGATTATAGCGACTTGGTTGATTATTTTCTAATACGGTTTCTCTTGATTTAGTAAAACCGAAAGAATCTATTTCCGGTTTAATCATAGAGTTATAAAACCCGTGATATCGAAAACATGTCTACCAACGTGCCCACAATCATTTCTTCATTGTTGAGGATGTTCAGCACTGGATCAGACACTCGTCCACTTATGCTTGACAGAACTGACTATGACTCATGGACTCAACGAATTAGGTTTGTATGTTTGGGAAAAGAAAATGGAGTCAACATTCTCAAGTCAATTGATAAAGGACCGTATCAAGTTGAGACAACCAGAGACATACTCGATACAGCTGCTGATGGCACGATGATATTAGGACCGACATACCTAAAATGTATGATGAACTGATCGAAGGAGAAGAAGAGATACGATGCGCACATCGGCTTCTAACATCATACTTCAGGGCTTACCTAAGGACATTTACAAGCTGATTAATCACAACACCGCTAAGGCAGTTTGGGATAATGTCAAGATGCTTCTCCGGGTTCAATTAACCAAGGAAGACAAAGAATCACAACTGTGTGATGAATTTGAGCACTTTAAGATGAAACCAGAAGAAAGTGTCTATGAATATTACGGGAGATTCCACAAGCTTGTAAATGACATGAGGAACATCAAAATGACCATGCCAAATATTCATTTGAACTCAAGTTTGTGAACAACATAATCCCAAGGGCACAAATTTGTCACCTCTGTGAAGCTAACCAAAGGTTTGAAGAACACCAACTATGAGCAATCTGATACCTTCCTTCTTCAGAATGAGAGACATGCTATGTTTGAACAAAGGATTCTTGAACAGTTCAAATCTAAACAGGGAGAAACAAGTTCGCCAATGATTCAACAAATTTTCTACACCATTGTTGGAATTACCACCAAAGCTTCTCAAGTCATAGCTCATTCTGATCCAAATATAAGCCTCCGATTCAAACACACTCATGGAAAACTTCATAAATCAACTATCTCTCATGGTTAGTCAAAATATGAATTCCACTCCACACACCAACATAACCTCGAACAACATCCATCCACACAATCAAGCTACCGTCGAGATTGGTAGTAGCAGTAATGTGCAAGGAAGACGGTATGAACAAGGGATGATTGAGCTGGAGTAGGTGGAGAATATGTGCTAATCGAATCGTGGAAGAAATGCCAATCAAGGGCAATCAAAGCCAATCAAATGCTACAACTGTGGTGGTGATGGACACATTGCAAGGAACTGCACATCTCCAAATGCCCTCAAAATGCGAGTACTTTAGGGACAAGTTGCTGGTACAAGCTCGACAAGGGAGCGGTTTTGGATGAAGAAGAGTTGTTGTTTCTTGCTGAGGGAAATGCTAAGACATATGATGCTAATGTGGATGAGCAACCAATTCAGGAAATATGTCACAATCATCAAAATGCCTTTCAAGTTGCGATCTGTGATGCATTTGATTCTCGATGTCGATGATGAACCTATGCCTGCACAATCTTCATGGCTAGCATCTCACCTATGGTCTCTCCAAAGGTCTCATCACCACAACAGTGGTCAATCCAAAGATTCAATCATTTCAGAGGTATTAAAACTATATGAAGAAGTTGATGAGCAAAAGATACATAACGAAGTACAATCCCTTGAAACTAATGAATCAGATATTGATAATGAGGGTAATAGTAACATTGTCCCATATGATCATTGTGTACACAAAGTGAAAGTGAGATTGTATCAAGTGATATTCTGCATCAATGATGACTATGTTTTGATGAATACACTGCATGTGCCCCTGATGACTTTACATCTTCAACTGAATGCCTATAAAGAACAAGTTACTATTTATGAACCACGTGCTAAGTTTGAGTTAACTACCCGTGAGCAGGAAATGGATGACCAAATACGTACAATTATTAGAAAAAGTAATTTTAGAGAAGAAGTTTTAAAACAAGAGTTAAACTCCTTACAAGAAAAGCTTTCTAAAACCGTTAAGCAAAAGCAAGAGCTTCAAGATAATGTTAAAGTGCTTAAACAAGAATTCAATGCTAAGGAATCAAAACTTTTGAATGATTTTTCTAATCTAAAAACTTTGAAAACAAGCTTGAGAATAAGTTGTACGCATAAAGGAACACCATTCAGACTACTCACATGATCACTAAGCATAGAGTCTTAAGCGATAAGCACAGTATTCCCCTAGTAGAGGAACCAAATCCCGAGTATTGCAAAAGAGCTAAAGCTTTCCATAAGATTGTATATGACGGAAATGAGATCCTTAAGCCTACGCAAACACCTTCATGTAGTGAAGCAAGAAGAGGATAGAAAATTCGAAGATGCCTCTAGGGAGAAAATGGATAAGAAACTAGAAGATCCTAAGTGTAAAAAGAATAACTTAACGATCAAACCCCATGATTACACAAAAGAAAATTGGATTCCCTGAAGGTTTAAGCCTCAAACTCAATTAACCACAGAACAAATCTTTTGAAGAAAGAAATGGATAAGCAGCAAACGCACTTGTTGAAACAAACACTCCCTTAGAAAGTGCTCTGCAGCTATGTGTATCCTCCGAATACACCAATGCATTTAGTTCCTAGAACTATTTCCACTAATAGCAAGACCTTAATCACTTATATTGTTTATCAACTATTCGTTGATTTTGAAGACATGTGTAAGAGAATCACACCTACAGGATAACGAAGGGGAAAGGGGTTTTGAACAAACAAAAGAATGCTATTTAACTGAGGTCATGCCTTTCTTTAAACAATTAAAATGTCAATTTGAAAGTCTTCAAAAGGGATAAACCTGATATTAAAAATGGAAAAGGAATTTGATGCAATGATTGTTGAAGTCAATGGTTATGAACGGGAACTCAAATATAATGAAATTGAAAGGAAGAATTTGCATATCCTAAATGAGAACTTAGTATTAAGTTGTGTAGCTCAAGATGTGTTTTATCGTTAGTAAGCATTCTATCGCTTCTCAATTTCATGAATTAACGATGCTTTGAAAGTTCCCATGATCGTCATTGAGCTTGAAAATAAAACTCGAACTAAATGAGAAAATTGATCAGGATGATCACGATAATTTGGTGAAACACTTTTCTAAGCTAGAAGTTGAACATTTTGATTTGCAACTAAAATATCAACATCTCAAAGAAAATGTCAAAACCTCAAACATCAAGACATCCTCAAATGTTCTAGAGTTTGATGCACTTTTTGAAATAAACAAACGCGACGAAATGATTCAAGCTCATTGCAACCCGATCAGAAAGTTGAAAGCCCAAATTTCACAATTAAAGGGTGAAAAGAACAACATGAATGGCTCCTAAATGCCTCCTCCTTTAGATTCTCAGTGTTCTCAAACTTTTCATCTTCAAAAATTGGTTAATGTTTTACAAAAGGAAAATGAGAATTTTCTAGAAGAAAATGAAAAATTTAAACGACACTTTAAAAGTTATATGATTCAATGAAAGCCGTGACAAGAACAACGAAAAAATAACGCCTTTACAAAAGGAAATTGAGAATCAAGAGTGGAAAAGGAAAATGCCACTTGTCTTTAATGAGAATGTTGCATCAAAATCATCTGCAGACTGCAAATATACTGTGATGCTAAATACATTCCTCCTCATCTTAGAAATAACGAACTTGTGTTTCATAACTATTTCGCCCACCTTAAGGATAGTCTAGAATGTCTCCGTGAGATTGTAGAAGAGGATTTAATAAATAAGCCACTTGATAGTGAAATTAGGTTTGCTTGATTCAGCCAAACGATCTCGGAGTTGTTAGAATATTTAATAGCAACATGTCCTAAATCCTTAGGTGCGAAAGATAAAGCTGTGATGCCTTGTTCTATGCCTAGTTCCAAGTATGCAACCCATTCTATGCCCAGATAAGAAAGTGAACTCTAAAGTGCCTTCAAGTAGTTCTGATCCATGCACGTCTAGTTCAGAATGCAAAAGTAGCCCAACCAACTAATGTTCCCATAATTCTACAGAGTAATCGTGACATAAAAGAGCGTCAAAGCCTCCAGGAAATAAAAAGCAAGATAGGACCTCGCAAGCTAAGAATGTGCATTGGAAGAGAGTAGAAGATCACCCTAGGAACACTAAGTTTGAGTTGAATAAAACGAATCGTGTTGATTCTAGTATTAACTATAAGCGCATTGTAATTAATTTACCGCTACTATCTGAAAACCATGTAATGATGATCGCTTGATTTCTGTTACAGATCATGAATGTGAATGATTTGCTTAATGTCAAAATGCCCGTTAAAATTGTTAATGTAAAAAATCAAGCTAAGAAGGCAAAAAGGCAAAGGCGAAAGAAAGTTAGAAAACATTGGAAACCCACAGAAGAAAATTTAGTAATATTGGTTATCAATGGATACCTACTGGCCGTAAGTTTAATCTTAATGAGTTTTTCCCTAAATTTGCTAAGTCGATGCCCATTAGAAAATGGATGCCTACTTGTAGAACTATTCATTTAAGAAGTGAACATACTTTGAATAGGTCAAATACGGGCACTATGATAAGGTTTTAAAATGTACCTTTTTGAGGGGTCATTTAAGCCCTTATTTGATCACTTTGTATCCGTTATTACTTAATATCGTTCCTTTTCACTTTTTAGGTCTGTTGAAGGCAAATTGTCTGTAATGGCACTTATTTGGACGAAAAGGCACAGATATACAAAGAAAATGGCCAAAGTCAAGAAATCAAGACACTCGAGCTGCTGAAGTACAAGGTGACGGCGCCACTGTTAACCGCACGCCGACAGAAGTCAAATTTTATTTTCAAGTGACGGTGTCAAGCTTTAAAGAGAGTAGGCCGCGAACTCGACGCCTAGATTTGATCCAGACGGCGTCATAAGTGAAGAGGACGGCCACAAGCACAAGGTGACGTCCGCAGCAAACTAACGCGCCAAGACGAAACCCTAATGACGGCGATCCAACGCCACAAAACATAAGGTGACGCCGTCGATATGTAATCTATATAGAATCCGAATTTTTCATTTAGAGTGTAGTCTTTTGGGAGTAAAAACCTAAACCGAACCAAGGTTGTCTTGTACAGTATTTTAGGGTTCCAAACCCTATCTTACATCAAGATAAGTGTTTTACTTCATTAATTCAATTATGTCTTTGATTATTTGTGTGTATGCTTGCATGTTCTCCATGTCCGGCTAATTTACTTGTGTGTGTGCTTAGGGAAGATGAAACTTAATTATTGAATATTGATTGGTTGTCTCTTATCTTAATTGTTAATGATCTAGTAATGCGATAGATCATTCGTTGTGTACTTAATGCTTGATTAATTTTTGTGAACCTTAGGTTATAGCACCTAGAGAGGTTGTAAGCTAAACCATCCAAAGAGGCCTTAGAGTTAGAGTTTATATTCCTTAGTGGGTTTTGTAGACGAGACCCTTTGGTAAGTTCAAAGAGTTAGGAATAAACGCATACCCTACGACTTTTTACACACAACGCATTAAGAATAAGGACGTGACAATTCAACCACCAATAGGAGATAATTTGGGTAGTAAAACCTAAGTAAACACATCTTTAAACTATCATACGAGCACACAATAATTAGACATAGACTACATACACCCTAGATTAGATAATTAGATAAGTAGAGTAATCGGTAACAATACCAACCCCCAAATCCAAACCCCGAGATTCGTACCTTTCCATTTCCTAAAAACATAAAAAAGATAAAAAATAATCTTCCTCAACCCCATCCTTAGCGTAGTAACTTCTCACTAGCATTCCTATTCCCCTAGAGAACGATATCAATACCCGGGCTTACCTTAATACTACACTACAACGATTAGGTCCACGCCTGGTGTTATAAAACTTGCTCGAAGAAAAGGAAGTTCCTTTGACCCCGAACGACGCTGCAGTAGCTACTAGTTTTTACGCCGGGAATAGAATAGCTAGTTAGTAGTCCACCTCGTTTAGGTTTTTTGCTTGATTCCTATCAAGTAAATTTTTCTCATTTTATCCTTCTCGTAGCTATCCCCTTTTCGTGACCTTTGTTCGTAACCCATCACTTTTCATCATGGAAGGTGATAACCACCCACCATTCATCAACCTACCACCAAATGACCCGCCAAGAGCCCGTATTTGGTGAATACTGAGACCAAGCCACCTAGGCTATAGAAACACCATTGAGCTTCCCTACCAAGCCCAAACTACGGCCCTGCGATCCGACACCATCTGGTTGGTGCAAAACGGATGTGCATTCCATGGACTTCGCTCCGAAGATCCAAATCAGATCTAAGGGATTTTTAAAATTGTCGATTCCATCGACCTTGATGCTACTACTCGGGAAACCACGCGTCTGCGTCTCTTCCATTCTTCTACGGACCAAGCTAGTAATTGGCGAGCGATTTCCTCGCCTCCATCTCAAGTTGGGATGATCTCACCTCTCGCTTTCTTGCTCAATTTTTCCCACCAGGGAGAACCACTAAGCTTAGGAATGATATCTTGATGTTCCAACAACGCCAAGGTGAATCTCTCTACGAAGCATGGACTCGATTCAAGGACTTACTTCATAAAGTCCCTCATCACGGAATTGATCTTTGGCTTCAAGTCCAAATCTTTTATGATCATGTCAACTTCCCCACCAAGCAATCCATTGACCAAAGGCCGTGGAAAACTTAGTGAACTCACCGCGGAAGAATCATGGGGTATAATAGAGGACCTTGCTCTCTATGACAACGAAAGTTGGAATGACCCCTTGAGTTGCCCCAAACCTAAGGCAATCTCCTTGCCTCCCATTGACTCACAATCTTCCGACCATAGGATGATCGAACTTGAAGATCAAGTTAAATTCTTAATGAGTTCCTACGAAATCCTAAGTCTTCACCATGTGAACAAAGTCTTCTTTCCTGTGAGCCGTTTTGTGATCCTCATAACACGCCGCACTTGCACCCGATCCCCCGAACATGCTGCTTTATGCATGCATCCTCGCCGTATTAATGGAACGGGAGAAGATTCCCACAATACCCGGACCTAGGAATTTCAATGAAACTCGAGAAGCATGGAAGGGCAAACCTGACTTCTATTGGGGACAAACCAAAGAATTCACTTCCAATGATTTCTCATGGCCCTAACCAACAAAATATTGAGGGGATGTTGCAAAACCTAGTCGCATCCCAAGAAGCCCAAATAGCTAAGCTCTCGAACCGCTTTAACCAACAACAAGCCGAAATGGATAGGAAGATAGATAACCTTTTGAAATCCATGACCAATAGTGATAGGAAGGTTAATGCTATCTCAACTCGAGCCTTCTGGGTAAAGATTAGGACCCAAGTAAGTTAGCTAAACACGTTCAATTCACAATACCATCGCTTTGTGAAACCTAATAGAACAATTTGAAGTGGACCATACACGTGATACTAATGAAACAACCGAGGAAGTAGATGAAGTAGACAATGACTATTTCAATAAATTTCCTACGGAAGAAGAGCTATCTCGCCACCTCACTTAGTATGCGGACCTCCGCATGTATGTTAGGAATAGCCCTAGAATCAAGTTTGGGAACCCTTGGAATCTTAACATACCATGTTGCATAGGACACTTTTCGTGGCAAAGGCCTACATTGATCGCAAGTCTCCAATCAACATAATGACTAGCACCTACTACAATTGGGTAGTTTAGCCTCCAACTAGGCAAGACCCCCGATAATCCTAGGGTTAGGTGCAATTTTCTTGGTAGAGTTAAGGAATTACCGGTTTATGTAGGCAGTTTCACGCTTCCACGGACTTCATAATTTTGGATGATATTAGTACGGCCATAGATCCTAGCTTGTCCCACGTTATTCTAGGAAAACCTTTCATAGAAAGCACCGAGATGACCTATGACCCCTCGTTAGGAATAGTGTGATTCAAAGATGAGACCGATGACATAGCTTACCAAATGCCGTTTAAGATTGACAAGTTTTCATCACTCTCTAATGATGAAAAGGAACTTAAAGATGAGACCTAGATTTGATCCGCGGCGCCATAAGTGAAGAGGACGTAGAAGCACAAGGTGACGCCGTCGCAAGACTAACGTGGCCAAGACGAAACCCTAATGACAACGATCCGACGGCGTCACAAAACATAAGGTGACGCCATCGCATATGTAATCTTATATATAGAATCCAAATTTTTCAGTTTTAGTGTGTAGTCTTTTGGAGTAAAACCTAAACCGAACCAAGGCTGTCTTGTACAGTATTTTAGGGTTCCAAACCCTATCTTACATTAAGATAAGTGTTTTACTTCATTAATTCAATTATGTCTTTGATTATTTGTGTGTATGCTTGCATGTTCTCCATGTCCGGCTAATTTACTTGTGTGTTTGCTTAGGAATATGAAACTTAATTATTGAATATTGATTGGTTGTCTCTTATCTTAATTGTTAATGATCTAGTAATGCGATAGATCATTCGTTGTGTACTTAATGCTTGATTAATCTTTGTGAACCTTAGGTTATAGCACCTAGAGCGGTTGTAAGCTAAACCATCCAAAGAGGCCTTAGAGTTAGAGTTTATATTCCCTAGTGGGTTTTGTAGACGAGACCCTTTGGTAAGTTCAAAGAGTTAGGGATAAACGCGTACCCTACGACTTTAGACACACAACGCGATTAAGAATAAGGACGTGACAATTCAACCACCAATAGGAGATAATTAAGGAGTAGTAAAACCTAAGTAAACACATCTTTAAACTATCATACGAGCACACAATAATTAGACATAGACTACATACACCTTAGATTAGATAATTAGATAAGTAGAGTAATCGGTAGCAATATCAACCCCAAATCCAAACCCCGAGATTCGTACCTTTCCATTTCCTAAAAAACAAAAAAGATAAAAAATAATCTTCCTCAACCCCAACCTTAGCGTAGTAACTTCTCACTAGCATTCCTATTCCCTAGAGAACGATATCAATACCCGTGGCTTACCCTAATACTACACTACAACGATTAGGTTCACTGCCTAAGGTGTTATAAAACTTGCTCGAAGAAAAGGAAGTTCCTTTGACCCCGAACGACGCGTGCAGCGTTATCACACTAGCACTGCATCTATTCCTGATGATTCCATTGTATCTACTTCCGATGTGGGTGCTCCAATCACTGTTACTAACCAAATGGAACCCATTCTTGCATGGGGATCCCATTATCCAATTATCCATTCTTGTCTGTGTTCAATTGCAGATCGTTCAAATCGTTCTGTGGTACCGGACTCAGTGTGTTCCAAGCATATGACTGAGATCGCCATGCTCATGAACGTGAGTAAATTCATCGGACCGTTAGATTCGGGAACGACCATTTTGGAGCAATTATGGGTTATGGAGACTATGTTGTTGGCAAAGTGTAATCTCCAGGGTATATTATGTTGAAGGTCTTGGTCATAACTTGTTTTCTGTTGGTCAATTCGTGATTCGATCAAGAAGTGGCATTTAGAAAACATACTTGTTTCGTTAGAGAACTTGATGGTGTAGAACTGTTAAGAGGAACTCGTGGTTCAAATCTATACACCATCTCTATCGAAGACATGATGAAGTCTTCTCCAATCTGCTTGTTGTCAAAGGCTTCAAAACAAAATCATGGTTATGGCATCGTCGTCTCAATCACTTGAACTTCGGCACCATTAATAATCTTTCCAAAAAGGATCTTGTAAGAGGCTTACCCAGATTAAAGTATGAAAAAGATCATCTTTGTTCAGCATGCCAATTGGGAAAAGCAAGAAATATGCCCACAAACCCAAACCCACAAACTCAATAATGGAAGTTCTGCATACCCTTCATATGGATTTGTGCGGACCAATGAGAGTGCAAACGATAAATGGGAAGAAATATATTTTAGTCATAGTTGATGACTACTCTCGATTTACCTGGGTAAAGTTTTTGAGGACAAAGGATGAAACTCCAGATGTCATCATCAAACTTATCAAGCAGCTTCAAGTTCGACTTAACAATACGGTTAGAATTGTTCGAACACACAATGGCACAGAGTTCGTTAACAAAGACTTAAGTCAATTTTATGAAAGTGTTGGAATCAGCCATCAAAGAAGTGTTCCACGAACTCCTCAACAGAACGGTGTAGTTGAAAGACAAATCGAACTCTTGTGGAAGCCGCAAGAACAATGCTAATTTATTCAAAGGTTCCAATGTTTCCTGGTGAAGCCATTGCCATCGCTGCTACACCCAAAATAATTCCCTCATACACACATCTCATGGAAAAACTCCATACGAACTTGTCCATAAACTAAAAACCTGATATCTCCTACCTTTGTTGTTGCTGCAGTGTTATCCAACGAATGACAGTCAAGATTTAGGTAAATTAAGAGCTAAGGCGAACATTGGAGTTTTTGTAGGTTATGCATCAAATAAGAAGGGTTACCGAATCTACAACAAAAAAACTCGAGATATCATGGAAACTATTCACGCCACGTCGATGAGTCAGTTCTTTTAAAATGGCCTGTGGACAATCCAGCCGACCCAAGATTCAACCTTCATCAAGTAGTCCCATCAGCTTCCTACTCTTTGTACTAAATCCCTCACCAAAGAATCCCTATAC
>OU343220.1:90053159-90088035 GCA_910596185.1 Chrysanthemum makinoi | reverse complement strand
GAACTAATAACGAACCGAATTTGCTAAAACCAGACAAACCGAATTACTAATTCGGTTCTCGGTTAGGTATGGAGTTTAACAGTTTTGAACCGAAAAGCCGAATTCATATAAATATATATATTTTTTATATATTTATATATATATTTATATATTTTAAGTATATTTATATATAAATAAATACTATTAAAAGGTTATCATAATATAATAAAATATTTATTATGCTTGAAATATATTTTTCTAAATATAAATCTAATTATTTATTTATTTTTTAAAAATAGTGAAATTGAGGTTATTGGTCCAACCCGAAAAACGAAAAACAATTTGAATTTGGTTCGGTTCGGTTCTAATTGACCTAAAAATATTTTAAGAATTAACGAAACAATAACTGAGAACAGTGATGACCGAACCAGATCAACACCCCAATGGAGCTTTGTCACTTCTTGGGCTAACAAGCCCATTAAATATGGGCCTAAACATGAGCAATTGGTTCAATAAGTGTGTACCACTGTACCATAGGATATTAGGGCCCGTTTGCTTAGTGATGGCTTTAGGATTATGATTTGGATTTAAATTTATGGCGGGTTTGGTTTGTACGTGGGTTTAGGATTAGGATTTGGATTTAGATTTAAATTTAGATTAAGATTTGGATTTTTATTTGATGGAGGTTTATGATATAAAAAATATATTATAAAATTGAAAGAGAGAAATATGTAATATTTTAAAATTTTGTTATTTTGTGAATTGAGTAAGTTGTAAAAATAAAAAAAATTATTTTAAAATAATAAAAAGAAATAAAAATAATAAAAGTTGTGGCTAACAGATAACATAGGCCCACAAAAGTCTTTAATCCTCACAAAAGGAGTTTGATAAATGGGATTTATGCATGCCCTATTATTTGGCATGAGAACTTGTTTCAAGAAAACATATCACCAAACATTAGATTTGGTTGAACTTTCATGCAAATCCAATCAAACCGGATACCAAACGGGCTCTTAGATTAGTATTTGGATTTTGATTTAGAATTGATATGAAAGAAAAACAATATTGAAGTAAGGGGAGTAAACTAAAACTATTATTAATATTTTAAAGAAATAATATAAAAAGAAATGAAGTAGAGAGAACAATGTTTTGAAATCAGGGTTAACCGGTTGGGCCGGTTCGGTTAAAATGGGTAAAAATGGGTTTTAAGCGGGTTAACCGGTTAAACCGCCTTAAGTGACCAAAGTCAAACCGGTTCTTGAAACCGGTCGGGGTTTGGTTTTCATTTTAATAAAAAGGGTTGACCGGTTAAAAATAGTTTTTAATAAAAAGCGGGTTGACCCGACGGTCGAACCAATTGAACGGAGCCGGTGATTGATCGGGTCGATTAAAACCCGATTTTCAAAACATTGTTAAAAAATATAAATAAAATATTAAAGATGTGAACAAAAATAGCTAGTGGTGTGGTCAAATAGTTTATTGTCAGAGATTTTCATAAATTCTAAGGGTGTCAGGTATTGTGGATACCCTTAAATATTGGATTCAACTACGGTTTTATAAACCATGAATACAAACCAAATGTTGGATTTAGCAATTTATTCCAAATCTTAAATCCACACCCTCAAAACAAACGCATCCTAAGAGGCGTTTCGTTTGAATGCTATAGACATTAAAAAAATCATGTAAAGTGCTTGGTTAAAGATTTATATATAAAATATGATTCTAATCATTATATTGTAACACCCCAAAAATAGGGTCCAGTGAGAGAGTACCAACCCTTGGGGTGCTACCATCTTGATATCACAACATAAAGATAAAAGAATGGTTTTATTTCATTCATTTTGAATAAAATTCATTATTTAAAACATTAAGTTTACATTATATGAAAGTAGTGCAGAAATAGGCCCATAAAGAAGTTTAAAGCGGTCCCAAATGTTTATCGAGTTGCTTATGACCATGTACTGCCCAAGCGTCTTCTAATAGTGAGCTATCGCTTAAACCCGAGAACACATGCTAAAAGGTCAACTGCTTAGTGATTTCATAGAGTTTAAATCACAAAATTTAGTAGTGGACTCGATAGTGTTTATTTATTTATATCGCGACTAAAGACAGATATACAATAAACATTCCAACAATATTCCAATAATATTCATTCAATAATCCAATAACACAAAGCGACCTGTGAGGGGCCCGGGCCTCTATCCAGGCACCATAGTTATAGCAAAGCCTAGAACAATGCTACCTTGGTCTAGGTGGGATCTGGATGTCTATTCAAAGCTAGGTATCACGCTATAGCAAATGATTGCTACCCTAGTCTAAGTCAACATCTTTCACATGTCTAACCTTACCTAGTCAACACATTAGCAATTCAAAAGAGTAGTGGCAGGTCCAAGAAATAGTTTGTAACTAACATTTACTTCCAATAAACACGTAAAGCATTCAATCACCAAATCAAATATTCCAATCAACAGTCATTATCAAATAACATCTCACATATCCAATTATGTTTAGTTAAATCCAGCATGTATTCTCCCCCAAAATAGTTATAAAAACCTTTGAAAATAGGGGCTATGAACTCACCTTAGCCACAACAATGCACTATTCACAACTAACACGACTAGCATCTAAAGCTAATCTCCACGGCATCCAGAAGAAGGTACAAGGAGTACGATAGAATAGAAATGGCTCAACCTAATGCGTATACGATTATCTTAAAATACGGCTCATATGATGACAAAGAAGTCGATAGAAGATAATGTGTCGTAGTTTTCATGGAGTATTCGTATTATTCCTTTCAAAAGTCCATTATTAATCTCCAAAAGTTTAGTTTTAACGCTTCGTGTGGTGGTAAGAAACATAGACTCGACATACAACTCGCGAAGAGGAGGAGGCGTCGACATAGTCGAGACATATGACTAGAACTCATGCGAAGAGAGAAAAGACATCGACAAAGTCAAGAAATACTGACAATACTCAAGAACTCCAAAGAAGATTAAGAAATGACGACAACTATTCATAACACATAAATAGGTCAATTGGTAAGTTTCGGTAATTTTCCCATAATCCCAAACGTACATGTTTATAATAATAGATAAGTTTGCATTTACCGCTAGATTAATAAAGGTTTCACAATTGTTACTCGTACTTAGACGAGTTAATAATAAGGTACTTTTTATAAGGTATACTATGTATTATTTTATAAATGACGCGTCCGTTTATACAACGTTTCCAAAACATTTTGATTTAATAAAACTCTTGTTGCAATTACAGTATCCCCAACAAGTTTGTAGTTTATTATATGTTCGCGTTTTTTTTATTCAAACGCGATACTTCATTGAATACTCGTTGATACTTGTTATCAAGTTGTTTATTGGTTTCTTTTTATAATTAGTTATTAGTTTGTATTTACTAGTCTTGTACTCGGGTCCGGTCCGTGTCTAATATATTAAAGTCATTGTGACTCTAATATATTATACCGTCTCGCTTCCCATAGGCCAACACGTTCAATACATTCCAATCGTCCAAATAGTTTATGTTCAACAGGTATTTAGTCCGGTTTATAATTTATTTGTTCAAATGAATCAAAAAGTTAACCCAAGGCATTCCAAAACTCCCCCATTATGACAAAACAAAGTTGGGGAAATAAGCCGGAAGCAAAACTTCGAAACCATGCTATAAACAAACACCCCATTTAAAGATTATCTTTACTACATGTTTAAAACCAAACAAAACCCGACCCGACTCAACTAAGTCGACCCGACTCAACTTACCGAGTCTGCCCCAATACCACAGCGAACACAATCACCACCAATAAAACTAACATACCCTAATCTAACCAAATCTGAGACCAACCCGCAAACCATTACAACCACCATCAAGACTAACAAATAGCCAATATCGACTCAAGTAAACAAAATATCAAAACCACATCAAAGATTCATGATCAAAACTAACTCAACCCATCTCCTAAACAAATCCACCATCACATAACATCATCACAGAAATCATCAATATCACCTTATCCCCGAAACAGACCCGACTTCCCTTCGCGGGTTACACACCCGACCTGACAACAAATCATCATCACAGATTCTTAGCCACACGAAACATATCAAAACTTATTTATCAGGTTTATGAACCATTTACCCTTGTAATTAATTTGCTTAATAATTTATCCACGAAAACATAACACAATTAATATAAACGATTTACAATCGTTATAAACTGAAAATAATAACGAATGGGTTTGTGTTTTACCATGAGAACGAGATGAAAAGAATCGGAGGTCGTGTGTTACTAACACACGAATTCCAACCTCAGAGTTGGCGTTGTTGTTGCCATTTACGAGTACAACTCTTACCCAAACCAAGCTTGAAACTCTTTATGATCGGTTATTATTAAAACCCTAACATACACATCACTAAAAAATAGATCTAGGGTGCGTGAGAGGTTATTGGGGCGCATGTGGCACGAAATCGTGACCACCAGGTCCTGGTATATCATTTGGGATAGGCGGTGAGGTATGGTGGTGTTAGCCGGAGGATAGCCGGAGAGTCACCGGAAAACGTTGCGGTGCCAGAACCCTAGTGAGAGAGAGGATTCCGACGAGGTGTGTGTAAATTATGAGGGAGGAGAGAGAGAGAGAGAGAGAATGGGTATTTATACTCTGGGAGGGACTAAACTTGTAACCCTAGAAAGATGAGGGGCGGCAAGGTAAAATTACTGCAAGGACCATAGTTGTAATTTCGTTATCTTTTGTAATTTAGCGATTCGGAGCTCGTTTAGACTAGCAAACGATGGATTCATGACCAGGGAATTACACCAACGCGCTCAGAATAATATTTCTGATAAAAATGATATAAATACGTCTCATATCTCAAATTAGAGGGAAAGATCAACTCTAATCGTCGTTTCTCCGAATAAGACGCATTGGGAAAATTACGGGTTGTCATAGCCTCACCTCCTTAAACGGAACCGCGTCCTCGTGATTTAATTCAAGTTACCCGTTACAGTCGAAAGGAAATAAGTACAGACGTACGAGGATTCATCTTCCGCGTTCCCTACGTGAACTTAAGATCTTTTAGCGAGCTTCAACGAACTTCAGCGATAGAGATGCAACTTTACTAAAGTCTTCTATCTTCATAGTCTTCGATTTTGATGGGTCGACGAGGATTAAAAGTCCAATGATTCGGATCTCTTAGAGGAATAACAATTGCCTCATCGTGAGGCATTTCTTCGTATTACGTCCAAAATATCAGGAATCTTGTTGAGTCTTGACGGTAGCTCAAGGCTCGAGCTACTTCTGGTCTAACTCAGCAGGGATTTTGAAAAGATTGATATAGCAAGGATTAAGCTTTTCACATTTACTTAACGCTTCACACATTCTCATGGTGAATCCTTAAGCTTAATCTAGGCCATATCCGGGGATTCAAGAGATTTATATGTCTTCTAACGATTATGCGCAGACTTGCATCTCCATCTCGATCTTGAATGGTCTCCTCGGCACTACTTGAATAGGTTCGAGGTGCGGCAGGTTTGGTATTTCCATTTCTACCCAACAATCGGGATCGGCACTTAAGACCATGGAGGGTCTCTTACGGTGTCGTTGAGGTACTGAAGTGATAGGTATGGTTATAGGAGAATTTGGCTAACGGAAGGTGTCTATCCCAACCATTGCCAAACTCAATAGACACGCGACATGTCTATTAATGCTTGAATGATCTCTTCACTTCGGCCATCAGTCTGGAGATGATACACCGTATGCATATCCAAATCTGTTCTCACAGCTCCAGGAAGTAATAGACGAAACGTGGGTGTGAGGCGATTGCCACGATCTGAAAAGGATAGAAATCAACACTTCCTGATGCACATGATCTTCTTTACGTATAGACTAGCAAGGTCGCCCAGACTTTCCGTTTTGTTGATTAGCGGGAGGCGAACAGGTTGGGTAGGACTATCAACAACTACTCAGGTAGAGGCGCGGGATCTACTTCCAAGGTTTCGTTTACGACATAGCTTATTGACCGGTAAGAGGATAGCAAGGATAACTGGTATTTCTCGAAGGATGAGAGAAAGATTAGGGGGTTGTCCCAAGGAACGCGGTTCAGGTTACTCCTTAAGATTTCAAGATTTCCGTTGAGCGCAAGAATCTCTGGGCGAAGTTTAACAAGTTCATATGCGACTCTGAAGAAGAGTATTAATTACTAATGGCAATCAATCGATTGACTCATTAGTGTACTTAATACTTAACGCGGAAAGGTACAATATTCGAATCTAAATTCATAATTTCCAAGAGAAATTCGACTACCAATCGATATCAAATCAAATTCCAAGTACGATTAAACGTCGACGGTTCCAAAGAGTAATGCTAAAAGCATACACATCGATAACGCGCAAGGTAAAACATGAAAAGAACAACATCGATGAAATAACATCAATTGAAGATAAGGCTTGAGGTAGAGGCGTTTGTAACAAGATTACCAACTAAACGAGGCTGAATGACAATTTCCAACAAGATTATTGTCGAAACGAGGCTGAATAATGATTCCAACAAGATTATCAACGAAACGACGCCGAATGACGATTCGAGGACGAATGACGATTCGAGGCCGAATAACGATTCGAGCTCGAATGACGATTCAAGGACAAATGATAATTTGAGGTCGAATGATGATTCGAGGACGAATGATGGTTCGAGGTCGAATGATGATTCCAACAAAATTATTAATGAAACGAGGCTGAATGACGATTCGAGGCCGAATGATGGTTCCAACAAGATTATCAATGGAACGAGGTCGAATACAAATTCGAGGCCGAATCAACGGAACAAGGCCGAATGACGATTCGTGGTCGAATGATGATTCCACTTTCGAACAAGGTCTAGAATTACAAGAAACTAGTCAAAACCAAATCCAACAATTTCAATAAGGTCGATGAGGCTTATGACGATAAGCAACTCGGATTTTAAATGGCGTCAATCAGGTCCAACCTGACCCAAGGCGAACTACACTCTTTGGCGACGACGGAATTCCATATATAGCGAGGCATAAGCGGCCAGAAGCATTATAATTTGTGAGGTGTTACGATACCAGTGTGTCGTGTGTGAGTGCAGGATTTCGTAATATTCAATGTGTGTGTGTCCACCTAAAGCTCATCATTCCTAAATCCAAACTCTAACCCAGACATAATTCTGTTATAACTACTCCCAGTATCACAAAATTTACCTCTGAGTCGGACATAGGTGATCAGTCTATGTCCCACTGTCCTTGGCTGAATATAGGTGATCAGTCTATATTCACCCGAGGTTCAATGAATTTCGATATACTCTACTTAGTTATACTAGCATCATGTCCTTTACATCCCAAATCATTCCAACGCTACTACTAGTGTGCAAGCTCTAAATCGAATAATCTCCATTACGCAAGTGAATAGCGTAACTCTGTGAAAGGTATGGTGCGTGCATAAGCATGTGGAAATGCTTATGGTGTACTACTAAAATAGGCGGACTTAAATCGTCTACTAGCATGGCACACATTCAAAAACTATACCATCAAACAATTCATCAAATATACCATAAACATCTCATCAATTATCAAATCAATCAATATGTCTAATATATCCTCAATCCTCCAATCATTTACTTCCTTAAACAAAGTCATACGTGAGGCGTCAACTTGGCAGGCAGGCACGTGGCGGTCATAGGTTTAAGTTTTCGCAAAAGTGGTTATAGTATAGGTTTTGAAAATTACCCAGTTCTCTATAACCTAGGCTCTGATACCAATCGGTAACACCCCCAAAATAGGGTCCAGTGGAAGCATACCAACCATGCGGTGCTACCATATTGGTATCACAACATAAGGTATAAAGAATGGTTTTTATTTCATTCATTTATAATAAAATTAATTATTTAAAATATTAAGTTTACATTATATGAAAGTAATGCGGAAATAGTCGCAAAAAGAAGTTTAAAGCGGTCCCAATTATTTATCAGAGTTTCCTATGACCATGCCCCTTTCCAAGCGTCTTCCAATAGTGAGCTATCGCCTTAAACCTGAGAACACATGCTAAAAAGGTCAGCTTACGCTGGTGAGTTCATAGAGTTTAAATCACAAAATTTAGTAGTGGACTTGATAGAGTTTATTTGCTATGTGCGACTAAGACAGATATACAATAAACATTCCAACAATATTCCAATAATATTCATTCAATAATCCAATAACACAAACGATACCTCAGCAGGGCCCCGAGCGACTCTAGCCAGGCACTATAGTTATAGCAAAGCCTAGAACAATGCTACCCTGATCTAGGTCGGATACATATGTCTATTCAGAGCTAGGTATCATGCTATAGCAAAGGATTGCTACCCTAGTCTAAGTCAACATCTTTCACATGTCTAACCTTACCTAGTCAACACATTAGCAACTCAAAAGAGTAGTGGCAGGTCCAAGAAATAGTTTGCAACTAATATTTACTTCCAATAAATACGTAAAGCATTCAATCACCAAATCAAATATTCCAATCAACAGTCATTCTCAAATAACATCTCACATATCCAATTATGTTCAGTTAAAACCATCATGTATTCTCCCCCAAAATAGTTATAAAAACCTTTGAAAATAGGGGCTATGAACTCACCTTAGCCATAGCAATGCACTATTCACAACTAACACGATTGACATCTAAAGCTAATCTCCACGGCATCCAGAAGAAGGTACGACGAGTACGATAGAATAGAAACGGTGCAACCTAATGCGTATATGATTATCTTAAAATACAGCTCATATGATAACAAAGAAGTCGATAGAAGATAATGTGTCGTAGTTTTCGTGAAGTATTCGTATTATTCCTTTCAAAAGTCCATTATTAATCTCCAAACGTTTAGTTTTAACACTTCGTGTGGTGGTAAGAAACATAGACTCGACATACAACTCACGCGAAAACCGAAACCGAACCACAAAGTTCGGTTTTTGTAGATCCCAAAACCGAAACCGTTCGGTTTTTGGCGGTTCATTTTAGGTTTCTAACCGTTAATATTTGGGTATGGCCAAATTATACCAATAAATTTGTTTTACGTACAAAATTAGTTATTCTTCTTTACTTTTTTCAATCTAAGCATAATAATGTTTATTGCATAATTCTACAATTACAAACATATAAATGAGACATACACATACAAGTAAACATACACGTAGTATAATCATTATCGAATACTTATTGATATATTTACACAAAACACGCAACAAGACAAACAGACATATAAATATGAACATTAAGATAAATATATTATAAATCCACTCACAAAATGAATATGAATTTATAAAATTTATTTATTTAGTTATTTAATCATATTATATTAATTAGATATTATTATATAATAAAACCGGTTCGGTTCGGTTTTTGCGGTTTGGTTTTTGGACGAAAACCGAAACCGAACCGCATTTTTCGGTTTTTGAAAAAGTAAAAACCGAACCATCGGTTTTTAGTTTCGGTCAGTTTTCTTGGTTCGGTTTTTTCGGTTTTCGGTTCGGTTTCGGTTTTTTCGGTTTGTTTTGCTCACCCCTAGACATAGTCGAGACATACTGACTAGAACTCACGCCGAAGAGGAAAAGACATCGACAAAGTTAAGAAATACTGACAATACTCAAGAAATCCAAAGAAGATTAAGAAATGGCGACAACTATTCATAACACATAAATAGGTCAATTGGTAAGTTTCGGTAATTTCCCCATAATCCCAAACGTACATACTTATAATAATAGATAAGTTTGCATTTACCGCTAGATTAATAAAGGTTTCACAATTGTTACTCATACTTAGATGAGTTTATAATAAGGTACTTTTTATAAGGTATACTATGTAGTATTTTATAAATGACGCGTCCGTTTATACAACGTTTCCAAAACATTTTGATTTAATAAAACTCTTGTTGCAATTACAATATCCCCGACAAGTTTTTAGTGTATTATATGTTCGCGTTTGTTTAATTCAAACGCGATACTTCATTGAATCCTCGTTGATACTTGTTATCAAGTTGTTTATTGCTTTCCAGTTTTATAAGTAGTTATTAGTTTGTATTTACTAGTATTGTACTCGGGTCCGTCCGTGTCTATTATATTAAAGTCATCGTGAGTCTAATATATTATACAGTCTCGCTTCTTATAGGCCAACACGTTCAATACATTCCAATCGTCCGAATAGTTTATGTTCAAATGTATTTAGTCCGATTTATAGTCTATTTTTTCAAATGAATCAAACCGTTAACCCAAGGCATTCCAAAACTCCCCCATTATGACAAAACAAAACTGGAAAACAAGCCGGAAGCAAAGCTTCGAAACCATGCTATAAACAAACACCCCATTTAAAGATTATCTTTACCACATGTTTAAAACCAAACAAAACCCGACCCGACTCAACATACCGAGTCTGCCCCAACACCACAGCGAACACAATCACCACCAATAAAACTAACATACCATAATCTAACCAAATCTGATACCAAGCCACAAAAACGTTTATTCATATTTAGCGATCTCGTTGTGTTTTGTTGATAACAAATATAAAATTATCATAAGTAAAATTATAAGAATACATGTTATTTTTGTAAAGTATATACATTTGGTCATTCACATAAAATGTTGTAATAATTCATTTGTTGTAATAGTTTATGTAATAGGATGGGTAATATCCAAGACCCATGAACCATACCCATGGAGCTAATCCGTAACCCATGATCCATAGCATGACATCATGCATGAAATCATGTTGGGTGTTATCCATGACCCATGACCCAATGTCCATAACCCATGACCCAAGACCCATGACCCATAGTCTAGATACATTGTATCTTGTTGGGTACAATGGGCGATCGGAATTGCGCGTTCGGGTGAAGGAAACTTCTTTTTCGTCGAGAAAGTTTTTCAACCTCCTAGGCAGTGAACCTAATCGTTGTAGTGTGGTATTGGGTAAGCCTTGGGGATTGATATCGTTCTCTAAGGGAATAGGAATGCTAGTAAGAAATGTATGACAAGAAGGTGGGGGTTGAGGATGATTCTATTTTATCTTTTTTATAGTTTTTTAGAAAGCTAAGGTAAATATCTCGGGGAAATTGGTTGGGGGTGGTACTTCTACCGATTACTCTACTTATCTAATTATCTAGTTATCTAATTACTACGGGTAGCTTATGTCTAATTGAGGTGTGCTCGTATGATGATTAAAAATGTGTTTACCTAGATACTATTACTCCCTAGTTATCTTTTATTGGTCGGTTGAGTTGTCACGTCCTTATCTTAACGTGTTATATTCCTAAGGTAGTAGGGTATGCGTGCCCCTTAGTTCTTTGAGGTTATCTCTCGTATATGACCTACGAAGTCGGCAAGCCTAAGCTATTTCATCCATAGACCACATCATCATAAAGCATACTCAAGCATTAAATACAACAAATGATGCCTAGTTGCACTCCTAAGCCAATTTTCAATTAAGATAAGAAACAACCTAACAATAATCAATAACTAGGTTTCATAGATCTAAGCAAACACACAAGAAATTTAGCTAGACATGGTAAACAAGCAAGCATACACACAATCAATCAAATACGGGATAGACATAATGATACTTTGGATTAAAATACTTATCTCGATGTGTAAAATAGGGTATGGGAAACTAAGATACTGTCCAATTCGGACTACAAACGATTTAGAGTTTTTTCTCCAGAAGTCTACCTCCTCAAATACAAAAAAATCGAATTCTATATATAGATTTACAACTGCAACGGCGTCACCTTTTGCATGGGACGCCGTCAGCTCACCGTCATTAGGGTTTCGTCTAGGCCAAGTCATCGATGGGACGGCGTCACCTTAGAGTTGTGACGCCGTCGATCTTTAGTTGGACGTCGTCTTGATTCTAGATCTGGGCCATCTGAGATGAAAACTGTGAGTGACACCCTCTAATATTAAAGCGTGACGCCGTCAGGTTATGTGACCAAAATTTTCACTGATCCGTCGCGTGCATGTTTTGATCAAGTCATCATAGAGGGACAGTGTCGCCCTTTGATTGGGATGCTGTCAGGTACTGTTGATCAGCTTTGAGTGGCTTCGATCTTGACTTGGCCATTTTCTTCATGTATTTGCTCCTTTTCGTCCAAATGTGCTTAATTCCAGCATTTTGCTTCCAAAAGACCTACAAAGTGAAAAGGAACGAAATTAAGTAGTAACGGATATAAAATTGGTCGATTTAGGGCTTAAATGACCCCCTAAAAGCGTATGTTTTAAATCCTTATCAAATATCCCTACACTTGGTATTTGCTTGTCCTCAAGCAAATGTGCTTTTGGCCAATCAATTTATAAGTTAGGGGGCATGAAGCATTGGTTTAAAATAATTCATAACAAGTAAAAGTGCCACAATAGTTATAACAAGCACGGAAATTATATACTAGCACCTCACAAGTGGTGTTTGGATTCTCTCATCTCTTGGGTTTATATGAAATATAATAAATGGAAATGGAAGATAAACACTCATTACCTGGCATAGTACATAGATTACCATAAGCTTGAGACTAGATCAAACCTCCACCGCTTTGGCGTAAGCACCTAGGAACAACTATCTAAGAGGTCTTTATAAGGGTTGTAACGTTAGGCTTACGGTAGGGAAACAAAGGGTTTTGTTGGATAGGGCATATTTAGTGGTGGCAAGTCAAAAATCTTATGTTACAAGCATGAAAAGCGTGGCGCTGCTAAGCCAAGACTCGACTCACTAACTCTAGATAACTTAAAACAAAATAAACATAAATTTAAAGACATAAACATAAAGATAGATGTAGGATGGCAGCCCGTATGTTTTTTCTTCATTTTTTTTAATACTGTTTTTTTCGATTTTTTTTCATACATTTTTACTCTACCATCCTCTACGATAACATCAAAATATAAGGGATTTATAAGAGCATCCCTACACTTGAGTTTTATTTCTCTAACACTAATTGACCCGATTTGAAAAGATCAAAACACTTAGAGTATTTAATTACGTAGACAAAGGGAATTTGAATTTATCGTTCTTTTCCATTACTCCATAAAATATTACTTTTACCCATGAGTCCCAATCGTCCCAAAACTGTGTACAAAAGATATGACTCGACTTAGCAACCATGCAAGTAACTAGATATTTGAACTAAGGTTAAGTAATGATAACAATAATGCACTAAAGGTGAGTGCATACAAGATAGGCTAAGGCGATTTGGGTGTACATTTGGGGGTGGATTGTAAACAATGCTCTTCATTGATATTCTGAAAAACCAAAACATCACGAGAACCGCGAAAAGGATAGGCTCTGAGGGGTTAACTAGGAGTTTCGTGTACTAAAGATGAGTACATCGCAAGGGTGTGGGGTAATTACTCAAACGATGTGGAAGAAGTAATTATAATACAGGTTTCAAACAAGGGTTATCCTAATGCCTCTTTTCATGTAGTTATTCCTAACTACACAAGTGTAGTCTCACTAGCGATCTCGGAATGCATCTCAAAACAAGTTCTAGAATCTATTATACTACCGGTACACTCTCTAAAAATTAAATATGAATTCTTTTATTTCTAAAGATCTAGGGGCAAACCTTACATTTTTGGGGTGGAATTTGAGTTGTAAACGGTTTTTGTACTAGTCATATAATTCCTATGCATGAGACGCTTTATTAAGACTAAATTTTAGCTCGTTAATATCACAAAAATTTTAAATTTGGTGCTAAAATTGCCCTAACAAATATTTCTCATAGTTTATTACACAAATTACCAAGGACAAGACAAATGATCAAGTGAGTGAATAGTTTCTAAGTTCTCGTTTTATTCTCCCTCCCTACACTTAAACTGAACATTGTCCCCAATGTTCCCCGAAAGTATCAAAGTTATGATAAAGGAAGGTAAGTAAGGAAAAGAAACTAGTACTCCCCTGATTAGCTCGGTAGGATATGTATGAAGTTGCGGTTAAATTCTTTTCCAAGAAGAATGCATGAGTAATAAGCTTCATCCAATGAGTGTTTCTTCTTCTTGCAAAATATAACCTGTACACTTCTAAGAAAAGAAATGAAACCTTCGTGTAAAATCGGCGGTAAAACTATATATGACACAACTATAATAGAAAGCAAGTAAGATATAATGCTTGTGAAATGGATGTTTGCAGTTTTTCTGGAAAATTAAGACCTGGGAATTTCCAAAAATTTTTAAGTAGCACAGAAAAAAAAACGATAATCTGTTTCTGCATAGCCTGACGTCGTCAGGTTGTTCTGACAGAAGGTGGTCTGCTGCATTTTTTTGGAAAAATTCTGAAAAAATTTCATCTTTAAAACCTGGAAAAATTCCTGCAAAACATCCATTATGACTCGATACAAGAATTTGACTCTAACAATCACACATATATATCAATTCACTAGTTGCAATTCTCATGTTCATGTTCTTCAAAAACGTATGTATCTTCCCTACACTTATCTTTTTATAAAATACCTTTATATGTAATTAAGACGAGGTTAAAGACAAAATAAAGCATTTTCACAAAGTCTAACATGAGAATAAACAACAATGAAAAATATATAAGACACATAAAAACAAGCAAACAATTAAGCATGGGTTGCCTCCCACGAAGCTCTTTTCTTTATTTATGAGTCTTGTAGCTAGACTCGAAGTCGTGCTCCTATTTTTCGCATATCTTATATGCCATTCGATTTCCTTAACTCTTCTTTCGTCACGAATATATTCAGGGCCTAACTCTAGACAAGCGATGTAGTAAAATTTGTCCTCCCAATCAACTTCAAAAGCCGGAATGTTGTCCACATCTAGCTCATCAATGCCTTTAAACCTTTTATTTTTGTAGGGCATTACATACTTAACACATTCGGTCCCATTTGAGAACTTGGTTATTCCTTCCTCTTGATCATAAATCATCATGGATTCCTCAATAAATGGTCTCCCAAGTATCACATCTCCTAGGAATCCATCAATGATGCCCTTAACATCTTCCAAGATCATGAAATCACATCTATATGTGAAATTACCTACAAAGACATGCAATCCTCTAGCTCTCCCAACATAGTTACTTACTTTCCTAGGACAAAAGGGATCTCTCTTAGGTCCTAACTTTTCACTCATAATCCAATTGTAATTGAGCCTAGACATTATGTTCATGGGTACCTTATAGTCTATGTAAGTGTGATCACTATACAAGTACCCAATCATGCATGGTATCTTAATGTTTCTAGGGTCACTCTTTTTTATGCATGGCTCGAAAGGTGGTCGCGAGTAGTTAACTACGTTATAGTGATAGACAATTTCCTTTCCATTAGGGTATGACTTGAAATACTCTTTAAGTTCCTCTTCCTCACTACCCTCTATAATTTATAATACTTTATAATCTCTTTCCCCAATTTCATCATCCAAATCATCACTCGTGGTTGAATCGCTATCTAAGGTACTAGTTGATTCCTTAAGGGCTTTCTCAAGTGCACTTTCAATTATCCTATTCAATTTCCTAAGTTCTTCAATTTCACTAACGATACGAGCGCGAAGTTGGTTGGCAAAAGTCATATCAAGGGTGGGTTTTGTGGTGGATGGTTGTTTAATGGGGGATTGTTGTTTGGTGGGTTATCACCTTCCATGATGAAAAGTGATAAGGTTACGAACAAACACACGAAGAAGGAGGATAGACTACAAGGAAGCTAATGAAAGTGAGAAGAAATCTTATTTGATAGGAATCAAGCAAGGGAACCTAAACGAGATAGAGATCTAACTAGCTATTCTATTCCCTGACAGCGGCGCCAAAAACTTGATGCGTGCGGAAGGCGCTGATGAAATCACGTTTATACATGTTTTAATATAGAAAATACCCGTATTTTAGCTTAATAGAATAACAATATTATGGTTTAAATTGCAAATATTACGTCTATTTGTTATTTTATTTTTAAGGTACGTTCGAGAATTATTGGAGCAAATGTGAAGCAAAGAGGTGATTGTTGAAAACTTTAAGAAGATAAATTGGAGATTTTGAAGATTAATCAAGGCCCGAATATTTTGTCATGGAATTTGCAGCTCCAAGCCCGATACTCGTTTTTTTTACAGCTGGATCACATGCCCATTAATGGTTTATTATCGAGCCTAGCAAAAGCCCATTTGAAAAGTAGTATAACTGAAAGTTTAATGATGTGGAGAAAAAGATAGTCACCAGCTTAGCTCTTATCAATTTAATTGTGCCGTTATTCACATATGGGTCCCAGCTGCCAACGGTCATATTCAATGCAACGGCCAATTTAATGAAGTCATTTATATGCAGTGAAAAAACAAGAAGAAGGGATCAATCTTCCATTTTGTTTAGAAACGCATAACTTTTATTTCATTAATTGTCATTTACTTTTAATTAAAATGTAATACTTATAGCCTTTTTGTAATAACACACATTTAATGTGTGTAAGTGTCTTTTATGCTTTAAAACTTTATTAAATTGGTATTTTAGCTCAATTACTTTTACTATTAGCTTATTAGTTGCTTATTTTAGCTTAATTTTAATAAAGTTGGCATCTTTAACACTTTTATTTTTTAATTTTATAAAGCCCAAATCTTTTTATAAAAATTATTTTTAGTCATTTTAATTTATAAAGTTTGAATCTTTTAGTTTTAAAACTCTTTTTTATCAAGTCTTTTTATCAAATTTTTTTATCTTTTTATCTTTTTAGTTTAATTTTTATTTTACAAATCAAGTTTTATCATTTTTATGTTTTCTAAATTAACAAGTTGCAAACTTTATTCATGTCACCACTTCAAATTCACTTAAAGATTCAAGCTTTGGATGATTAGTCGAAGATTATGGGTTATAAGGGAGTATTTGGGTTAAGTATGGAGCTTGATGTGATTTTAGTTTAGTGTTCTTATCGTCGTCGTTATGCTTAAACCATATCCGGTGCTCTCTTATTCTTATCTTTACCTTCTTTTTATTATGTTAATATCTATGTTTTCGTTTAATTAGTTTTGCCATGCTTAGTTTTATTTTTATGTCTTTTAGCTTTAGTAGGATATTAGAGTAGAATTTTTCATTTAGCTTATCTCGTAGTTTATCTTTAGCTTTCCTTAGTTTTTATTGCCTTAGATTCCCTTTAATTTTCCTCTTAGTCTATAATTATAAAATAACCCACAAATTGTGATATCTAAGCATCCAACATGAACCAAAACGCGAGTCTCAAATTCATCGTTCCTTTAGAACGACAACTCGGGAGATCTATGCTTACCGCGATACTTAGGTATTTAGGTTCGTATCCGTATCTTTCCTTCCCTTTATAAATAATTTTTGGTGTGCTCCAACGACCAACATCAAAATGGCGCCGTTGCCGTGGAATGGTGCACGATTCTTGCATTAAAGTTTAAGTTAGTGCCTTAGAGATCCTTTTACAAGAATTTCTATTCTTGTGAGAGTTTCTTTTCATCGTTCTCGAATATAAAAAATTGTTTTTCATTGTGTTTTTATTTTTCTAATAAACAATAAAACTCAAAAAAAAAATTGTTTTTCAAATTTTCAAAATTATAAAAAAATCCAAAAATATTTTTCTTCTTATTTTTCTATCTTTTAAAAAATGTTGATAATTGCAAAAATATTTTTCATTCTATTTTATTCTTCTCTTCTTTTATATATTAAAAACCCCAAAAATAATCTTCGTTATCCTCTTAAGTGTTTAATTCTTATCTCTTTATCCTCTCATATTGTTTAATTCTTCACAATGCTCGATTCTTCACCATATGAGCCCCATGATCCTCGGACCATGGAGGATTTTTATCGTCCGTCACTTATCGGTAGAGGAGGACCGATCGCTCCGACAACCAATTTTGTATTGAAAAATCATATGATTGAGCATATTCGACAATATTGCCAATTCCATGGATTTGAAGATGAAGATGCGAACCATCATTTAGACAAATTTCTATCGATCACTCAATTCATCAAGCAAAATGGAGTTTCTCAAGATATCATCCGTTTGAATCTCTTTCCATTCTCTTTAACCCACGAAGCTGAATCTTGGTTTTATACTCTTAAAACTCATTCAATTCATACATGGGAAGAGATGTTCCTCAAGTTTCTTTCAAAATACTTTCCATATTCTAAAACGTTGCAGCTTAGGAAAGACATTCTAAATTTCAAGCAATTGTCAAATGAATCAGTATTTGAAGCTTGGGAGAGATTCAAATCATTGATACAAAATGTCACGATCATAGAATTTTGCTTCTTGATCAAATCCTAACCTTTTATCATGGCATAAATATGATTGATCGAGACAAAATCATGTTGGCTGCCGGAGGTAATCTCATGCGGAAAACTCCTCAAGAAGCTTATGATTTAATCGAGAATATGACACATCATCACTATCAGTGGGACACCGAGGTCCATTATCACTCTACCACTGATTTGAGTGATCATCATTCGATTACATGTCCTTGAGATTGCACAAATTGAGGTCCTTGGCAAGAAAGAAAGTTATATAAGTCAACATTGCCAGCAAGGACCAGGTCATGCTAACTCTATTTACTTTTCATACTCCGATGAAAGTGATGAGGATGAACCTTTTGAAGAAGAGAACTCAAATATAAATCCACTTATTGAGGAACCTTCAGATACCTTTTTAATGGGGGACAAGGAAGTCGAAGTCAATCCTCTTAAGGAAATTGATGACCTTGTTCCAATCCCAAGGGTATCCGAGGAACCCTTCGATCTTCCTGATTCTACTTTAGAAACATTCAATATGACTATCACAAATCCTTTGTTTGATTTCGATTCTGAATTTACTCTCAAATCAGATAATCCAATCTTTGATATTCAGAACAAGGAGAGTGATGAGTCTGATACGGAGACAACAATGGACGAGGTGCAAAATTCTAGCCCACAAAGTACCGCACATGTCCCACCTCCGTATATCCCTCCCGAGGTGTTTTTAGATCATGACCCAAAGAGCTTTAATGATAATTTACCGATTAAGGAAAATGTGAGATTCACCTTTAAGGATAGCCATTATCTTTCTCTCACATATGTTATCAGAATTTTCCTTCCTTTTCTCACATATGATGTGAATTCTCCTCTTCTTCACTCTTTCGGGAGTGAGGATACCATTTTTGACCCCGGCATCTCAACTTATAATTTCTATTTAGAGCTGTGGGCATCTCATCGGGGTGGAACTTTCATATGCTTCAATGTTTATCCAAACATCTTGAACGAAAGTCCGATGGAGATTATCTTTTCCACTTGCTCCCCAAGGACAAATAAAATTCGGGGCGGGTCAAGCTAACGACTCGATAAAGAAAACAAGCACTTCTCGGGAGGCAACCCGTGTTTTCA
Source organism: Chrysanthemum makinoi (assembly GCA_910596185.1). Classification (NCBI taxonomy): domain Eukaryota; kingdom Viridiplantae; phylum Streptophyta; class Magnoliopsida; order Asterales; family Asteraceae; genus Chrysanthemum; species Chrysanthemum makinoi. The sequence goes on along the minus strand of OU343220.1, from coordinate 90,068,715 downwards.
AAAATGAATAAGTAGTTTATCTACATTTAGGTTTATTTTAAAGTAATTTTGTTTTTCTTTTATTTAGGAATAAAACCTGGCTGTAGGTTTTTTGTCCTTATATTAGTCCCTCTACTTCATTATACTATGACATTTCTTTTGAGTTTCAGGACTTGTATGAAATTGTCACATTTTGGACGTGATATTTGGACATGGAACGCTATGGGCTTTTATCTTCTACACTATTATTTGCTCCGGTTAGATTGATTCCCGGGATCGTGTAATTTTTCTTAAAAGCTGAGGCTGAGCTCCACTATGCTTATTCGTTTACTACCGATCTGCGAGCCTATACTAGGGGAGTTTTTCTGTTCTCTGGTTATTATTTGAATTGCTTTTGACTCCCGTCTCCACACTTTTAATTGCACATTGCTCTTTTTCGTTCTAAGTGTTGGGTACGTCCCACTATTTAGAACATCGAGGACGATGTTTGATTCTAAGTGTTGGGTGGGTTTTGATCGCATTTGTACCTACTTGTTTGTTTTTGAGCAACCCCAAAATTGTGCCAACTTTTTCAAATTTTTTAAAAATGTTTGCCAAAATTTTTCGAATTTTCGAGTTTTGCCAAAAATTTTAAATTGTTTTGGAATGAAAAAAAAATACAAAAACAAAATAAAAATAATAATGGTTTAATTTTGGGGCGTCGTAAAACATTAAGCATTTTAATAACTCTTAAGTTAATTTTACATCAGTTCTTGTTTGATGAAATGTGTGATTGATTTGGATTCAAGTTTTTACTTAGCTTAATGTTTCTGATGATTTTGCTCGAGGACGAGCAAAGCTTAAGTGTTGGGTAGTGATGAAATCACGTTTATACATGTTTTAATATAGAAAATACCCGTATTTTAGCTTAATAGAATAACAATATTATGGTTTAAATTGCAAATATTACGTCTATTTGTTATTTTATTTTTAAGGTACGTTCGAGAATTATTGGAGCAAATGTGAAGCAAAGAGGTGATTGTTGAAAACTTTAAGAAGATAAATTGGAGATTTTGAAGATTAATCAAGGCCCGAATATTTTGTCATGGAATTTGCAGCTCCAAGCCCGATACTCGTTTTTTTTTTACAGCTGGATCACATGCCCATTAATGGTTTATTATCGAGCCTAGCAAAAGCCCATTTGAAAAGTAGTATAACTGAAAGTTTAATGATGTGGAGAAAAAGATAGTCACCAGCTTAGCTCTTATCAATTTAATTGTGCCGTTATTCACATATGGGTCCCAGCTGCCAACGGTCATATTCAATGCAACGGCCAATTTAATGAAGTCATTTATATGCAGTGAAAAAACAAGAAGAAGGGATCAATCTTCCATTTTGTTTAGAAACGCAACTTTTTATTTCATTAATTGTCATTTACTTTTAATTAAAATGTAATACTTATAGCCTTTTTGTAATAACACACATTTAATGTGTGTAAGTGTCTTTTATGTTTTAAAACTTTATTAAATTGGTATTTTAGCTCAATTACTTTTACTATTAGCTTATTAGTTGCTTATTTTAGCTTAATTTTAATAAAGTTGGCATCTTTAACACTTTTATTGTTTAAATTTTATAAAGCCCAAATCTTTTTATAAAAATTATTTTTAGTCATTTTAATTTATAAAGTTTGAATCTTTTAGTTTTAAAACTCTTTTTTATCAAGTCTTTTTATCAAATTTTTTTATCTTTTTATCTTTTTAGTTTAATTTTTATTTTAAAAATCAAGTTTTATCATTTTTATGTTTTCTAAATTAACAAGTTGCAAACTTTATTCATGTCACCACTTCAAATTCACTTAAAGATTCAAGCTTTGGATGATTAGTCGAAGATTATGGGTTATAAGGGAGTATTTGGGTTAAGTATGGAGCTTGATGTGATTTTAGTTTAGTGTTCTTATCGTCGTCGTTATGCTTAAACCATATCCGGTGCTCTCTTATTCTTATCTTTACCTTCTTTTTATTATGTTAATATCTATGTTTTCGTTTAATTAGTTTTGCCATGCTTAGTTTTATTTTTATGTCTTTTAGCTTTAGTAGGATATTAGAGTAGAATTTTTCATTTAGCTTATCTCGTAGTTTATCTTTAGCTTTCCTTAGTTTTTATTGCCTTAGATTCCCTTTAATTTTCCTCTTAGTCTATAATTATAAAATAACCCACAAATTGTGATATCTAAGCATCCAACATGAACCAAAACGCGAGTCTCAAATTCATCATTCCTTTAGAACGACAACTCGGGAGATCTATGCTTACCGCGATACTTAGGTATTTAGGTTCGTATCCGTATCTTTCCTTCCCTTTATAAATAATTTTTGGTGTGCTCCAACGACCAACATCAGCGTATTCGGGGTGAAGGAAACTTCCTTTTCATCGAGCAAGTTTTTCAACCTCCTAGGCAGTGAACCTAGTCGTTGTAGTGTAGTATTGGGTAAGCCTCGGGGATTGATATCGTTCTCTATGGGAATAGGAATGCTAATAAGAAATGTATGACGAGAAGGTGGGGGTTGAGGATGATTCTATTTTATCTTTTTTATAGTTTTTTAGAAAGCTAAGGTAAATATCTCAGGGCAATTGGTTGGGGGTGGTACTTCTACCAATTACTCTACTTATCTAGTTATCTAGTTATCTAATTACTACGGGTAGCTTATGTCTAATTGAGATGTGCTTGTATGATGATTAAAAATGTGTTTACCTAGATACTATTACTCCATAGTTATCTTTTATTGGTCGGTTGAGTTGTCACGTCCCTATCTTAACGCGTTGTATTCCTAAGGTCGTAGGCTATGCGTGCCCCCCAGTTCTTTGAGGTTATCTCTTGTATATGACCTACGAAGTCGGAAAGCCTAAACTATTTCATCCACAGTCCACATCATCATAAAGCATAATCAAGCATTAAATACAACGAATGATGCCTAGTTGCACTCCTAAGCCAATTTTCAATTAAGATAAGAAACAACCTAACAATAATCAATAACTAAGTTTCATAGATCTAAGCAAAGACACAAGAAATTTAGCTAGACATGGTAAACAAGCAAGCATACACACAATCAAATGAATACGGGATAGGCATAATGATACTTTGGATTAAAATACTTATCTCGATGTGTAAAATAGGGTATGGGACCCTAAGATACTATCCAATTCGGACTACAAACGATTTAGAGTTTTTTCTCCAAAAGTATACCTCCTCAAATAAAGAAAAATCGAATTTTATATATAGATTTACAACTGCGACGACGTCACCGTTTGCATGGGACGCCGCCAGCTCGCCGTCATTAGGGTTTCGTCTGGGCCAAGTCATCGATGGGACGGCATCACCTTAGAGTTGTGACGCCGTCGGTCTTTAGTTGGGACGTCGTCTTGATTCTAGATCTGGGTTGTCTGAGATGAAACTGTGAGTGACGCCCTCCAATATTAAAGCGTGACGCCGTCAGGTTATGTGATCGAAATTTCCACGAGCCGTCCGTGCATGTTTTGATCAAGTCATCATAGAGGTGTTAGGATTTAGTAAATCCAGTTATTAAAGTGTCGGTCACCTCAAGTATATGTAATCGTTAGAAAGCTCGTAGTCGTAGTTATTTAATGTTAGGAAGTATTTAGTTAAGTAACACCGTGGAAGACGGACGGGTCTTTACCCACTGTATGCCTGATCCACAGCCCGTAGGTGGCATTTTATGTAAGACTATAAATACCCTATACCTCCCAAGGTAGAGGGTTGGAGCTCGTTATAATACTTTTACTTTCTCTCACTAAGTTCCCAAACCTCTAACTCTTTCTCTCTCTAAAACCTCAAGTTATACGCCTACTTCTAATCATGATTTGATGTGTTTGTGAAATCCAATATGTTACAAATGGTATCAAGAGCCATGGTTTGATCATCTCTCTTACATATCCTTGGATTTCTAGTGGTTTATATGGTTTTTAGGTTTGAAAAAGTTTAGTGGTTTTTGCATCATTTGGATCATTTCTTGTGTTAAAGTTTGAATTTTGAGTGTACTTTTGTGTTTAGAATCATTGTAAGTGCTTGGGTTTTGATTTGGAAAGCTTAAATCACTGTGGTTGGGCTTGTTTTGGATTGAAATGGGTTGTTTTTAAGTTTTTCTACCTAGCGACTTGGTTCTCGGATAAATATTCTTCGTAGCGACTTGCTTCGTTATTTGGTAGCGACTTGTAGTTGAAGTGGTAGCGATTTGAGTCCTAGCGACTTGTCTATTGAGACAAGACGACAAACAGTACAAAGTAGTGGAGACACCACTTCGGCTAGCGACTTGGTTGACGTAGCGACTTGTCTTTATTATTTCTAGCGACTTGTCTTTGTTGTGATTAGCGAGTTGCTCTTTAGCGACTTGATCTCTTAGCGAGTTGTTCCTTAGCGACTTGCCCACTTAGCGAGTTACTCTTTAGCGACTTGTCAGCTTAGCGATTTGGTGCTTTAGCGAATTGTGTTTAGCGACTTGGTTCATAGCAACTTGTGCTTAGCTACTTGGTTCATAGCGAGTTGAGCCTTTAGCGAGTTGTTACTTAGAAACTTGGTGATTTAGCGACTTGTCTTCAAGGATTATAGCGACTTGGTTGATTATTGTTTCTAATACAATTTTCTCTTGATTTAGTAAAATCCCGTGAAAGAATCTATTTCCCGGTTTAATCATAGAGTTATAAAATCCCGTGATATCTGAAAACATGTCTACCAACGTGCCCACAATCATTTCTTCTGTTTCTGAGGATGTTCAAGCAGCTGGATCAGACACTCGTCCACTTATGCTTGACAGAACTGACTATGACTCATGGACTCAACGAATTAGGTTGTACTGTTTGGGAAAAGAAAATGGAGTCAACATTCTCAAGTCAATTGATAAAGGACCGTATCAAGTTGAGACAACCAGAGACATACTCGATACAGCTGCTGATGGCACGATGATATTAGGACTGGACATACCTAAAATGTATGATGAACTGACTGATAAGGAGAAGAAGAGATACGATGCAGACATCAGGGCTTCTAACATCATACTTCAGGGCTTACCTAAGGACATTTACAAGCTGATCAATCACAACACTGAAGCTAAGGCAGTTTGGGATAATGTCAAGATGCTTCTCTCGGGTTCTGAATTAACCAAGGAAGACAAAGAATCACAACTGTGTGATGAATTTGAGCACTTTAAGATGAAACCAGAGGAAAGTGTCTATGAATATTACGTGAGATTCCACAAGCTTGTAAATGACATGAGGAACATCAAAATGACCATGCCAAATATTCAGCTGAACTCGAAGTTTGTGAACAACATGAATCCCGAAGGGCACAAATTTGTCACCTCTGTGAAGCTAACCAAAGGATTAAAGAACACCAACTATGAGCAACTGTATACCTTCCTTCTTCAGAATGAGAGACATGCTATGTTTGAACAAAGGATTCTTGAACAGTTCAAATCTAAACAGGGAGAAACAAGTTCGTCAAATGATTCAACAGCCTTCTACACCATTGTTGGAATTACCACCAAAGCTTCTCAAGTCATAGCTCATTCCTGATCCAGCATATAAGCCTCCAGATTCAAACACACTCATGGAAAACTTCAGCAATCAACTATCTCTCATGGTTAGTCAAAATATGAATTCCACTCCACACACCAACAATAACCTCAGAACAACATCCAATCCACACAATCAAGCTACTGTCAGAGATGGTAAGGTAGTGGTGCAGAATGTGCAAGGAAGACGGTATGAACAAGGGATGATTGGAGCTGGAGTAGGTGGAGAATATGTGGCTAATCAGAATCGTGGAAGAAATTCCAATCAAGGGCAATCAAAGCCAATCAAATGCTACAACTGTGGTGGTGATGGACACATTGCAAGGAACTGCACATCTCCAAAATGCCCTCAAAATGCAGAGTACTTTAGGGACAAGATGCTGCTGGTACAAGCTCAGGACAGTGGAGCGGTTTTGGATGAAGAAGAGTTGTTGTTTCTTGCTGAGGGAAATGCTAAGACATATGATGCTGATGTGGATGAGCAACCAATTCAGGAAATAGGTCACAATCATCAAAATGCCTTTCAAGTTGCAGACTGTGATGCATTTGATTCTGATGTCGATGATGAACCTACTGCCCAGACAATCTTCATGGCTAGCATCTCACCTATGGTCTCTCCAAAGGTCTCATCACCACAACAGGCTGGTCAATCCAAAGATTCAATCATTTCAGAGGTATTAAAACTATATGAAGAAGTTGATGAGCAAAAGATACATAACGAAGTACAATCCCTTGAAACTAATGAATCAGATATTGATAATGAGGGTAATAGTAACATTGTCCCATATGATCAATATGTGACACAAAGTGAAAGTGAGATTGTATCAAGTGATGTATCTTCTGCAGTCAATGATGACTATGTTTTTGATGAATACACTGCATGTGCCCCTGATGATTCTGTTATCTCTGAACTGAATGCCTATAAAGAACAAGTTACTATTTATGAACCACGTGCTAAGTTTGAGTTAACTACCCGTGAGCAGGAAATGGATGACCTGCGTACAATTATTAGAAAAAGTAATTTTAGAGAAGAAGTGTTAAAACAAGAGTTAAACTCCTTACAAGAAAAGCTTTCTAAAACTGTTAAGCAAAAGCAAGAGCTTCAAGATAATGTTAAAGTGCTTAAACAAGAATTCAATGCTAAGGAATCAAAACTTTTGAATGATTTTTCTAATCTAAAAACTTTGAAAAACAAGCTTGAGAATAAGTTGTACGTACAAGGGAACACCATTCAGACTGCTCACATGATCACTAAGCATAGAGTCTTAAGCGATAAGCACAGTATTCCCCTAGTAGAGGAACCAAATCCCGAGTATTGCAAAAGAGCTAAAGCTTTCCATAAGATTGTATATGACGGAAATGAGATCCTTAAGCCTACGCAAACACCTTCATGTAGTGGAAGCACAGAAGAGGATAGAAAATTAGAAGATGCCTCTAGGGAGAAAATGGATAAGAAACTAGAAGATCCTAAGTGTAAAAAGAATAACTTAACGATCAAACCCCATGATTACACAAAAGAAAATTGGATCTCCCTGAACAGGTTTAAGCCTCAAACTCAATTAACCACAGAACAAATCTTTTGGAAGAAAGAAATGGATAAGCAAAAAGCAAACGTACTTGTTGAAACAAACACTCCCCTTAGGAAAGTGCCTGCAGCTATTGTGTATCCTCCGAATACACCAATGCATTTAGTTCCTAGAACTATTGCCACTAATAGCAAGACCTTAATCAGCCTATATGTTGTTTATCAACTATTCGTTGATTTTGAGAAGACATGTAAGAAGAGAATCACACCTACAGGGATAACTGAAGGGGAAAGGGGTTTTGAGCAAACTAAAGAATGCTATTAACTGAGGTCATGCCTTTCTTTAAACAATTAAAATGTCAATTTGAAAGTCTTCAAAAGGGGATAAACTCGGATATTAAAAAAATGGAAAAGGAATTTGATGCAATGATTGTTGAAGTCAATGATTATGAACGGGAACTCAAATATAATGAAATTGAAAGGAAGAATTTGCATATCCTAAATGAGAACTTAGTATTAAGTTGTGTGGCTCAAGATGTGTTTTATACTGTTAGTAAGCATTCTATTACTGCTTCTCAATTTCATGAATTAACTGATGCTTTGAAAGTCTCCCATGATCGTGTCATTGAGCTTGAAAATAAAAACTCAGAACTAAATGAGAAAATTGATCAGGATGATCACGATAATTTGGTGAAACACTTTTCTAAGCTAGAAGTTGAACATTTTGATTTGCAACTAAAATATCAACATCTCAAAGAAAATGTCAAAACCTCAAACATCAAGACATCCTCAAATGTTCTAGAGTTTGATGCACTTTTTGAAATAAACAAACGTGACGAACAGATTCAAGCTCATTGTAACACGATCAGAAAGTTGAAAGCCCAAATTTCACAATTAAAGGGTGAAAAGAACAACATGAATGGCTCCTAAATGCCTCCTCCTTTAGATTCTCAGTGTTCTCAAACTTTTCATCTTCAAAAATTGGTTAATGTTTTACAAAAGGAAAATGAGAGTTTTCTAGAAGAAAATGAAAAATTTAAACGACACTTTAAAAAGTTATATGATTCAATGAAAGTCGCTCGTGACAAGAACAACGAAAAAATAACGTCTTTACAAAAGGAAATTGAGAATCTGAAGAGTCAGGAAAAAGGGAAAATGCCACTTGTCTTTAATGAGAATGTTGCATCAAAGCCATCTGCAGACTGCAAATATACTGTGACTGCTAAATACATTCCTCCTCATCTTAGAAATAACGAACTTGTGTTTCATAACTATTTCGCTCACCTTAAGGATAGTCTAGAATGTCTCCGTGAGATTGTAGAAGAGGATTTAATAAATAAGCCACTTGATAGTGAAATTAGGTTTGCTTGTATTCAGGCCAAACGATCTCAGGAGTTGTTAGAATATTTAATAGCAACATGTCCTAAATCCTTAGGTGCGAAAGATAAAGCTGTGATGCCTTGTTCTATGCCTAGTTCCAAGTATGCAACCCATTCTATGCCCAGTATTAAGAAAGTGAACTCTAAAGTGCCTTCAAGTAGTTCTGATCCATGCACGTCTAGTTCAGGAATGCAAAAAGTAGCCCAACCAACTAATGTTCCCATAATTCCCTCTACAGGAGTAATCAGTGACATAAAAGCAAGCGGGTCAAAGCCTCCAGGCAATACAAAGCAAGATAGGACCTCGCAAGCTAAGAATGTGCATTGGAAGAGAGTAGAAGATCACCCTAGGAACACTAAGTTTGAGTTGAATAAAACGAATCGTGTTGATTCTAGTATTAGCTATAAGCGTACTGTAATTAATTCGAATTATGCTACTATCTGCAAACCATGTAATGATGACTGCTTGATTTCTGTTACTGATCATGAATGTGGTGTGAATGATTTGCTTAATGCTGTTAAATGCCCAGTTAAAATTGTTAATGTCAAAAATCAAGCTAAGAAGGCTAAAAGGCAAAGGCGAAAGAAAGTTAGAAAACATTGGAAACCCACAGGAAGAAAATTTAGTAATATTGGTTATCAATGGATACCTACTGGCCGTAAGTTTAATCTTAATGAGTTTTTCCCTAAATTTGCTAAGTCGATGCCCATTAGAAAATGGATGCCTACTGGTAGAACTATTCATTTAAGAAGTGAACATACTTTGAATAGGTCAAATACGGGCACTATGATAAGGTTTTAAAATGTACCTTTTTGAGGGGTCATTTAAGCCCTTATTTGATCACTTTTGTATCCGTTATTACTTAATATCGTTCCTTTTCACTTTTTAGGTCTGTTGAAGGCAAATTGCTGTAATGGCACTTATTTGGACGAAAAGGCACAGATATACAAAGAAAATGGCCAAAGTCAAGAAATCAAGACACTCGAGCTGCTGAAGTACAAGGTGACGGCGTCACTGCTTAACTGCGACGCCGTCAGGACAGAAGTCAAATTTCTTATTTTCAAGTGACGGTGTCAAGCTTTAAAAGAGTAGGCCGTCGCAACTCAGACGGCCTAGATTTGATCCAGACGGCGTCATAAGCTGAAGAGGACGGCGTCACAAGCACAAGGTGACGCCGTCGCAAGACTAACGTGGCCAAGACGAAACCCTAATGACGGCGATCCAACGGCGTCACAAAACATAAGGTGACGCCGTCGCATATGTAATCTTATATATAGAATCCGAATTTTTCAGTTTTAGAGTGTAGTCTTTTGGAGTAAAAACCTAAACCGAACCAAGGTTGTCTTGTACAGTATTTTAGGGTTCCAAACCCTATCTTACATCAAGATAAGTGTTTTACTTCATTAATTCAATTATGTCTTTGATTATTTGTGTGTATGCTTGCATGTTCTCCATGTCCGGCTAATTTACTTGTGTGTTTGCTTAGGGAATATGAAACTTAATTATTGAATATTGATTGGTTGTCTCTTATCTTAATTGTTAATGATCTAGTAATGCGATAGATCATTCGTTGTGTACTTAATGCTTGATTAATCTTTGTGAACCTTAGGTTATAGCACCTAGAGAGGTTGTAAGCTAAACCATCCAAAGAGGCCTTAGAGTTAGAGTTTATATTCCCTAGTGGGTTTTGTAGATGAGACCCTTTGGTAAGTTCAAAGAGTTAGGGATAAACGCATACCCTACGACTTTAGACACACAACGCGATTAAGAATAAGGACGTGACAATTCAACCACCAATAGGAGATAATTAAGGAGTAGTAAAACCTAAGTAAACACATCTTTAAACTATCATACGAGCACACAATAATTAGACATAGACTACATACACCCTAGATTAGATAATTAGATAAGTAGAGTAATCGGTAGCAATACCAACCCCCAAATCCAAACCCCGAGATTCGTACCTTTCCATTTCCTAAAAAACATAAAAAAGATAAAAAATAATCTTCCTCAACCCCAACCTTAGCGTAGTAACTTCTCACTAGCATTCCTATTCCCCTAGAGAACGATATCAATACCCGTGGCTTACCTTAATACTACACTACAACGATTAGGTTCACTGCCTAGGGTGTTATAAAACTTGCTCGAAGAAAAGGAAGTTCCTTTGACCCCGAACGACGCGTGTAGCGTTACCAAGTTTTTGGCGCCGCTTCCGGGGAATAGAATAGCTAGTTAGTAGTCCACCTCGTTTAGGTTTTTTTGCTTGATTCCTATCAAGTAAATTTTTTCTCATTTTTATCCTTCTCGTAGCCTATCCCCCTTCTTCGTGACCTTTGTTCGTAAACCCATCACTTTTCATCATGGAAGGTGATAACCACCCACCATTCATCAACCTACCACCAAATGACCCGCCAAGAGCCCGTACTCTTGGTGAATACTCGAGACCAAGCCACCTAGGCTATAGAAACACCATTGAGCTTCCCTACCAAGCCCAAACTACGGCCCTGCGATCCGACACCATCTGGTTGGTGCAAAACGGATGTGCATTCCATGGACTTCGCTCCGAAGATCCAAATCAGCATCTAAGGGATTTCCTTAAAATTGTCGATTCCATCGACCTTGATGCTACTACTCGGGAGACCACGCGTCTGCGTCTCTTCCAATTCTCTCTACGGGACCAAGCTAGTAATTGGCTTGAGCGACTTCCCGCCGGCTCCATCTCAAGTTGGGATGATCGCACCTCTCGTTTCCTTGCTCAATTTTTCCCACCGGGGAGAACCACTAAGCTTAGGAATTATATCTTGATGTTCCAACAACGTCAAGGTGAATCTCTCTACGAAGCATGGACTCGATTCAAGGACTTACTTCATAAAGTCCCTCATCACGGAATTGATCTTTGGCTTCAAGTCCAAATCTTTTATGATCATGTCAACTTCCCCACCAAGCAATCCATTGACCAAGCGGCCGGTGGAAAACTTAGTGATCTCACCGCGGAAGAATCATGGGGTATAATAGAGGACCTTGCTCTCTATGACAACGAAAGTTGGAATGACCCCCTTGAGTTGCCCAAAACCGTTAAGGCAATCTCCTTGCCTCCCATTGACTCACAATCTTCCGACCATAGGATGATCGAACTTGAAGATCAAGTTAAATTCCTAATGAGTTCCTACGAAATCCTAAGTCTTCACGCCATGTGAACAAAGTCTCTTCCTCGTGTGAGCCGTTTTGTGATCCTCATAACACGCGCACTTGCACCCGATCCCCCGAACATGCTTTCGTTGACTACGCATCCTCGCGTATTAATGGAACGGGAGGAAGATTCCCCACAATACCCGGACCTAGGAATTTCAATGAAACTCGAGAAGCATGGAAGGGCAAACCTGACTTCTATTGGGGACAAACCAAAGAATTCACTTCCAATGATTTCTCATGGCCCTAACCAACAAAATATTGAGGGGATGTTGCAAAACCTAGTCGCATCCCAAGAAGCCCAAATAGCTAAGCTCTCGGACCGCTTTAACCAACAACAAGCCGAAATGGATAGGAAGATAGATAACCTCTTGAAATCCATGACCAATAATGATAGGAAGGTTAATGCTATCTCAACTCCCGAGCCTTCTGGTGTAGAGATTAAGGACCCAAGTAAGTTAGCTAAACACGTTCAATTCGTCAATACCATCGCCTTAGTGAAACCTAATAGAACAATTGACGAAGTGGACCATACACGTGAGACTAATGAAACAACCGAGGAAGTAGATGAAGTAGACAATGACTATTTCAATAAATTTCCTACGGAAGAAGAGCTATCTCGCCACCCTCACTTAGTACGTGACCTCCGTCACATGTATGTTAGGAAAAGCCTTAGAATCAAGTTTGGGAACCCTTGGAATCTTAACATACCATGTTGCATAGGACACTTTTCGTGGCAAAGGCCTACATTGATCGCAAGTCTCCAATCAACATAATGACTAGCACCTACTACAATTGGGTAGTGAAGAAGCCTATTCCAACTAGGCAAGACCCCGATAATCCTAGGGTTAGGTGCAATTTTCTTGGTAGAGTTAAGGAATTACCGGTTTATGTAGGCAGTTTCACGTTTCCTACGGACTTCATAATTGTGGATGATATTAGTACGGCCATAGATTCTAGCTTGTCCCACGTTATTCTAGGAAAACCTTTCATAGAAAGCACCGGGATGACCTATGACCCCTCGTTAGGAATAGTGTGATTCAAAGATGAGACCGATGACATAGCTTACCAAATGCCGTTTAAGATTGACAAGTTTTCATCACTCTCTAATGATGAAAAGGAACTTAAAGATGAGACCTAGATTTGATCCAGACGGCGTCATAAGCTGAAGAGGACGGCGTCAGAAGCACAAGGTGACGCCGTCGCAAGACTAACGTGGCCAAGACGAAACCCTAATGACGGCAATCCGACGGCGTCACAAAACATAAGGTGACGCCGTCGCATATGTAATCTTATATATAGAATCCAAATTTTTCAGTTTTAGAGTGTAGTCTTTTGGAGTAAAACCTAAACCGAACCAAGGCTGTCTTGTACAGTATTTTAGGGTTCCAAACCCTATCTTACATTAAGATAAGTGTTTTACTTCATTAATTCAATTATGTCTTTGATTATTTGTGTGTATGCTTGCATGTTCTCCATGTCCGGCTAATTTACTTGTGTGTTTGCTTAGGGAATATGAAACTTAATTATTGAATATTGATTGGTTGTCTCTTATCTTAATTGTTAATGATCTAGTAATGCGATAGATCATTCGTTGTGTACTTAATGCTTGATTAATCTTTGTGAACCTTAGGTTATAGCACCTAGAGCGGTTGTAAGCTAAACCATCCAAAGAGGCCTTAGAGTTAGAGTTTATATTCCCTAGTGGGTTTTGTAGACGAGACCCTTTGGTAAGTTCAAAGAGTTAGGGATAAAAGCATACCCTACGACTTTAGACACACAACGCGATTAAGAATAAGGACGTGACAATTCAACCACCAATAGGAGATAATTAAGGAGTAGTAAAACCTAAGTAAACACATCTTTAAACTATCATACGAGCACACAATAATTAGACATAGACTACATACACCTTAGATTAGATAATTAGATAAGTAGAGTAATCGGTAGCAATATCAACCCCCAAATCCAAACCCCGAGATTCGTACCTTTCCATTTCCTAAAAAACACAAAAAGATAAAAAATAATCTTCCTCAACCCCAACCTTAGCGTAGTAACTTCTCACTAGCATTCCTATTCCCCTAGAGAACGATATCAATACCCGTGGCTTACCCTAATACTACACTACAACGATTAGGTTCACTGCCTAGGGTGTTATAAAACTTGCTCGAAGAAAAGGAAGTTCCTTTGACCCCGAACGACGCGTGCAGTGTTATCACACTAGCACTGCATCTAGTCCTGATGATTCCATTGTATCTACTTCCGATGTGGGTGCTCCAATCACTGTTACTAACCAAATGGAACCCATTCTTGCATGGGGATCCCAATTATCCAATTATCCATTCTTGTCTGTGTTCAACTGCAGATCGTTCAAATCGTTCTGTGGTACCTGGACTCAGGCTGTTCCAAGCATATGACTGGAGATCGCTCGCGGCTCATGAACTTCGTGAGTAAATTCATCGGGACTGTTAGATTCAGGAACGACCATTTTGGAGCAATTATGGGTTATGGAGACTATGTTGTTGGCAATAGTGTAATCTCCAGGGTATATTATGTTGAAGGTCTTGGTCATAACCTATTTTCTGTTGGTCAATTCGTGATTATGATCAAGAAGTGGCATTTAGAAAACATACTTGTTTCGTTAGAGAACTTGATGGTGTAGAACTGTTAAGAGGAACTCGTGGTTCAAATCTATACACCATCTCTATCGAAGACATGATGAAGTCTTCTCCAATCTGCTTGTTGTCAAAGGCTTCAAAAACAAAATCATGGTTATGGAATCGTCGTCTCAATCACTTGAACTTCGGCACCATTAATAATCTTTCCAGAAAGGATCTTGTAAGAGGCTTACCCAGATTAAAGTATGAAAAAGATCATCTTTGTTCAGCATGCCAATTGGGAAAAAGCAAGAAATATGCCCACAAACCCAAACCCACAAACTCAGTAATGGAAGTTCTGCATACCCTTCATATGGATTTGTGCGGACCAATGAGAGTGCAAACGATAAATGGGAAGAAATATATTTTAGTCGTAGTTGATGACTACTCTCGATTTACTTGGGTAAAGTTTTTGAGGACAAAGGATGAAACTCCAGATGTCATCATCAAACTTATCAAGCAGCTTCAGGTTCGACTTAACAATACGGTTAGAATTGTTCGAACAGACAATGGCACAGAGTTCGTTAACAAAGACTTAAGTCAATTTTATGAAAGTGTTGGAATCAGTCATCAAAGAAGTGTTCCACGAACTCCTCAACAGAACGGTGTAGTTGAAAGACAAAATCGAACTCTTGTGGAAGCCGCAAGAACAATGCTAATTTATTCAAAGGTTCCAATGTTTCTCTGGGCTGAAGCCATTGCCACTGCTTGCTACACCCAAAATCGTTCCCTCATACACACATCTCATGGAAAAACTCCATACGAACTTGTCCATAAACGAAAACCTGATATCTCCTACCTTTGTGTGTTTGGTGCGTTGTGTTATCCAACGAATGATGGTCAAGATTTAGGTAAATTAAGAGCTAAGGCGGACATTGGAGTTTTTGTAGGTTATGCATCAAATAAGAAGGGTTACCGAATCTACAACAAAAGAACTCGAGATATCATGGAAACTATTCACGTCACGTTCGATGAGCTGTCCGGGCAAATGGCTCCAGGACAATCCAGTTCTGGACCCGCATCTCAACCTTCATCAAGTAGTCCCATCAGTTCTACTCTTGTACTAAATCCCTCACCGGCAACTCCTTATGTACCTCCTTCGGAAGATGATTTGAAGAAATTGTTTGATCCAATGTTTGATGAAAACTATGAGCCAATTGCTAATGATCTGTCAATTCCATCAACAGAGGTTGTTCCTATCCCTGTCAATGAAGTTAACCCTTCAGTTTCTATGTCATTAAGTCAAGAAGTGCCTGTTGCTGATC
>OU343220.1:89949012-90053059 GCA_910596185.1 Chrysanthemum makinoi | reverse complement strand
GAAGTAAGTCCTTGAATCGGTTCCATCTTCGTAGAGTGATTCATCTTGACGTTGTTGGAACATCAAGATGTCATTCCTAAGCTTAGTGGTTCTCCCCGGTGGGAAACATTGAGCAAGAAGCGAGGTGAGATCATCAAAACTTGAGATGGAGCCGGCGGAAGTCTCTCAGCCAATTACTAGCTTGGTCCCGTGAGAGGAATTGGAAGAGACGCGACGCGGTGGTCTCCGAGTATTAGCTCAAGGTCAATGGAATCGACAATTTTAAGGAAATCCCTTAGATGATGATTTGGATCTTCGGAACGAAGTCCATGGAATGCACATCCGTTTTGCACCACCGGATGGTGTCGGATCGCAGGGCCGTAGTTTGGGCTTGGTCGGGAAGCTCATTGGTGTTCCTATAGCCTAGGTGGCTTGGTCTCGAGTATTCACCAAGACGTACGTCTTGGTGGGTCAATGGTGGTGGGTTGATGAATGGTGGGTGGAGTTTCACCTTCCATGATGAAAAGTGATGGGGTTACAAAGAAGGTCACAAGAAGGTAGAACTTACGAGAAAGCTAAAAATGAGAAAAATTTACTTGATAGGAATCAAGAAAGAAACCTAAATAGGTGGACTACTAACTAGCTATTCTATTCCCGCAGCGGCGCCAAAAACTATAACGCTACCTGCAGCGACGCGTTCAGGTCAAAGGAACTTCATTTTCTTCGAGCAAGTTTTATAACACCCTAAGCAGTGAACCTAATCGTTGTAGTGTAGTATTAGGGTAAGCCACGGTATTGATATCGTTCTCTAGGGGAATAGGAATGCTAGTGAGAAGTTACGACGCTAAGGTTGGGGTTGAGGAAGATTATTTTTATCTTTTTTATGTTTTTTTTAGAAAATGGAAAGGTACGAATCTCGGGGTTTGGATTTGGGGGTTGGTATTTCTACCGATTACTCTACTTATCTAATTATCTAATCTAAGGTGTATGTAGTCTATGTCTATTGTGTGCTCTTATGATAGTTTAAAGATGTTTTACTTAGGTTTTTATTACTCCTAATTATCTCCATATTGATAGTTGAATGCGTGTCACGTCCTTATTCCTAATCGTGTTGTGTGTCTAAAGTCGTAGGGTATGCGTTTATCCCTAACTCTTTGTACTTACCAAAGGGTCTCGTCTACAAAGCCCTCTAGGGATTATAAACTCTAACTCTAAGGCACTCTTTGAGTGGTTTAGCCTACAACTACTCTAAGTGCTATAGTCTAAGGTTCACAAAGATTAATCAAGCATTAATTACACAACGAATGACTTATCGCATTACTAGATCATTAACAATTAAGATAAGAGACAACCAATCAATATTCAATAATTAAGTTTCATATTCCCTAAGCAAACACACAAGTAAATTAGCCGGACATGGAGAACATGCAAGCATACCCACAAATAATTGAAGACATAATTGAATTAATGAAGTAAAACACTTATCTTGATGTAAGATAGGGTTTGGAACCCTAAATACTGTAGACAGGCCTTGGTTCGGTTTAGGTTTTTACTCCAAAAGACTACACACTAAAACTGAAAATTCGGATTCTATATATAATATTACAAGCTACGGCGTCACCTTATGAATTGTGACGCCGTCAGGTCGCCGTCATTAGGGTTTCGTCTTAGCCACGTTAGTCTTGCGACGGCGTCACCTTGTGCTTGTGACGCCGTCCTCTTCAGCTTCTGCCCGTCTGGGACAAATCTAGGCCGTCTGAGTTGCGACGGACTACTCTTTAAAGCCGACCCGTCACTCTGAAAATAAGCAATTTGGCTCTGTCCCCTCCAGAAGTGCCCGCGCGTCGCAGTTAAGCGTGGACCCGTCACCTTGTGTTTAAGCAGCTTGAGTGTCTCGATTCTTGACTTTGGCCATTTTCTTCGTATATCCCCGCCTTTTCGTCCAAATAAGTGCCATTTACAGCATTTGCCTTCAAGAGACCAAACAAGTGAAAAGGAACGATATTAAGTAATAACGGATACAAAAGTGATCAATAAGGGCTTAGCGACTCCTCAAAAGGTACATTTTAAAACCTTATCAACGTACCAGACCTTTTTTGTCTGGAAAACCTGACGGCGTCGGGACTAAACCCGACTGCGTCGGCATGTAGAACAGATTCCTTTGTTTTTTCTTTCTGTCTAAACTTGTAATTTTTGGAAAATTCCTATTCTTATTTTTCCAGACTAACTAAAAACATCTATTCCACAAGCATTATATCTTACTCGCTTTCTAGTATAGTTTTTATATATATAGTTTTATCGCCGATTTTACGCGAGGTTTCGTTTGCTTTCTTATAAGTGTGCAGGTTATATTGGACGAGAAGAAAAAGTACATGATGGAAGCAACACTTATTACCTATTCATTCTTCTTGGAGGAGGATTTAACCGCAACTTTATACATATCCTACCAAGCTAATCAGGGGAGTACTAGTTTCTTTCTCTATTACTTACCTTTCTTTATCATAACTTTGATACTTTCGGGGAACATTGGGGACAATGTTCAGTTTAAGTGTAGGGAGGGAGAATAAAACGGGAACTTAAAAACTATTCACTCGTTTGATTTTTGACTTATCCTTGGTAAATTGTGTAATAAACTATGAGAAATATTTGTTACGGTAATTTTAGCACCAAATTTAAAATTTTTTATGGTATTTACGGGTAAAACTTTAATCTTAATAAGCGTCTCATGGATAGGATATCTTTAGAAATAAAAGCATTCATCTTTAATGCTTAGTGAGTGTACCGGTAGTATAATAGATTCTAGAACTTGTTTTGTGATGCATTCCAAGATCGCTAGTGAGACTACATTCGTGTAGTTAGGATTAACTAAATGATAAGAGGCATTGGGATAACCCTTGTTTTAAACCTATAATTTAATTACGTCATCCAAATCGGTTGAGTAATTTTCCCCATACCCTTGCGATGTACTCATCTTTAGTACACGATACTTCTAGCTAACCCATCAAAGCATATCCTTTTCATGGTTCTCGTGATGTTTCGGTTTCCGGATTATCAATGAAGAGAATTGTTTACAATCCACCCCCAAATGTTACACTCAAATCACCTTAGCCTACCTTGTATGCACTCATCTTTAGTGTATTATTGTAACCATTTTTTAAACCCTTAGTTCAATTATCTAGTTTCTTGCATTGTTTCTAAGTTGAGTCATATCATTTGTATACAGTTTTGGGACGATTGGGACTCATGGGTTAAAGTAGTATTTTATGGAGTAATAGGAATGAACAATAAACTCAATTTCCCTTTGTCTATGTAATTAAATACTCCAAGTGTTTTGATCTTTTCAATTCGGGTCAATTAGTGTTAGTGAAATAAAAACTCAAGTGTAGGGATGCTCTTATAAATCCTTTTTTTTTATGTTATCATAGAGGATGGTAGAGTAAAAAGGTATGGAAAAAAAGTTAAAAATAAAATAAAATAAAAAAATGAGAAATGAGAAAAACATACAAGCTACCATCCTACATCTATCTTTATGTTTATGTTTTTAAGTTTATGTTCATATTTGTTTCGAGTTATTTAGTGTTAGTGAGCCGAGTCTTGGCTTAGCAACGCCACGTTTTACATGCTTGTAACATAAGATTTTTGACTTGCCACCACTAAATATCCGCTTATCTAATAAAACTCTTTACTTCCCTACCCTAAGCCTAACATTACAACCCTTTGTAAAGACCTCTTAGATAGTTATTCCTAGGTGCTTATGCCAAAGCGGTGGAGGTTTGATCTATTCTCAAGCCTATGGTAATCTATGTACTATGCCAGGTAGTGAGTGTTTATCTTCCATTTCCTTACATATTATATTTCATATAAACCCGAGAGATGAGACAATCCAAACACCAATTGTGAGGTGCTGGTGTATAATTTCCGTGCTTGTTATGACTATTATGGCGCTTGTATTTGTTGTAAAATATTTTAAACCAATGCTACATGATCCCTAACTTATAAATTGATTGGCCAAAAGCATATTTGCTTGAGGACAAGCAAATTCCAAGTGTAGGGATATTTGATATGGATTTAAAACATACGTTTTTGGTGGGTCATTTAAGCCCTAAATCGATACATTTTATATCCGTTACTACTTAAAATCGTTCCTTTTCACATTTTAGGTATTTTAGAAGCAAAATGTTGGACTGAAGCATATTTGGACGAAAAGGAGCGAAAACATGAAGAAAACGGCAAAGTCAAGAAAAAAGGCTATTTTTTAAGCCTGACGGCGTTCCAACCCAAAGGGCGATGTCGTACCTAAGGAGGATTTCTAATTAGTTTGCACACGACGGCTCAGGTATGAAATAGATTCTATAGCATCATGGCGTCATGCCTATTTTCTGGAAGGCGTCTCTTTTTGTTTTACACCAGATATCCAAGACCCAGTTCAAGACGACGTCCCTTATGAAGATAGACGGCGTCACACTTCTCAACTGACGTCGTCCCAACAATGACTTGGCCTAAACGAAACCCTAATGACGGCGACCAGATGGCGTCACCAGCAAAAGACGACGCCGTCGCATTAGTATAGAATTCGGTTTTTCTGCATTTAGGGTGGTAGAATTTTGGAGATCAAACCCTAGTTCGTGTGTACTCCGACTTGGACAGTATTTTAGAGTTCCAAACCCTTCTTTACATCAAAAGATAAGTTTTTTAATCCATTATATCACCATTTTTATCCTATGTTCAATTGTTTGTGTGTATCCATGCTTATCCACTATGAGTAGCTAAATTACTATTGTATTTGCTTAGATCTATGAAACCTAGTTGTTAATTATTCTTAGGTTGTCTCTTGTTTTAATTAGTAGACGCTAGAGTAAGGAAAACTTGCTTCTTCTTTAATGTTGCGAGCTTGAATGTCCTAAATAGCATAAAGCTTGAGAGTGCACTTGAGCCATCCTTGTGTTTCTTGCGCGAGTTGTAGCTTTAGGATAATAGAGTATTTGGGGGAGATACTACGGTACTTGGCGATCCCGAATTGTCTAGAGGAGAGTTACAATTCATAGAACTAGGGAATTACACACCCCCTATAATCACACGGAATACAACGCACCAATTAAGATGAGGATGTGAGAATTGAACCGACTAATAAGAGATAACTAGGGAGTAAGAACATCTAAGTAAACACACTTTTAATCATCATAAGAACACACCAATAAATACATAGCTTATCTTTTCTTTTCATTAGTCATTAGTTGAATTAGTTAGTAGTTAAAATTGATAGAAGTATCACCCCCCACTCCTATACCTCGAGATTTTACTTGCTTTTATTAAAAATTAAAAACAGATAAAAAAGAATCACCCTCAACCTCACCTTCTCGTCGTACATCTCTACTAGCATCGCTATTCCCCTAGAGAATGATCAACACCCTGGGCTTCCCCATACTACACTGCAACGTTTAGGTACACTGCCTAGTGGGTTGTAAAGCTTGCTCAGGGAAAAGGAAGTCTTTCGACCCCGAACTCACTATCATGCTATCACATTGGAGAAGCACCCGACGTGTCATGAAATCTTTACCATAAAATACAAAAGGATCAAATTCAACAGTGCAAATATTTTTACGAACAAATTGACTAACAAATATTAATTTTTTGAAAATATGCGGGGTAATAAGAACATTATTTAGGTGAAGAGGTCGAAAGGGAGTTTGTGAAACGTAGAGGGGGGGGGGGGGAATACGTTTCCGTTTCAAACTTAAAACTTTTGTATCAAATATAGTACAAACCATTGCATTTGCTAATCTCGACGCGAGGATGCATAGCATTACGGCACGTAAGGGCCCCCTAATATCACATAAGATTCCGCAAGATTAATGGTGCAATATAAATCAAGTTTCACCATTATTAGTCCGGTTGCTTTTTCTTGATCAAGCGTGTCATAATATGTAAGTGTTAAATATAGTTTATGACTATATGAAAGACCAAGTATGTATCACAAACATAGACATCAACCACATAGAAAATAAACAATGTAATGCAAGAATAATAGTAAAGCGATAAGTAAAAGGATAGACAAACCAACACGAGGATTTATAGTGGTTCGGCTACAAGGACACCTTCCTTGCCCTACTCCATTCCCTGAGTCACCTAGTCGAGAGTTGCTTCACTAGATCAACAAACTCCATTCTCTCGTGGAAAAACCTTACAACGTTGCTTACACTTTTTCCGGACTAAGCTAAACACCGAGTTCTTCCACGAGGTAGAACCAAACCTATCACAACGTCGCCTACCCTTTATCCGGTACTAGGTTAGATACCGAGTTCCATTACAAAGGAGGAACTACTAACCAACACTACACCAACGACTAACCCCAAAGGAGATCTACTCCTTATGACAATATCAACAAGGATGACAATATCCTTGTGACCCAATACTAATCTATATTGTACATCGAATCACACCATATCGAATGTACATCTTAGGCACCTTTCACTAATGCCTTTTGACTCGATCTTCAAAGCACCCTTCACTAGTGCTTTCAATATGGATGGTTGACACCTTTCACTAATGTCTTCATCTTGACCCTTTAGACATCTTTCACTTATGTCTATGACACATCTATGACACCCGTCATGTTTTGTGGCCCAACATAACAAACCTTGTGTTTTATGGCACAAACACATAAATCATCTAGTCTAGTCATAGATATACGAAACATCTATGACACCCGTTATGTTTTGTGGCCCAACATAACAAACCTTGTGTTTTATGGCACAAACTCATAAACCATCTAGTCTAGTTATAGATACAAGAATATGATACTAGACAATATCCAAGACAATGTGTCTAATGGATATGAAATCCTAAACTAAACATCAAGTACATAAAGCATGATGTAGTTAGTCTTCTATGGATGAAGATGACAAGTTTCCCAAGCTTGTTGTAGAATATCTTCATGTGCTTGTATGCTTGTAATGGGTGATCACTTCAGTAGGTAAGGATGCAAGATCTCTAAGCTTGCTTTGGAGGATCACTTCGGGAGTATGCTTACAACAAATGAAAGTTAGAAGCATTATGATCATATAAGATGAGGGTGGTTTACATGTTTCCTAATGATCTAAATATCCTAGAAATGGTGGAGAGAAATATGTGTGAAGGTGTGAAGAAATGGTAAGAGGTGTTGTAGCATACAAGGACTTGAGTTGTCGAGAGGTGTTGAGAGTATGTTGAGACAAAATATAATTACATGTAACTTATACATTTTACGTTATGTATTACAAGTTACATGTTTGTCATCAACAAAACAAATGAGAATGTATAGATTAAATATCGTAATATTTGCACTAACAATCTCCCCCATTTTGATGATGACAAAATACATGTTAACGTAATAGATAGGTAAAATGTCAAAGTTGCTTGTGTCCGTACTTCCTATACATTACCTTCTCCGTTTACACTTGTGGACGTATGGTCCGGACTTGGCCAGGAATGGGTCAGGCCCGGTAGATGCGGCCCACTCTACACCTAAATTCTAATCCATGCCTATATATACACACGCAGGTTATCTCTAACCCTAAGATATATTGGCTACATCACGCGATACTAAACTTGCCGTCGGAGGTGGACCCGGCTACGGCCTCGGGTCCACTCCTAACGGTTCTCTTTGTTGCAGGTCTACTAGGGCTCGAGAGACGACTACGGCCAAGGAGAGTCGTTGAATCCAATCCGCGCCAGTTATGGCATCAACAAGTTGGCGCCATCCGTGGACCACGAATAAACTATGTTTCGTGTTCTCATATTGCGCGAAAAGCAATCAATTCTAAAGTCGGTAACTATAAACCTTGCATTCTATCACTTTATTAAATTCTTTGTTTATTCGGTGTTAAACACATTCGAAAAGCAACAAAGCCCAATCTGTTTTTATCGGTGTTAAACACATTCGAAAAGCAACAAAAGCAACAAAGATTAAATATTAGTCTTTGTTTTTTTATTTTAAATTCTTTGTTAAACACATTCGAATATATATACTGTTTCATATTGGGATATAAATTCTTTGTTGCGTTAATTCGCGCACGGTCAGAAAAAAGTAAACGTTCGCATGATCGGACCTATTTTATATTTTAGTCCGCACGATCGGACCTAAGAAAATATCCGCACGATCGGAGCTATTTTATCTTTTAGCCGCGAATTAATTCGCGCAGATACTGTTTTTACGGTTTGTACGCCTGTTCGCGCTCGAACAGCGCAGTCGCGATAAATCTACCCGTGTAAGGCCGTGCGTTCATACATCTTCGCAGAGAACGCGTACGCGCGAATACCTGATGCTAGTCAATCGCCATGATGCACACTGGACCAAAGGCCGGGTATAAACATCTGCGATCATAGCCAGAACCTTCGACTCTCTTGGCGGTTAAGATAAATCCATCTGCGTCTGCAAGTCGGTCACGGGACATCCATCCGGAGTTTTTAGTTTATACATTAAAAAGAAAAACAAAACAATTGTTTATATATCTTGTACTACCTCACGATAGGTTTTCTATTTTTTATGCTATGCGCTATAGATTTTTTATGCTATGTGCAATATATTTATCATGCTATTGTTCTTATTTAACTTCATTAGGTTTTATATGCTGCGATTCGCGGCATATACTTTTAATCTTTGCATTCACTTTTTTTTTCGCAGATTAAATAAGTTTAATGCTCCTACACGAGTAGCACCATCAAACTTGAGGGGCTACCAGGGTATACTACCACTGTTTCCGTATGCGCATACGTCTTCTTTGTTGCGCACAGCGCGCACCTCTGCGCAGAAGTACGTCTTCTGTCGCACCTCTTTGTCGCGCACATCGCGCACATCGCGCACTTGCGCGCAGAAGCACGTCTTCTGTCGCACCTCTTTGTCGTGCACAGCGCGCACTTATGCGCAGAAGCCGCTTCTGTCGCCCTCTTTGTCGCGCGACTAGCGCGTCACTTATGCGCAGAAGCCGTCTTCTTCGCACCTCTTTGTCGCGCACACGCGGCACTTATGCTACAAAGCACGTCTTCGTCGCACCTCTTCGTCGCGCACAACGCACGCACTGTTACGAAGCACGTCTCTGTAAGCACCATGTTGTCGTCCTACGGTACAAAATATACGCCCTTACCCGGGATGCGGCATGCGTCCACTTTACCCTACTGCGCCATGAACAGAACTTAAGTCTAGCATAACATAACCATGCGCTATCTCATACTAGACTTGGGGGGCTTGTGACGTATGGTCCTTCACTGGGCCGGAAATGGGTCGGCCCGTAGATGCGGCCCACTCTACACCTAAACCCTAATCCATGCCTATATATACACACGCAGGTTATCTCTAACCCTAAGATATATTGGCTACATCACGCCGATACTAACTTGACCCGTGGAGGTGGACCCGGGCTCGACCTCGTCCACTCTAACGGGTTCTCTTTATTGACAGGTCTACTAGGGCTCGAGAAGACGACTAACGGCCAAGGAGAGTCGTTGAATCCAGTCCGCGCCAGATTATGCTTCAACAACACTCTTCTCCCCCTTTTGTCGCAACAAAAAGGGTGTGTCCTTTAAACTTAATTTCTCCCAAGAATGGCGAGTTTGCATCATCCCTAGTGAAGTTAAAATAAAAACACCTTATTAAGACCACCTTATTGCTCCAATTGGCACACCACGCCAATACCTTCAACACGAAACACTAATGACGAAGCTTAGCAACTCATGACCTTGAGCTTGCACGTCTTCAAGAGGTGGTGATCTCGCCTTTAAGAGGAACCTCTGAGAATCACACACAAAAAAAATAGAAAGATCCTTTTGAATTAAAACCATTGTTGCCAACGGATTAATGGATCAAATTTTTTAGGCTTAACCTACATAAAGGTTAGTGTAAAAAAAATAAAAAATGATGAGAAAGAAATCTCCTTTTTGTTGAAACATAAAGGAATTTTGAAGAATGAATGTGTGCATGCTCCCCCTTGACGGTTGCTCCCCCTTGTTAAGGGCATCAAGTATTTTAGGAAGGCTAAGACAAAAGTATTGCAAAATTTGCAATGTTTTTTGATTTGATGAAAAACTCCCCTTTATTGAGAGCGTCAAGTTCTCCTAGTGTGTTTTGAAAATCTACAAAACAAAAAGTTAGTGCAAAATTATATTCGTCCTTGGACGAGTAAGTCATACGATGCACTTTGTAAATGCCTCCGGAAGCTCCCCTAGCTCAGGGGACGTCAAGAAAGAACCTACAAGAAAAAATAAGTAAACTCGTCCCAGACAAGTGCTCCTATACAAAGCCATGTATATGAGTGAACCTACAAAGAAAAGAATTAGTGTAAAATTTAAGTCCATAAATAACGAGAATCCCATACACATCAAAGTGTATATATGAACCTACAAAGAAAGGATTAGTGTCAAAAAAAGAGAATAATCCTACTACTTGCATCATCATGGTTGGTTTAGAGGTTTTAAGGTTTGTTCAAGGTAAAAAAAATGTGCTTAGGGATGAGACGCATTTCATTACGAAATTCACTTGGCTTTTGACAACATAGATGTTTGTGGAGGATGGTTGAGCGACCATGAATTATAGTGGTAGTGAGACACTTGTAGGATGTGGTTGACATAATAAGCTTGTGGTTTGAGGTTGTGGTTGACACAAGTAGGATGTGGTAGAGCATGAGACATACTTCATCACGTAGTTCATGAACTAGACCTTGGGCACGGTGATAATGATAGAAATCATCATCATGACTTAGAGGTATGGAAGTTGTTGTAGAGGTGATGAGAGGTCAAGTATTACTAGGTAATAAAGAGACTCAAGATTAGAAAGGGATGGTGATGAAAGGTATCAAGGTGAATCTTTGACTTGGTTGATGTCTCAATAGAGGTGGTAGATATGATGACTTTGTGAGTAGTGATAAAAGTGGAGTAAGATGGTTAGGATGATGCAAGATCGAATAAAAATATGGGCTAATGAGCACGACTAGACTTGATGATGAAATCGACCATTGTCAATCTACAAGAATCCAAATGAGTTAGTACAAAAGGAAAACATTTATACAAATGGATAAATTGTTCACATACAATCATGAAACGAAAAGAAATAACACGTAAAGAATCATATAAATGCAACTCATTTATAAACATATAAAACTGATAATCTATTGTTGAACAAGTGCGTGTGTGGAAAAAGGAAATTTGAAATGATTATCTAAAGAGATAATGTACCTAGCGTCCCACGATTCCACGGTTCCCTCACTAGAGGGATCCGGCTAGCTAAGTCTAGGGATCAGGCTACCGATGAGGTGAAAAGAGGTTATTGGGTTCTAGCAGGTCTAGCACTCCATATCCTAAGTTACTCAGTCTATTAAGTGTCTTACATGAAGAAGGACTTAAATGATCAAGGGAAAATGATTGATGGTAGCTATATTTTTCTTACAGCAGCACACATGTATACACGTTAAGGAAAGCAAGGAGAGCATGTAGAGATCACATATAGGCAATCAAATGAGATCGAGCTCACAAATAACACAAAGGTTTAGCAAACTTAACAAGCACTATTGGAAGCCTAAAATAAATTTTGGTCTAGATTAGTAAATAATTTACACTAACAATGATATGCAAGGTATGTGTCTTGAAAGAAAAGATCACATGATGGTGTTCAAGACAAAAGAGTTGTGAGGTGCTAGTTTAGGACAATCTAGTTATTACGGATGACGATTAGCATACAATGAGCTTCGTCCCTGAAGTCATGTAGCTCTTCTCGATCAAAGCAAGATAATCGCTTGATGAGGTAAGTGGTTGTGATTAACTAAAAAAAAAATAATTTTACAACTTATTTGATTAGTAATCCTAAGACAATGCAAAGTATTTCCATTGTAAACTTACTTTAGGAAAACATAGGAGTATAAATTTCTCAAGTGAGAAAATGAATATGAGACTATTACTAGCGTTGCTCAATTCGGCTAAACATGACCATTTTTACGGGCGATTCCACATACCCAACTTCTATCAAGGAAGCAATTCAACCATTAGGTCAATTTGAGTTTCTAGTGCAATAAGTTCTCCTTATTCATTCTCAGTTGGAAAATTTATATTCCTATAATTGTCTATCGAAGAGTAACAATGATGATACTTTGCTTCGTTTTTTATTAATATTATACTTGAAACAACTAAGGTGAAGAAGGTGTCATGTTAAAACAAATTTAAAGTTGTCCATATGATGAACAAAAAAATGGTTAGATGAGCTAGTTCAACATATGTTGTTGGAAAGCTCGAGTTTGGACTTTCGGATATGAACAATTATATTTGCGTTGGAAAATAATTTACTTGAGTATATCGGATGAAATAATCAAGTTGTCAATCCTACTATGAAGTTTGGAGAGCGATCATGAAAGGAAACGGGAAGTACATCATCAACACAAGTGTAGGTTAAGATCCGATGTACATTCTTGTTGTTTTTAGAAAACGATACAAGAAAATATGAAATAAAGAAATCATATAAGCACATAAAACATTTATGTTGCACACATGACAAACTCAATCAAAAAGCCATTTAGTGTGTTATATGCTTTAAACATTTTTCAACTTATAAAACTAACATTTTTGACACAACTATATGTTATCCCAAACACTCCTTCAAGTAGCACATTGATTAGTAGAAAATTACAAAATAGCAAGCGAGAATGAATAGGTAAGGAAAACCATATATGTTATTCAATCAAACAAGCACAAAAGCTATTTGAGATAAGCAAATAATCAAGTAATACAAAGAAGACAATTTAACATTTAGCATAGCATACGAAAGTTCTTTTCATCGCTGTGTGTTAAATATAAACATGTATACCAAGCTTGATTAGTTTCTTTTATAAATATGATCAAAACCTTAATTTCAAAAGAGGACACATTGTTATTCAAAGGTGAAAACATCCGTCTCCAATTAGATCAAAAGTTTGTGCAAAAGTTATGACCAAAAAATGACTTTCTATTATAAATCAATGATTTTGTTTGTTTTTTGTTTTGAATCAGTTTTTGAAATCATTTTTAAATGAAAGTAGACTCAAATACCTTTAAAACAATAGGTGGCACGACCTCTAACGACATACGGTTAATTAGTTATGAATTTTGAAATTGAGAAAAAACTGTCTTCTGTACCCACGGATCCCACGGATCCCTTGCTTGAGGATCCGTCCGTGTAACCTAAAGGATCGCATATGACACAAATTACAAAATGCACGTTTTGACACGACAAAAAGGTTTAACCTTTGTAGACTTTTTAGTGAAGTTATATTATCCATTTTACCTTTATTCAACCTTTATTAACAAGATATCTAACAACAAAACTTCAAAGAGAAAAAATCAACAAAACATTTTTCATATTATGCTTGACTTCACCAAAAATTTGATACAAAGGATCTTACTCTTTTTGAAAACCATTGTTTTTTAAAACTAGAGCCAACCCGCTCGATACCAATTGTGAAACGTAGGGGGGGTGAAATAATGTTCATTTCAAACTTAAAACTTTTGTATCAAATATAGTATAAACCATTGGATTTGCTAATCGCGACGCGAGGATGCATTTAACGCATTACGGCATGTAAGGCCAACCCCTTAATATCACATAAGATTCCGCAAGATTAAAGGTTCAATATAAATCAAGTTTCACCGTTGTTAGTCCGGTTGTTTTTCTTGATCAAGCGTGTCATAATATGTAAAGTGTTAAATATAGTTTATGACTATATGAAAGACCAAGTATGTATCACAAGCATAGACATCAACCACATAGAAAATAAACAATGTAATGCAAGAATAAAAGTAAAGCAATAAGTAAAAGAATAGATAAACCAACACGAGGATTTATAGTGGTTCGGCTACAAGGACACCTTCCTTGCCCTACTCCACTCCCCGAGTCACCAACTCGAGAGTTGCTTCACTATATCAACAAACTCCATTCTCGGCGGAGAAAACCTTACACAACGTCGCTATACCACTTTTTCCGGTACTGAGCTAAACACCGAGTTCTTCCACGAGGTAGAACCAAACCTATCACAACGTCGCCTACCCTTTATCCACTACAAAGGAGGA
Organism: Chrysanthemum makinoi; assembly: GCA_910596185.1. Taxonomy (NCBI): domain Eukaryota; kingdom Viridiplantae; phylum Streptophyta; class Magnoliopsida; order Asterales; family Asteraceae; genus Chrysanthemum; species Chrysanthemum makinoi. Next base: position 90,039,019 of record OU343220.1, on the reverse strand, counting down.
ACTACTACCCAACACTACACCAACGACGACTAACCCCAAAGGAGATCTACTCCTTATGACAATATCAACAAGGATGACAATATCCTTGTGACCCAATACTAATCTATGTTGTACATCGAATCACACCATATCGAATGTACATCTTAGGCACCTTTCACTAATGCCTTTTGAGTCGATCTTCAAAGCACCCTTCACTAGTGCTTTCAATATAGACGGTTGACACCTTTCACTAATGTCTTCGTCTTGACCCTTTAGACATCTTTCACTTATGTCTATGATACATCTATGACACCCGTCATGTTTTGTGGCCCAACATAACAAACCTTGTGTTTTATGGCACAAACACATAAACCATCTAGTCTAGTCATAGATATACGACACATATATGACACCCGTTATGTTTTGTGGCCCAACATAACAAACCTTGTGTTTTATGGCACAAACACATAAACCATCTAGTCTAGTCATAGATACAAGAATATGATACTAGACAATATCCAAGACAATGTGTCTAATGGATATGAAATCCTAAACTAAACATCAAGTACACAAAGCATGATGTAGTTAGTCTTCTATGAATGAAGATGACAAGTTTCCCAAGCTTGTTGTAGAAGATCTTCATGTGCTTGTATGCTTGTAATGGGTGATCACTTCAGTAGGGTAAGGATGCAGATCTCTAAGCTTGCTTTGGAGGATCACTTAGGATTATTACAACAAATGAAAGTTAGAAGCATTATGATCATATGAGATGAGGGTGGTTTACATGTTTCATATTGATCTAAATATCCTAAAAATAGTGGAGAGAAACTATGTGTGAGGGTGTGAAGAAATGGTAAGAAGTGGCTTGCTATTTATAGGCAAAAAGGCCAAAACCATGTTTTGCCCCAAGGATCCCTCCTCGAGGGATCCGGCCCTTGTTATTCCAAGGGATAAGTGGGTCACTTGAGGGATTCGTGGACGCTCCTCTTTTCCCATGGTTTACGAGTTAAAACTATGGGCTTTGAGTCATAGATTTTGAGTGCCCACCAAGGTACAATCTATCTAGGCATTGGGTATGGGTCTTGGGTCTTGGGTCTTGGGTCATGAGTCATGGGTTTTACCCAACACATTAACTTATTCTTATGTATTTTATAAAATGTAAGTAACCAAAATTACTTAAGTGTTTTATAAACTTATTTAACTAAACATGTTTAATGGTTTGTTAGGGGTTTGATCATAACGCAGCATAACAAACATGTACGAACCTGTGTTGCAGCATACAAAGACTTGAGTCGTCGAGAGGTGTTGAGAGTATGTTGAAACAAAATATAATTACAAGTAACTTATACATTTTACGTTATGTATTACAAGTTACATGTTTGTCATCAACAAAACAAATGAGAATGTATAGATTAAATATCGTAATATTTGCACTAACAGAGTTTGCAAAATACTATGACCCGTATTGGTGACAGGAATAGAATGCCCATCACCAACTGAGACGGACAGATACATAACGTGTTGAAAACATGATTAAGACTATTAAATGAAGCATTATGATGTGAGTTTGCACCTGTGTCCATGTTCCATACACCTGTGGCGGGATCACAAAGTGTCCCAGTAGTAAAGGCATGAGGTATCTGTAAAAATTCGCATTTTCAGGATTTCTATCCATGCTCAAATTTTTACTATTCACCTCGAGAAATTACTATTCACTTATACTATTCACTTTCACTATTCATCCCGTAAAATTTTTATTTCATATTCTCGTGAGATAAATTATTTTAGTAATATCCTGAGAGTTCGACAATCGTTAGATCATTTTCGCAAAAGTTTTTAAGAAAACATCGTTTTAAAGTTTCATTTTGGTCGGAACACCATTTCAACATCCCGCATATCGAAAACCAACTCGATAATTTTCTACATCAGTTAATTTTGATCACACGTAATTAATTTGAGAATTTTAAGATTTATTTTTATGTTACCAAATAAACCCTGTTTGTACGAAACCAAACTTCACGTTTTAAGCAATTCTACTAACCTCCCCCAGACTTACCGATTCTGCCTGTGTTTCTAATATTTTGTTGACACTTTTACATTTTTTGGAAAAGTCAAACATATTTCCCTCCTCCTTTGACCATAAAGGAATTAACCTTGTATTTCTACATTTTTGCTTAAATCGCGTAACTTTTAAACTTCACAAATAACTGTTAAGTTATCCCACGTCGACGAAACCACATTTGACATCTCATATCACTTATAGACTAATTTTAGTCCACTTTAAATAAATTCACGGTCATTTCCCTGAAATTTCGTTCTTTTCTGATAAATTGCGAATTACGCGTTTTTGACCCGTAATTCCAGTTTTAAGAAGCGTTTTTGCACCCAATGAGACTTATCACCCATTTTATATTTTTATATGGAGTATAATTATGAATTTAATCATTCCTATAAGTTTCATATTTTTACGATACTCGGTTTTACGTTTTATGGCTTAGCGGCTACGGTTAGCGATTACGGAACCAAAACTCACTCCGTAACCAATATAATACCAAAACTATCCACCTAAGTCATCTTATCTCTTCATGGCTGACCTTAGGGGGGGGGAGTCATCATTTTGGTGGCATCATCCTAGCCATGGTTCATTTAGATCATTACATGTGTCCTAACCTAACCATGGTTAATATTTAACCCAATATATGGTTAACCAAACTTACCCTCCTATAAATAGGAAGTGAAATACATCCTAAGAACCCTAAAATACTTATTTTGGTCATTCATACACTAAAACCATCATATCTTCCATAATTTGATCTTTAAACTCCAAATTTATGCAAAGAAGTTTCAAGTAGTAAGTTACTACCTCAAATCCATAGCAAGTTTAAGTGATCTTCTTGAGTTTAGATCCACTCAAGTCACTTAGTACTTCATCACCAACTCTTCAAGATTGCAATGGTGCCAAGGTGTAGAAATCTAGCTCAGTCCGAGGTCCTAAATGTTCAATCAAAGTCCGATCCTTACTAGTTACTCCTTTCTTAATTGAAAGCCAAAAGTTGTAAGCAACTAATCACCAACATCATCTCATCTTTATTATTCATAATATTAACAATTTCATGCTATATATATATTTATTATGTTGATTCATGATGTACATATACTCAATCACATGTTTTAATTCACATATTGTCGTAAAAGTAACAAACTAGTAAACTAGTCATATTCTACACATTTGAAACCATTAAAACCAGCCACATATGGACTTTCTAACTTACATAATATGGTAGACAAGATAAAAAGGTATACATAGCAACTTGAATCACCCGAAACGGACAAACGAGTCAAAAGTTATAGTCAAAAGAAGTTAGCGAAACAAAACGCCAAACTGCCTAAACACAATCATTAAGCGGTGATCACTTTAAAAGTGGTACTTCTGCTCCGAATCATCAAAACGTTAAACCACGAAAGTTGTCCGGAACTACATTTTCTTTCAATACTAAAGAAGCTCAGACCTTGAAAACGCTTTAATAGGCCATATTCTTTCAAAAACTGAAACTGCCCTATATATAGTTTCATGACTATACTTTTGTCACAACTAAAAGCAAAACCAAGTTATTTTCATAGCTAGTTACATATTAACTTAACATAAATTCATTTAATCTTTGAAATAGTGTTTTCACAAGTAACGGAATAATAACCATTTTACCCTTTTTCGACGATTTTTACCAAAACTTCATTCTTGAACATGGTAATAAGTTGTAGTCTCTAGTAAGCAATGAGAACTTGTAAAAAAAACATGATAAACTTATTTAGATAACAATCTTCACTCAAAACATATGTTATATCTACTAAGTGCTACAATAGTGGGGAGCATCATGTGAGGGGTTTCATTTGAGTAAAACGGTCGCGCGAGTTGCTGGATTTACGATTTAAAAGTGTCCTAGCTCCTCGAGCGTTTACTACATGACCTCTCTAAATTATGATGGCCCGAGCGGTACGACATCTATAAACTAAATACGTTTTCACAACTAGATCATTTCTATAAACGACATACACAAAAACCATGTACTACATCATGATCAACATAGAGACGTATATAGGTTTGTTATTTCTTTCGCATTATTATTTCAAACCTAAGTCGCAACGTCCTATTCTAGGTTTCTCGTAGAAGTTCTCACGGCATATCCATCATTCTCATTATACACTTGATATCATTTACTCTGAGGTGATTTCATAGCCCCACTTTCTATTACTTAAATTGTTTTACAAACCCTTGGGAGAGATACATGCTTTATTTTAAACCGAACACATTGCTTTGAAACTGTATGCTTATCTGAATGTATTATGTGCACTACGTACCAATATTGCCAAACTATAACACCCCGTAAAATTTCAAACAAATTTTTAACAATAAATGATAGTATTTATTTCCTAAGTTTTACTTCTGGATTTTTTCGAGCTTATTTGAAAAAAAAAAAAAAAAAAAAAACGATAGATTTTCTCGTAAAACATAAAAATCGACACTCAATTAGTTATGACAATAATTAAATAAACTCATGTTCGAGTTCATATTAATGTTTTTATATCACCTTTATAAAAACAAACTCGAAAACATATTTTACACGTTAACCGTTTTCAACGTGTAACCGAAATATTCCAATTCATGTTTTAAAACGTAAATAAAATACCAAAACTTTGAGGAAGTTCACGTTTTAACTTCCCACTCCTTTCTACTCTCTTGTGTCGCATTTATGCAGCGATACACAATCAACTCGTTTTATACATATTTCGTATATACATTTCTCGTTATGGAATTATTTCCATTCAAACTACAAACCGAAATTTTCAGACTGATGTTAATAATAAATTATATTCATTAGTCTCAAGGCATTGCTTTCGAAACTTTCCCAATCCTAATTGAGCTTAAAAACGAGAGGATATCTCGTGAAACGCGAAAACTACGAAATAAATGAGCCGCACGACTCTAAACTCTTAAATTAATTTGATTTATTAATTAATTTAAATTCGAGAAAACTATACCTATGAGTACTCGTTTTTATCAGAAAAATTAATTCGGACGCAATGCGCAACTCCCGTTTTAAAATCGTCGTTTGCTACGTCAAATGGGACCCATAAGTGTTATTTATATAAGATTATTAAAAGTTTCAAAACAACCCCTTATTAATTTACATCACCGCCCCCTGATTTATCCTTTGTCCACGTTTGGCCCCTCAAGGGGGTATATAAACCCAAAATTAGGTTTTTCTCTTTAATATATCACCACCACCACCGGAATTCTTATATTCCGGCTCGTCGCCGAATCGGCATTTCCGCCACATATATTGTATACCGGCAGCATAGATGAGACACGGGGTCATTTCTGGAGCGTTTGGGTTCAAACGGGGCAAGTTTGGGTTCGTTTGAGGTGCCACCGCCGTTCACCACCTCACACCGCCGCTCACTACCACCACCTCTCTCCTCCTCCTCCCATCTGGTAAGCCCACGCGCCACCCTCCTTGCTATTTATTCATTCTCTTTAAAACCCTAATCGGTTTTAATTAATAAAAACGATTTATGTTATGAAAAATTCAATAAAACTTTGTTTAATAACTAAAGCGTTTGATTTGTATTCTTGGCTCTTGAAATGGATCGACTCACTCCGAGTCACTTGACTCGTCGAGTCAACTCACGAGTTGAGTTGACTCAGTCGATTCTCATTCATTTCATGATGTTATTAATCGGCGGTATTTGTGCTTCTTGTTATTATTTTTCTAGGTTTTGATTCGGGTTTGTGAGCGGGACGGGGTCGGACCGGTGTGGACTCAAAAATGGGTTAGTATTTTGTTCTTTGTGATGAAATTTTTAAGTTAGGTGACTTGATAGGTGATTGGTTATCCGTGACCTGGGATCACGGCCATAGTATTGTTTTGGCCAAATATCTTGTAGTAATGGTGTTGGTATCGTTGGTATGAACCGGACTCACGGTGAGTTCGCATGCTAGTTTGGTTAACCAAGGCACTTAGCCTAGGTCGAGGTCTTTAGAAAAATTTTAAATAAATATTATTGAAGTAGTCGATATAGTAGTTTTGAAAAGCTAGTTTGGCCGTGGTAAATAAATTGTGGATTATTATGTTGAAAACAACACTTTCGGTAAATGTCGTTATGTGTACCACGACACCGAGTGTCGTGGGGACTTGGGATTATTGTCGTCCTAATCGTAATGTCTTGCGGGTCATGGTCAAGGTTTAGGAACCTCGAATTGGTGCGTGATCATTAATATCGATATATTGTTTTGGAAACCAAAAATGAAGTGTTGGATTATTTATTTATATTTATTTTGACGTTGATCATTCCATTTAACGTTTATTAACGTGACTTATTATCTCTGTTTTAGTCAATGACGTTTCGGATACTTATTGGATCACTACTCGGTATTGATATGGGATATGATTTTGATGTGGATAATTGGACAAAACAAATACTTAACGGATTAAATATTTTGGACTTGGAAATACTTGTTAAAGCCTATGCTTGGATTTGGACGTTATTGGACGAAAATTATTAAAATTGGATTTGGATTATTTTGGACAAACGTTTGTAGTTGTATGAGCAATTATTGGACATTTTGGACTTGAGACGAGACAATATATTAGACTCGTAAAGAATTTAATATATTAGACTCGTAACAAACCAAAAATATGCAATAAACACTTATTCAACTAATAACGAATTGTCAATTATAAACTTGTCGAGAAATATTGTTTTGCAACATGAGTTTTATAAAATCACTATGACTTGGGCACGTTATATAAATGGGCGGTGCGAAATTTATAAACGTTCTAACTTATATTTTAAAGCAAAATCCTTTTTATTGTTATAAAACTCGACCAAATTTCAATCACGTACTACTTTTATGTAGTAAAACTTTATTGTTCAAATTGCAAATCCAAACTTACCTTTATCTATAAAACATGTATGTTTTATACAAACTATTGGGAACATAGGATAAATACGAAGCGTACTAATTGACTTTCTCGATCGACGTTTGTCTTGTCGCTATATCCTTGACTTTTTTTGTCATTCCTTCTCGACTCGAGTGCGCCGTACTTTTTTCTCACATTGTCGATCATATATTCTCTATTTGGCGTGAGTATAATTGAGTCACTAAACGAGTCAACTCTTATACGAAGTTTAGTATACATTATCCCTCCATCTTTTCCAAGAGCCAAGACGTGCGAATTATCTTCGCAACTACATTTTTCGATCATTATCGACAATCAAAATAACTAATGAAACTTTACATAAAATGTTATAAAACAAATATTTAAAATATTTGTCTTTAACTCCAAGCATTTTAAAGATCCAAATACTTTTGCTTTTGAACTTCAAGCATTTCAAAAACATAAATATTTGTAAACTTACAAACGTTGTTATCAAATACAAGACTTAGACTAAAAACAACACCATACTTATCTAGGTTGCGTGTCGGAGCCGTGCACGTTTATTACTTGATGTTAATTGTGATGTCTTACGATTACTGCAACCAAGGTGAGTTCATAGCCCCACTTTTACTCTTTTAAGCTGTTTATAAACTCCTTGGGGAGAATACATGCTACTCTTGCTTTTATGATCACAATTGCTTGAAAGCTTTTGCTTTGCTTTTGATATTATGACTCTGCCTAAGTGGTTTTGCCAAAGTCCCCTACATCATGACCATTAATCACTTGCGAGTGAGCGCCAAATATCGTGGATAGTACTATGGAATTGGCGACCCCGACTTCGGTTATCGGAAATAACCGGGCGCACTATATTTGGTATCTCTATGTAATTGCTATTACATCTCCAGGACAATTTTATTTACTTACACCAGTAATTTAGGTGTATGCAATTAGTTTGGTGTCATGAGCTTAGTGCAATAATATCAACTATCTTTTATGGGCGTATAACAACGTAGCCCATGGCTTATCTTAAACTTGAAAATCTTGTGATCAATTGCTTATTTACTAAACCTATGAATTCACTCAACCATTGTGTTGACTTTTTTTAGCATGTATTTTCAGGGTGAAAAGGCGATAGCTAACTCGGGCGCTTAGGCATTGGCATGGCATGGTCATAGATGACTCTGATTTACTTATGGGGACCATATTTTATTAATGGGCCATTTTCCGAAATAAATCAACTTTGTAAACTCTATTCTTACTTCTATAAATGAAATCTTTTATGAAAAAGCTATTATTATTCACTTTGTGTTATGATCCAATTGAGTAGCATCCCAAAAACTTTTCTTCGCTTCAAACCATTTTTGGGGTGTTCACAGTTGCTCAGAGCCAAGGTTATAGAGAACTAGGTATTTTTCAAACCTAGACTATAACCACTTTTTCAAAAACTTAACCCTATGACTGACATATGCACGCGCCAACTGAATGCCTCACTTATGACTCGTTGAAGTCATCTTTGATAAGATATGTGTTTTATTACTTTACGACAATTAACCTCACTTTAGCTATGATTGCTTTACTTATATGCATGTTTACATTACCAGCTGCTTCACGTCTTCTCCCCACATAAATGGAATATTTGTTCCATCTTTTATACCAAACTTTAAAGACATTAGGGCATGTTACTAGTATAACTAAGCTAAGCATTGCAAGATTCATTGAACCTCGGGTGAATATAGCTTGATCACTTATATTCAACCAGGGACGTGGGACATAGCGATCACCTATGTCCGGCTCGAGGTGAATGTTGCATATCTTGAAAGTAGTTATAATGGTGGTATGTCCACCTCGACCTCTGATTGACTTCTAAAATGATAAACTTTCATTTGTGTTCATCAAAGAGTTATAAAGGTTTTACTCCTACACATCACACCACGGCGTCACAACATTTTCTCACTACACTACTTATTTCCTAAGTGGAACGCCTTTCTCATTACTACCTCTCTAGTGACCATTTTACACTACTACCTTACGCCTCCGCTCTACATCTTACTAGCAACGTGCATGGGAGATTTGCATGGCGGATGATGCACACTACCACTTCGCGCAAGGGGAGGACACCACAGCACTATGTTAAAGCGAACCACTTTAACGCCACCACCCGCACCCTCCGTACCTACGTTATGTATGATTTCTTTGAGCAATAATACATAACCGACGAAATGTTGCATAATGCGAGTTAGTGATTGTATTTACCATTTAGATCTACTTAGCAGTTTACGCGCGACTAACTAAACTTTAATTACCACACGACATTACTCTATGTTTATTATATTTTTTGTTCGCTACAATACCATGTCTTCGTTTCCCGTCCCTCGACTTATCGTCTTCATTACGGAATCATTAAACCTCTATTACTGAATCATCGCAACCCATGTCTCCATCATTCCATCCTATTATCATTATCTTAGGCGTTGAGATCGAAGTCATCTCGTCATCCATTCGCGAAAACAGTTGTCACCTCTACTCCAAAACTCGTACCCACTCGATGAACCAGATTACATCTCTAGCCGTTCTAGGCACAACACACCTCGACATCTACAAAGGAACCCTGCGCTAAACATAAATAATAAGCGAGCGACTAAAGCGATCTAAAGCATACCAGGAGTTAGCTTGCAACTCGAGCCACTTTTACGAGAGCGAATCCTAATCTTCCACTCATCTCTTTTAAATACCAACATCTGTCCTACTACCCTCTTATGAAATAGTAAACATTGCGCAAACTACTTTCAACTATTTTCCGATCACTTCACGGTCATTTTCCCAAAAGTATTACTATTGTGCCATCAAACCAAAATCTATCTACGACTTTACTAATACTTTATAAACAATGACCTTACTAATGCTTTGCAAACTATTTCTATTTTCTCATAGTGTGATGAACCGATTAATTTACTATTACTTTATGAAACAACAAACAATTGCAATAGCAATTATAAACTTATTCGCAATTTTTCCCGCAATTATATTACGGTCTTATAATTTTTTTTTACCCTTTTAGTAAGCTGTTTTAGCCCTGGTCCGATTTAAAACCATAAAGCTTGGTACTCTTACCTCACAAATTATTTGCCTTTACTTTATTGACTATTTTATTACCACCCTATAAACCATCTTGATATTAATTGAACTACGAAATCTTCTACTATTTGACAAATAATAAAGTACTTTCTTATAAGCTATTTTACAAATTAATTCACGAGTTATTTTATAAACTGAGTTGTGTCTTACCAAATATTTCACTACTATTGATAAACCGTTTTCTATTACTTTATCAGCTGTTTTAAAAATCACCCTACCAAGTTGTTGCTTTAATACCAACCCACAAACTACGATTTATCATAATAAGAGTATTTTCTTCTTACTCAATAAAGTGGTTGTACAAACCTTTTCATAACTTTCTTGCAATTTCCTTGCAAACTATTTACTTCCTTTGAAAAACTTTAAACGATATTTTCTTTTGTAAATAGAACAAATCCTCGGAGTAAAAATAAGCATTTTGTTTTGAAAACAATAGATCGCATTTTAGCGAAATGCTTGGAAACGAAAACTGACTCATCATCTTCAAAAGCTAAGGCATTTGAAACTATTTGAAATTTCGAAGCCCTTTTGAATTCAAAAAAAAACCTCCTCCAAGTTGGAACCGATTCCATGTTGTCGCCTAAAAGCTTATTTAACAAGTTTTCATCACAAAAGCTGAAATTTAGCAATTTTCTTTACATACATCAAACCCTCTCTTAAAATTTTAAAGGCTCTATATTTTTATATATACCCCGCATTCGAAGCTTAACCTTAACAACTGAATCACGCCATAAATTTTTAAAACTTAGCGAAACGTACATACCCAACCACATCTTCTTCTATGACGTTTTCACCTTCGATGACTTTTCTTTAAATAAAAAAAAAATTGTGTCAACAATGAAACGCATGGTGACATTTTTCTAAAAAAAAATATTTATGCTAATGAGTCAAAAAATTTTCTGGTCAAACTCTACATCACGTTTGCAATTGCAAACAAAACTAGAAAATTTCAAAAATTTCCTTTCGTCACTTAAGCGGCTAACACAAACTTAACCTCGAGGACGAGGTTCCCATAAGGGTGGTACTATAACACCCGTTAAATTTCAAACAAATTTTTAACAATAAATGATAGTATTTATTTCCTAAGTTTTACTACGGATTTTTTGAGCTTATTTGAATAAAAAAAAACGATGATTTCTCGTAAACATAAAATCATCGACACTCATTAGTTATGACAATAATTAAATAAACTCATGTTCGAGTTCATATTAATGTTTTTATATCACCTTTATAAAAACAAACTCGAAAACATATTTTTACACGTTACCTTTTTCACGTGTAACGAAATATTCAATTCATGTTTTAAAACGTAAATAAAATACCAAAACTTTGAGGAAGTTCACGTTTTAACTTCCCACTCCTTTCTACTCTCTTTGTGTAGCATTTTATGCACCGATACACAATCCACTCGTTTATACATATTTAGTATATACATTTCGTTATGGAATTATTTCCATTCAAACTACAAACCGAAATTTTCGGTGATGTTAATAATAAATTATATTCATTAGTCTCAAGGCATTGCTTTCGAAACTTTCCCAATCCTATTGAGCTTAAAAGCGAGAGATATTCCGTGAAGCGAAAACTACTGAAATAAATGAGCCGCACAACTTTAAACTCTTAAATTAATTTGATTTATTAATTAATTTAAATTCGAGAAAACTATACCTATGAGTACTTTCTTTTTTATCGAAAAATTAATTGGTACGCAATGGCGCAACTCCGTATTTTTAATCGGATTCGTTTGCCGTTACTCAATGGGACCCGCAAGTGTTATTTATATAAGATTATTAAAATTTTCAAAACAACCCCTTATTAATTTACATCACCGCCCCCTGATTTATCCTTTGTCCACGTTTGGCCCCTCAAGGGGGTATATAAACCCAAAATTAGGTTTTTCTCTTTAATATATCACCACCACCACCGGAATTCTTATATTCCGGCGCCGTCGCCGGAATCCGGCAAATTTCCGGCCACATATATTGTTATACCGACGCATAGATCGAGACACGGGGGTCATTTCTGGAGCGTTTGGGTTCAAACGGGGCAAGTTTGGGTTCGTTTGAGGTGCCACCGCCGCTCACTACCACCACCTCTCGCCTCCTCCTCCCATCTGGTAAGCCCACGCGCCACCCTCCTTGCTATTTATTCATTCTCTTTAAAACCCTAATCGGTTTTAATTAATAAAAACGATTTATGTTATGAAAAATTCAATAAAACTTTTGTTTTAATAACTAAAACGTTTGGATTTGTATTCTTGGCTCTTGAATCGTTCGACTCACTCCGAGTCACTTGACTCGTCCGAGTCAACTCACGAGTTGAGTTGACTCAGGTCTGATTCTCATTCATTTCATGATGTTATTAAATCTGAGCGAGTATTTGTGCTTCTTGTTATTATTTTTCTGGGTTTTGATTCGGGTTTGTGAACGGGACGGGTCAGACCCGGTGTGGACTCAAAAATGGGTTAGTATTTTGTTGCTGTGATGAAATTTTAAGTTAGGTGACTTGATAGGTGATTGGTTATCCGTGACCATGGGAGTCACGGCCATAGTATTGTTTTGGCCAAATATCTTGTAGTAATGGTGTTGGTATCGTTGGTATGAACCGCGACTCACGGTGAGTTGCGACTGCTAGTTTGGTTAACCAAGGCACTTAGCCGAGGTCGAGGTCTTGTAAGAAAAATTTTAAATAAATATTATTGAAGTAGTCGATATAGTAGTTTTGAAAAGCTAGTTTGGCCGTGGTAAATAAATTGTGGATTATTATGTTGAAAACAACACTTTCGGTAAATGTCGTTATGTGTACCACGACACACGAAGTGTCGTGGGGACTTGGAATTATTTGTCGTCCTAATCGTAATGTCTTGCGGGTCATGGTCAAGGTTTAGGAAACCTCGAATTGGTCGTGATCATTAATATCGATATATTGTTTTGGAAACCAAAAATGAAGTGTTGGATTATTTATTTATATTTATTTTGACGTTGATCATTCCATTTAACGTTTATTAACGTGACTTATTATCTCTGTTTTAGTCAATGACGTTTCGGATACTTATTGGATCACTACTCGGTATTGATATGGGATATGATTTTGATGTGGATAATTGGACAAAACAAATACTTAACGGATTAAATATTTTGGACTTGGAAATACTTGTTAAAGCCTATGCTTGGATTTGGACGTTATTGGACGAAAATTATTAAAATTGGATTTGGATTATTTTGGACAAACGTTTGTAGTTGTATGAGCAATTATTGGACATTTTGGACTTGAGACGAGACAATATATTAGACTCGTAAAGAATTTAATATATTAGACTCGTAACAAACCAAAAATATGCAATAAACACTTATTCAACTAATAACGAATTGTCAATTATAAACTTGTCGAGAAATATTGTTTTGCAACATGAGTTTTATAAAGTCACTATGACTTGGGCACGTTATATAAATGGACGCGTCATGCCGAAATTTATAAAAACGTTCTAACTTATATTTTAAAGCAAAAATCCCTTTTTATTGTTATAAAACTCGACCAAATTTCAATCACGTACTACTTTTATGTAGTAAAACTTTATTGTTCAAATTGCAAATCCAAACTTACCTTTATCTATAAAACATGTATGTTTTATACAAACTATTTGGGAACATAGGGTAAATACCGAAACGTACTAATTGACTTTCTCGATCGACGTTTGTCTTGTCGCTATATCCTTGACTTTTTTTGTCATTCCTTCTCGACTCGAGTACGCGCCAGTACTTTTCTCGACTGTGTCGATCATATATTCTCTATTTGGCGTGAGTATAATTGAGTCACTAAACGAGTCAACTCTTATACGAAAGTTTCGTATACATTATCCCTCCATCTTTTCCAAGAGCCAAGACGTGCGAATTATCTTCGCAACTACATTTTTCGATCATTATCGACAATCAAAATAACTAATGAAACTTTACATAAAATGTTATAAAACAAATATTTAAAATATTTGTCTTTAACTCCAAGCATTTTAAAGATCCAAATACTTTTGCTTTTGAACTTCAAGCATTTCAAAAACATAAATATTTGTAAACTTACAAACGTTGTTATCAAATACAAGACTTAGACTAAAAACAACACCATACTTATCTAGGTTGCGTGTCGGAGCCGTGCACGTTTATTACTTGATGTTAATTGTGATGTCTTACAGTTCTGCAAACCAAGGTGAGTTCATAGCCCCACTTTTACTCTTTTAACTGTTTTATAAACTCCTTGGGGGAGAATACATGCTACTACTGCTTTTATGATCACAATTGCTTGAAAACCTGTTGTTACTTTTGATATTATGACTCTGCCTAAGTGGTTTGCCAAAAGTCCCCTACATCATGAACCATTAATCACTTGCAAGTGAACGCAAATATCGTGGATAGTACTATGGGAATTGGACGACCCGACTCGGTTATCGGAAATAACCAGGGTGCACTATATTTGGTATCTCTATGTAATTGGCTATTACATCTCAGAGGGGCAATTTTATTTACTTACACCAGTAATTTAGGTGTATGCAGTTAGTTTGGTGTCATGAGCTTAGTGCAATAATATCAACTATCTTTTATGGGCATATAACAACGTAGCCCATGGCTTGTATCTAAACTTGAAAATCTTATGATCAACTGCTTATTTACTAAACCTATGAATTCACTCAACCATTGTGTTGACTTTTTAGCATGTATTTTCGGGATGAAAAGGCGATAGCTAACTCTGGAGGCGCTTGGGCATTGGCATGGCATGCTCATAGATGACTCTGATTTACTTATGGGGACCATATTTTATTAATGGGCCATTTTCCGAAATAAATCAACTTTGTAAACTCTATTCTTACTTCTATAAATGAAATCTTTTATGAAAAAGCTATTATTATTCACTTTGTGTTATGATCCAATTGAGTAGCATCCCAAAAACTTTTTCTTCCGCTGCAAACCATTTTTGGGGGTGTTACACAAACTTAAGTCCCTATTATCATGAACCATTAATCACTTGCGGGTGAACGCGAATAATGTGGATAGATCTATCGGGATTGACGAATCCCGTTTGTTTGACCAAGTCCGGTAAACAAACACACTCTATTTGAAGAACCATAGGTTAATTGGCAAATTATCTATTAGGGAAACTGTTACTATTATATCAATTTCTATTGACAAGCTGTTAACGTTTTCGGTATCATGAGCTTAGTGCAAATATATCTATTTTGTTTTCAACATTATGGGTGTATAACAACGTAACCCACACAAACATTATGTGTTCAACTGATTTCCAAAACTCTATGAATTTCACTCAACCTTTGTGTTGACAGTTTTAAGCACGGATACTCAAGAAGGATATAAATTTTATTATCATTCGAAAACTCATTTGTAGAAAACTAGAAGGGGGGGTTGAATAGTTTTACCAATTTAAAACTTCCTTTTAAATATTTTGATCAACTTATGTCAATCTATTTGGTTGTTTATGTTGGACGTTGATAGATAGATATATAAACGTGTAATGAAAGATAAAGAGTAAGAAGCACATCACCACGACACAAGTTATTTATACTGGTTCGGCTACAAGGACACCTTCCTTGCCCTACTCCACTCCCCGAGTCACCTACTCGAGAGTTCGTAAGCACTACACCAATCTCCTTATGGCGGAGAAGCCTTTACAACGTCGCTTAACCTTTTTCCGGTACAAAGCTAAATACCGAGTTCTTTCACACCAAGGCGAACCACACCTAACACAACATCGCCTACCCTTTATACGGTGCTAGGCTAACCACCGAGTTCTTTCACACCAAGGAGAACTAATCCTATCACAACGTCGCCTACCCTTTATTAGGTGCTAGGCTAAGCACCTAGTTCCATTACTATGGAGGAACTACTACCCTTCACAACACAACACTTAATATCAAGGAGATCTACTCCTTGTTACAACACCATCAAGGATATCATCATCCTTGGAAATAAACAAATACTTATAAGTATAACGATGCACCTCATCGACTATACGACCTAGGCATTCTTCTCAAATGCTACTTGATTTGATTCTTCGGCATCCTTTACTAATGCCTTTGACACAACGCTTGGCACCCTTCATTAATGCCTTCGTCTTGACACCTATAGCATTCTTCACTAATGCTCTTGATACGAAGGATAAGCACCTTTCACTAATGCTTTCATCTTGACACTTTCGGCATCCTTCACTAATGCCTTCAACATCTATGGCGAAGGAAAGAACTATCAATAAGAGAAATTCAGTTGTCTTGATGATGACGAAGCATGGCAACTCATGGACTTGAGCTTGCTTGACTTCCAGAAGTGGTGATCTTGCCTTTAAGAGGAACCTAGAAGATCTCACAAAAACAAAATACAAACTACATAGATCTCTTGGATATGAGATTAGAGAGATATAAAACTTGGAGAGAGTATGTGTGAAGTGGTGAGCTAAAAGGAAAGAAATGGCTCACTATTTATAGAGAAGATTCTCTACTGTTCCCCGGATCCCACAGATCCCTCCCACAAGGGATCCGTGGAACGCTCCTCTTTGCCCATGGGTATTTTTGGTTATGGGTCATGGGTCATGGGTTGATCCATGGGTCTTTATCTAGATACAATGTATCTCTTGAGTGCTCACCAAGGGTTCAATGTATCTAGACATTCTCTTGAGTGCTCACCAATGATTCAATGTATCTAGACATTGGGTATGGGTCAATACCATGGGTTATGGATATTATCCATATATGATATAAGCATGATGTCATGCAATGGGTTATGGGTCAAGCTCCATGGGTCATGGCTTTAGGTTGTACCCAACTACATTCAATGTATTTTCCCAATGGGTTATGATACTTAAGTTTCTACCCATTTATATTACCAAATATACTACATACTAGTTATGTGTATATTTTACCCAAATATATAAACACTAGTTGTTGTACATATGTAATATTAAATCAT
This sequence comes from Chrysanthemum makinoi, assembly GCA_910596185.1. Taxonomy (NCBI): domain Eukaryota; kingdom Viridiplantae; phylum Streptophyta; class Magnoliopsida; order Asterales; family Asteraceae; genus Chrysanthemum; species Chrysanthemum makinoi. The sequence goes on along the minus strand of OU343220.1, from coordinate 90,022,002 downwards.
AAAATCACTTATACTTGTTTTAGTGTTTTATGTGAAAATGTGAATATGTTAGAAACTATTAGTTCAAACCATGTACGTATTTTATTTGTTTCGTTAAAATGATTTTACGTTTGTCATCGACAAAACATTAGAAGATCGTAAAATATAAATAAACGTTTTTACGGCTTATTTGTATTAACAATCTCCCCTTTTGGTTGATGACAAAACATAAGATTATTTTAAGGAAAAGCTAAAATTAGTAAAAGTTTGAATTTGTAGTTTTACTTTCTTCTCCCCCTTTTTGTCGAAACAAAAAGAGCCTTGAAAGAAAGCAACACATTGTTTTTAAGAAAAACATGTGAAAGAAATAAAAAGAGGTAGAGAGCAAGTAACGGAAAAGGATCTCGTCTTTACTCCTCCTTGACGAGTCCATCCCTAGGTAAGGGCGTCAAGAAAGTAATACTAATCTAGTTTGTTTGCAACTAAGTTTGCAAAAGATTTCGTCTAAGTGACGAATGTGCTCCCCTTTGCAATTTTGCAAAGGGATGTCGAGAAATGTAATCCTAATATTGCAAGTAATTTGCAATGTATTGTTTTGACACAAAGCTCCCCCTAGCTTTAGGGTGTCAAAGGCTTCAAGTGAAGATTGAATAACTACAAAACAAAGGTTAGAAAACAAGTATAATGCACAATTTCCTGCATATGTGATCCAAGTTAGTAGAAAAATAGTTTTATGTATCACGGATCCCACGGTTCCCTCCTAGTAGGGATCCGTCTAGGAAATTTTGAGGGATCCGTATAGCTGATGATTAAATTCAGCAATGGTGATGTAACAAGTAATGTTAACATCAAAATGAGATATGTATTCAACCAACAAACATATACTCAATGCAATATGGCAAGTAAACTATCATTCAATAAAACATAAGAGATGATCAACAAATCTCTAAAACTAAGAGAATGATTTAGCCATATTCTACTAATACTAATAAGTGACCAAAGCTTAAGAAGCAACAATGTGCTTGAGTCTAGGGATGAGTAGACTTGTTGATTTGGTCCAATCTTTCAAGAAGATGATTAAACATGAAATGCAACTCATTTCGTACTTCTTGAACAAGTCCTTGGGTGATTAGACAATTAGAGCAATTATTGTCTTGATTAGGAACAGGATGTTTTGAGGAGGTTTTACAAATGATGGTGGAGGTACATTGAGTAATTTAGGATGAGGTTCTACTAGGAATGAGAGTGGTGGTAATGGAAATTCCTCCATATGATCAAGTCCTTGGTGGTTCCTTGTTTCCAACGATGGACTAGTTGGTGATGTAGGTGGTTCCTATTTTAACGAGAAAGTTGGTGAATGGGAAGTTCTCGGTTGTGAATGCTCTAATGAATAGAGAGAGGCTCGGTAAAGGAGTGTAGTCCATGCTCTAGGAATGAAGGTTTAGACATTTTGCTAGAACTAGGTACGTTTGGTTTAGAGCTCGATGATCCCTTTTCTAACCTAAAAGGTTTTAATGCTAATTATTGCGGTTCTCTTGGCAATTGTTGATTGGGTTTGTTGAGGTGAGATTCTAGCACTATTATCTCTTACGGATGATGATTCGGTGGATGGGAAGTCCTACCATTTGTGGGTTTAACTGGAGATGATTCGGTTGAGGAAATTTCGTGTACAACACGAGCAAGTTTCTTGGGTGGTTCTTGGTTGGATGAGTTAGCACTAGGAGCTTTCCTCATGATGAAATGACTAAGGAAAAGGTTTCTAAATTCTTAGAATTATGTTGTGTTTGATGACTAAGGGATTCTAGCAAGATGACTTATAAAGGGAAGGATTTAGCAAGTGCATTCAAGACTTAAGTCTCTAATATCCTTTGGAATGTGATGATTAGCATGCACAAGAGTCAACTTTAGATATTTAATTAGGATGAGGTGGAGTGTTCAAGTTAGCAAGATGAGCTTGAAATGATTGTTTGAGCAAGAGTTGACATAAATCTGTCACCCGGATCCTACGGTTCCCACCAATGGGGGATCCGTCTAGGCTAATCCTAGGGATCCGGCTCTCAGCAGCTAGGAAAGGATAGAAGTGATGTTTGAAAGGTCTAAAGCCTATACCTTTTTGAATGTTTCAGTTCTCCTAAGTGTCTTTAAATGGAAGGGTACTTAAATGTTCAAGGGCAATGAGTGATGTAGCTAATAATTGCCTTATATGAAAGAAATTGGAACTTTCGTGAGTACCAATGAATGAACAAAGATAACACTAAAATATTGAGAGTGTCAAATGGAGCTAGATGATCCTAGTGATCAGATAGTGACTTAGGATAATGTCATGGAGAAGATCCTAAAGGTTTTAAGGTGGACGAACTAGAATTTGATCCATTTCGACCAATTTTGAGGTAAGGATATTATGATCAATTTTGCCATAATCGAAAGATTTCTAGGTCTAGATGTGAGGGATCATGTGAGAAATAATGAGTGATCTAGAGAGCGGAAGAGTAATGAGTTTAGGTGAAACGATAGATCGAAAAGCACTTTGAGTGTGATCCTTAATGAGCTATGAGTGAGTGTGAAGCTTACTAAGCTTGAGAAGGACTTAAGAGATCCTAAGGTGGTAAGTTCAGCTAGTGTGAAGTAGTCTAGGAACATGGTTTGACGTGTAAAGGATTGAAATTCCACTTCTATTCGCCTGGATCCCACGGATCCTTCACTTGAGGGATTCGGATAGTTACAAACTAGGGATCTGGCATCTGGAACAGTTTTACTTAACAGTGAGCGTTTGTTCTAAGTATCGAACTTAGAAGCTAATGATCTCTACAGTAAGTATACATGTATACAAGTAAAACATACTAAGAGCATGTAGAAATAGCACATAAGAAATTAAATGAAATCTAGCTCACAAGTAACACATAGGTTTATCAAACTTAACAACCGTTATTCAAGAAGCTCAAAATAGATTTACGATCTAGATTAGTAAATCGTTTGTATTAACAATGGTGTGCAGAGTAGATGATGGTGTTCAAGACAATAGGGTTGTTTTGGCCAATGGAAGCAATGAACTATGTATAGTCATTACGGATGGTGATTAGCATACAATGAACTTCGTCCATGAAGTCATGTAGCTCTTCTCGATCAAAGCAAGATAATCGCTTGATGAGGCAAGTGGTTGTGATTAACTAAAAGAAAATTTTATTTTACAACTTGTTTGATTAGTAATCCTAAGACAATGCAAAGTATTTCCATTGTAAACTTACTTTAAGAAAACATAGGAGTATAAATTTCCCAAGTGAGAGAATGAATATGAGACTGTTACTAGCGGTGCTCAATTATGGCTAAACACGACCATTTTTACGGGTGATTCCACATACCCAACTTCTATCAAGGAAGCAATTCAACCGTTAAGTCAAATTGAGTCTCTAGTGCAGTAAGTTCTCCAGTATTCATTCTCAAGTTAGGAAAAATTTATATTCCTACAATGGCCTATATAAGAGTAACAATGATGATACTTTGCTTCGTTTAATATTATACTTGAGACAACTAAGGTGACAAAGGCGTCATGTTAAAAATAAGTTTAAAAGTTGTCCATATGGTAAACAACAAAAAATGGTTGGATGAGCTAGTTCAACATATGTTGTTGGAAAGCTTTGAGTTTGGACTTTCGGATATGAACAATTATATTTGCGTTGCAAAATAATTTACTTGAGTATATCGGATGAAATAATCAAGTTGTCAATCCTACTATGAAGCTTGGAAAGCGATCATGAAAAGGAAAATGGGAGAGCACATCATCAACACAAGTGTAGGTTATGATCCGATGTACATTCTTGTTGTTTTTAGAAAATGATACAAGAACAAAGGAAATCATATAAGCACATATGACAAACTCAATCAAAAATCCATTTAGTGTGCTATATGTTTTAAACATTTTTCAACCTATATGTTATCCCAACTAGATGTTATCCCAAACACTCCTTCAAATAGCACATTGATTAGTAGAATATTACTAAATCGACAAACAAGAGAATGAACAGCAAGGTAAGGAAACCACATATGCTATTCAATCAAACAAGCACAAAAGCTATTTGAGATAAGCAAATAATCAAGTAATGCAAAGAAGACAATTTATCATTTAGCATAGCATACGAAAGTTCTTTTCATCGCTTTGTGTTAAATATAAACATGTATACCAAGCTTGATTAGTTTCTTTTATATTTATAAATATGATCAAAACCTTAATTTCAATAGAGGACACATTGTTATTCAAAAGCGAAAACATCCGTCTCCAATTAGATAAAAAGTTTGTGCAAAAGTTATGACCGAAAAATGACTTTCTATTATAAATCAATGATTCTGTAAATTATTGTTTTGAATCAATTTATGAAATCATTTTTAAATAAAAGTAGACTCAAATACCTTTAAAACGATAGGTGGCACGATTTCTAACGACTTACGGTTAAAAAGTTATGAATTTTTTAAATTCAGACAAAAACTGTCTTCTGTACCACGGATCCCTTGCTTGAGGGATCCGTCCAGTGTAACCTGAGGGATCCGCGGATCTGACACAAAATTACAAAAATGTACGTTTTGACCCGACAAAAAGGTTTAGTCTTTTTATACTTTTTAGTGAAGTTATATTACCCATTTTTACCTTTATTCAAGCTTGATTAACAAGATATCTAACAACAAAACTTCAAAGAAAAAAATCACTAAAACACTTTTCATATTATGCTTATTATAAGATAGAAGCATATATCACCATTTTGTCCACAAGCAATTTAGCACGTTTTTGAGAAAAAAAAATGTAACTAAGAAAACATACCTTTGCTATATCCCTTTTTTATGGTTTTAGAAACCATAGACGCGAAATACTTTATGATCTTCTAAGATACCCCAATCCTTTGCTATATTCCCTTTTTATGGTTTTAGAAACCATAGGCGCGAAATACTTCATGATCTTCTAAGATACCCAAATCCTAGTATGAAGATTTCTCAAAGCAAAATGTTAGAATGATCTATCACTATCCAACATATGATGATTTCTAAAAACATGACTTTTTGTTTTAAGAAATTCCCTTCTTTGTAGTTTTCAAACATACACGGATTGTATCAAGTTTTCAAAGTACAATATACAAAAAAAAACTTGGTAACAAAGCTCTGATGCCAATTGTGGTAAACTAGAAGGGGGGGTTGAATAGTTTTACCAATTTAAAACTTCCTTTAAAATATTTAGATCGACTTATGTCAATCTATTTGGTTGTTTATGTTGGACGTTGATAGATAGATATATAAACGTGTAATGAAAGATAAAGAGTAAGAAGCACATCACCACGACACAAGTTATTTATACTGGTTCGGCTACAAGGACACCTTCCTTGCCCTACTTCGCTCCCTGAGTCACCTACTCGAGAGTTCGTAACCACTACACCAATCTCCTTATGGCGGAGAAGCCTTCACAACGTCGCTTAACCTTTTTCCGGTACAAAGCTAAATACCGAGTTCTTTCACACCAAGGCGAACCACACCTAACACAACGTCGCCTACCCTTTATACGGTGCTAGGCTAACCACCGAGTTCTTTCACACCAAGGAGAACTAATCCTATCACAACGTCGCCTACCCTTTATTAGGTGCTAGGCTAAGCACCTAGTTCCATTACTATGGAGGAACTACTACCCTTCACAACACAACACTTAATATCAAGGAGATCTACTCCTTGTTACAACACCATCAAGGATATCACCATCCTTGGAAATAAACAAATACTTATAAGTATAACGATGCACCTCATCGACTATACGACCTAGTCATTCTTCTCAAATGCTACTTGATTTGATTCTTCGGCATCCTTTACTAATGCCTTTGACACAACGCTTGGCACCCTTCACTAATGCCTTCGTCTTGACACCTATAGCATTCTTCACTAATGCTCTTGATACGAACAATAAGCACCTTTCAATAATGCTTTCGTCTTGACACTTTCGGCATCCTTCACTAATGCCTTCAACATCTATGGTGAAGGAAAGAACTATCAATAAGAGAACTTCAGTTGTCTTGATGATGACGAAGCATGGCAACTCACGGACTTGAGCTTTCTTGACTTCAAGAAGTGGTGATCTTGCCTTTAAGAGGAACCTAGAAGATCACACAAAAACAAAAGAAAAACTACATAGATCTCTTGGATCTGATATTAGAGAGATATAAAACTTGGAGTGAGTATGTGTGAAGTGGTGAGCTAAAAGGAAAGAAATGGCTCACTATTTATAGAGAAAATTTTCTACTATTCCCTGGATCCCACGGATCCCTCCCACAAGGGATCCGGCTAGCACAAAGCCAGGGATCCGTGGAACGCTCCTCTTTGCCCATGGGTATTTTTTGTTAGCTTGGTTTTGTTTCAGAAAATCATTCAGTTGATCAAAGTTCACCTGATGTAAGTCTTTTGTTTGGTTGACAATAGTGACATATCGTCCCCATTCTTCTGGAAGATTATTCAGGAACTTGATGTTTTGAACGATTGTTCTGGGTGCCAACTTGTTTCTGATCAGCTCATTCATTAAAGTACAAAACCTTCCATAGTAGGATTCAATGGATTCTCCTGGAGTAGATGTAAACTTCTCCCATGCAGTTAGCAACTTGTTCTCTGTGTCTTGTTGACCGATTTACTGTTCCATGACAAAGCAGTCTAACACGTTCCCACATGTCGAAAGCAGTTTCACAACTGTCTACAGCAGCAAAGATGTCTCTTGGTAAACCCAGTTGTATAATATGAATTGCCATGTCATCTGCTTCGACTTGTTTCGATCCTCTTGAGTATTCAGTGTCTTTTGAAGACGAAAAAATGGTGGGACGGGAGGTGTTGCATCAGGATTTACAGGGTCTTGGACTTGTCGAGGTATGAAGGGTCCATCCTGAATGGATTTAATCATGAGTTTTCCATTAGGTTTGGTCTTGATGTAACGAAGCATACGACTTTTCCATTGAAGATAACCACCTTTTTCCAACATAGGAGGACGGTTTTCACCGGCTTTTGCATGAATGTCTTGTTAAGTAGCCATTGATGAAGGTATGATATGATAAAGTTGATGTAGGATCGATTCAACGATAAAGGAGTTGTGGTTGATGAAGATTAAGCTCGGTTGAGGTGATTCTGAAAGTCGTACTCGTAACCTTGGTTCAAAAAATTTTAAGCCCAAAAATTTGAAATTCACGATAAAAATCAATTCTAAGGTCGTATGAAAATTTTGAGTTATGACAATTTTGACGCAAAATTTGACCCGAAAAATTTGAATTTAGGCTCAAAAATTTGAATTTTTGACCAAAATTTTCACAGTTATACCAAAATTTGAATCTTGCGTAAAAATTGAACGTTTAGTCTCCTCAAAAAATTAAAAATTTGAATTTTTTTTTTTTTTTTTTTAAACTTTATGCGTAGAAAGAGCTTAGGCGTAGAAACAGAAGTTACGAGTAGGCGAGGCTTAGGCGTAGGATCTGGTGCTTATGCGTAGGATCTTATGCGTAGGATGCTTAGGCGTAGGAATCCTTAGGCGTAGGATGCTTAGGCGTAGGAATCCTTAGGCGTAGGAAATTCTTATGCGTAGAACCCAACTTACGCGTAGCAAGAGTGCTTACGCGTAGGAATAGCTTACGCGTAGAATCCAAAAATCCTTTACACTATCACAGTGTAAGGGATATCCACAAGTCGAAGTGTTCCACACACTTATCCAAGTGAGGGAAGCACTGAGTAACAGTTATAGCACGAAGATTCTTCACCAAAAAGTTACGAGTAGAAAACTAGGGTTTTGACTTTTTGACTTCTACTCGTAAGAAATATCCAACGATTCAAATGATTTCTTTTACCGGATAGCCTTAAAAACACTTGAATAACCCAAAAATGTTGACCTTTTTCACCCAAAGTGCATAGAAAAGTTACGAGTAGAAATGACCAAAAACCAAATACGAGCTTAAAAATGATTTAAAACACGTAAGCTTCAACTTTTGCCAAAACTAGAATTTTTAACACTATATAAACCTTAGACCATAAGAATCTTGAAGATTTAAGTGCAAAAATAAAAGTTTTATGCGTGACAACTTTGAATAGCGAGAGCTACGCGTATACTACAAAAAAACTTCAACCAAATCACTCCTAAACCATTGTTAGGCGATTGATACCAATTGTAGGACCTTATATCTATCAACCTTATCACTTTACCAAGCAAACCAAACACACGTAACCACGTTAACACAAACAATACAAACACAAACGTTATGCTTAGAAGTAAGGAAGAGAAAGATGGTGACTTGAATGATATAGAATCCGTGTATGATGTGAGAATAGATAAACACAAGATGTTGTATATTCAATAAAGAAAAACACACACACACACACTTTCAAGCACACCCCTCAAATGACCATTTGAGGGGTATTTATAGTCCAAGGGACTTGATGCCCTAAAGGCTTTCCATGGGCCTTTCGTGGACTTGGATTGGGCTTGGGATGCTTAAGCTTATACACGGCTTAGCATACCTTAACATTTAACCAATTAGCTTAGCCCAGTCCACGAGCCCGTTGACTATTCTATCACGATATCTAACACACGATACAAAGTTCCTAATCGTGAATGAAGATCTTCATCCTTTTAGAGAGAGAAACTAGAGAGAGGGAGGAGAAAACAATGACTTTTTATTCAAGAAACACACACAACACCTATAGCCAAATGCTTCACCTCATCATTCCGCTGCACCCGCTCAAAATCATCCTCCACCACCAACAGAAGATGCATCTACAACGGTCGAAAACAATGCACCAACTCCATCAACATCATCTACATCTACTCAAGTTCTTGAACCCGTTCTACCAGCAGTTGATGAGCAAAACCAAAACCAAAACGATGCAACGTTAGATGACGACTTATTTGAAAACCCGTTCGCTACGGAATCAGCTGAATCTTCTTCAAGCTTACGAGAACCATATAATTCGCATACGTTTAACCAACGGTATCCTTCTACTCTGAAGTGGACAAAAGATCATCCGATTGAACAAGTTATTGGTGAACCTTCAAGGCCAATTCAGACGAGACGTCAACTTGCCACCGATTGCGACTTGTGCATTTACCTTTGCTCAATTAGCAATATCGAGCCAAAGAACATTCGTGAGGCAATGGCAGATCCCGCATGGATAGAAGCGATGCAGGAGGAACTTCTCCAATACCGTCTACATGACTCTTGGGAAATGGTTCCAAGACCCATTGACGTTCGCGTCATTGATCTTAAATGGTTATGGAAGAACAAACGGGATGAAGAAATGACTGTAATTCGCAACAAAGCTCGTCTTGTGGCCAAAGGATACAGACAAGAGGAAGGATAGACTTTGAAGGTCATTCGCGCGGTAGCTAGACTAGAAGCGTCGAGTTTTCTTAGCCTATGCCGCTCACAAAAACATCATGGTTTATCGGATGGACATTAAGACCGCGTTCTTGAATGGAACTCTGAAAGAAGAAGTGTACGTGAGTCAGCCAGAAGGCTTCATAGACATGAATCATCCGGACTACGTCTACAAACTCAAAAAGGCAATCTATGGTTTAAAACAAGCTCCGAGAGCGTGGTATGACGAATTGTCCTCTTTCCTTATCCAAAACAATTTCACCAAAGGAACAGTTGATCCTACCTTGTTTACACAAAAATGCAAAACGACATTTTGATTGTTCAGATTTACGTGGACGACATCATCTTTGGGTCCACTAATCCGAATCTTTCAAAACATTTTGAAAATCTCATGAAAAGTAAATTTGAAATGTCCATGATGGGGAACTAAAATTCTTTCTTGGTTTACAAATACATCAGTCCCCTCGTGGAATTTTTATAAATCAAGCTAAATACACAACTGAGATTTTGAAAAATCATGGTATGGATAATTGTGACTCGGTCGGAACACCAATGGTAACTTCACCAAAAATTGGAGCCGATTTGTTTGGGAAACCTATTGATCCGAAGAAATATCGGAGCATGATTGGTTCTCTCATGTATCTTCTTTGCTAGTCGACCGATATTCATTTTGCTGTTTGCTTATTAGCACGGTTTCAGGCAAAGCCTACCGAACTGCACCTCAAAGAGGTTAAACGGATCTTTCGGTACCTGAAGACATCCATTCACATGGGACTTTGGTATCCAAGGAATCCGATTTGATCTAATTGCCTTTTCTGCGGACCACGCAGTGATCAAGTTACAGCAAAAAGTACATCCGGAGGAGCACAATTTTTGGGTGAAAAGTTAGTAAGTTGGTCTTCAAAGAAACAAGATTGCACTGCACTATCAACCGCTGAAGCTGAGTATGTGTCTCTATCTGCGTGTTGTGCTCAAGTTCTATGGATGAGAACCAACTCACAGATTATGGCTTTACTTTCGATAAAATACCTATGTATTGTGACTCGAAAAGTGCCATAGCCATATCATGCAATCTGTTCATCACTCAAAGACTAAGCATATTCGAGTCCGCTATCACTTCATCAAAGAGTACGTCGAAAATGGTACTGTTGAATTATTCTTCGTGAAGACGGATTACCAACTCGCCGATCTATTAACGAAAGCCCTTCCAAAAGAAAGGTTTGAGTATTTAGTTCGACGAATTGGAATCGAAGCCTAACCCGAGGAGTTAGAACGTCTTCTCGAATCTTCTTGAAAATGATTTTCCAAAAGCTTCGCTGTAAATATTTTTGAAAAACAAAATACAAAATTTGAAAAACCAACAAAAGCAAAATATAAAAATATAAAACTTTCAAAAAACACAAAAACAATATAAAATCAAAAATCCAAAAATATTTTTCTCACGACATGTCTCTCGTATAATCGATATTCTGTACGTATCTAGAAATGTCATTCAACAATGATACGGGCATGTACAGATGCTTGAGCGAGAGTTCTTTAATTTGTTTTCTAAAAACATGTCGTTTCTCAAAATTTCTTCATAAAATGGCTTTCGTATACATCAGTACGAAACCCGGACTAAAATGATGACTTTTGATTATTTCAGATCAAAACTCGTGTTTTCAAAGAAAAATGTAGTGTACTGAAAAAGATTCTACATTTAAAAATGGTGAGAAATCATCATCATCTTGAGCACCTTTTCAAGATTGTTCAAAAAGATTTTCAAAATCTTTCAAATAGTTTGTGCTCAAGATAACTCCCTCTAAAATCCGTTAATTGTATATGCTTTATTAAAGGGGAAGTATAAAACAAAATGTTCCAAATTCATGCTTAAATCAAATCCGTTTGTCTCCCCAAAAGATTCTAAAATGTTGTTTAATCCGTTGATATCAAAAATATCACGAATATGCTATTTTTGAGGGGGAGGAGACGTGATTAAAATGTGATCAAAAAGTTTAATGATCGTTGTTTGAATCTCAAAATGAGCTCGACTCAGACGGAACCAATGAATTGACGGGAATCTAAGTCAGTAAATGTACCATCTCGAGAAACTTGTGATAGATATGCACTTACATGGGTCTAACCTTCTTTTCAAGGAGTGTTTACAACTTCAAGTTAGTTATTAGAGCTAGTTGTCACCTAAAAACTGACAATGGAACTCTTTAACTAGGCAACGTAACCGTGTCTCGTGAGGAATTGTCTATCATAAGCCGATCAATTCAAAAAGTGCAAACTCTACCCTATATGTGCAGATTTCTGTCAAAACTCATAAGCACATGTGAAGGGGGAGTGTTTCTGAAAATATAAAACTCGCGGAGTGTCTCAAACATGTTTTCTATCATAAACACTCTGTGAGATTTTCAAGAAAAGGTTTTATGGCAACATGGGACAGTCATGGAGTTATAAGGTGACTAAGGATAGGAATATTCGTCCTATGATCCGCCAGAGCCGGAGGGATCTACCCAAGGACATCACCAATTGTGTAGTATTAGAAGTCCTTAGGTATGATTGAAAAAAGGAGTAATGTGAGAAAGGAGAAAGAAGGGGTTGAAGAATTAAAAATAAATGTAATGAAAGGGTGAAAAGAAATAGCCCTCCATAATCAACCTTAGGGCAGAAACCGGGTTCAATACATATGCTACTGGTTGTCACTAGATGACACTGGTATTGAAGACAAAGACGTCATGGACCCAGTGACGCACTGCACCTAACCTTCTAGCCACTCAATTCCTCTTAAAAGGATTTGTTTCATTCTCACTGGGAACCCTACATAATCTATTGACTTTCTCTTAGAGATCGTTGATATTGAAGAAGGAGACCCTCTCCCTAGTCTCCGCTCAGGAAAACCAAAATGCACTAATTGAGTCTAGAGCCACGAGATTCATCAAAAGATCTCATAGGAACACATGACATGACATCGCTTGTTGTTCATCATTAAGGGCACAAGTGATATATTATAGAGTCCTACGCAGATCTTAGCAATCTGCCAGAACATTTATGAGAAGAGTTACAACTGTGATCTTCAGTGATTGAATGGAAACTCCTGCGGGGTCAACATCAAGCAGCCCTGACAGCAGGTCACTTCGGTAATTCTTCGTGGATTACGCTTAGTGTGTCTCAAACGGTCTACATCGTGGGGTGATGCTTGTGTACCTCAGCGACTCATCTGAACTGTAGATGTACTCCGGTATATCGCGTTATCTCACTTGTGGGACTCCAGTTCAGGAACGGCCTTTGTGAGAATTAGAGATGTGTTTTCACACTATCTTGTTAACACCCTCGAAATTCAAACTTGTAAGTGCCGGAATCCGCTTATTACTAACTGTGTTTATGTTTTCTTCTTATGGAAGCTCCGGAGCGGATGGATCGTGCAGACTCGCCACATGCTCATACCAACGACACATGAAAGTTCTCATCACAATCAAAGGCTACACAAAGTTTAAAGACTCGAGAACTACATCATTGGTAACCAAAAGTCAAATAGAAGTGTGAGCATGGTGGAAAAGGACATGGAGATACCTAACCAACGAAGTTGACAACGGCAAACAACCACATTATCTGATCACAAAGCATGAAGGAACAAAGAATCAAGACTATTCTATATCTACACACAAAGTCCTAGCTCAAGAAAAGTAGAGACCTAATCAAGTGGAGCATCATTTGAATGACCACCCCTTAGGGGGAGATTGTTAGCCTTAATAGTTTTATCAGAAGTGATGGTCATTCACGATTAGGAACTTTGTATCGTGTGTTAGATATCGTGATAGAATAGTCAACGGGCTCGTGGACTGGGCTAAGCTAATTGGTTAAATGTTAAGGTATGCTAAGCCGTGTATAAGCTTAAGCATCCCAAGCCCAATCCAAGTCCACGAAAGGCCCATGGAAAGCCTTTAGGGCATCAAGTCCCTTGGACTATAAATACCCCTCAAATGGTCATTTGAGGGGTGTGCTTGAAAGTGTGTGTGTGTGTGTTTTTCTTTATTGAATATACAACATCTTGTGTTTATCTATTCTCACATCATACACGGATTTTATATCATTCAAGTCACCATCTTTCTCTTCCTTACTTCTAAGCATAACGTTTGTGTTTGTATTGTTTGTGTTAACGTGGTTACGTGTGTTTGGTTTGCTTGGTAAAGTGATAAGGTTGATAGATATAAGGTCCTACATTTTTGGTTATGGGTCATGGGTCATGGGTTGATCCATGGGTCTTTAGCTAGATACAATGTATCTCTTGAGTGCTCACCATGGGTTCAATGTATCTAGACATTCTCTTGAGTGCTCACCAAGGATTCAATGTATCTAGACATTGGGTATGGGTCAATACCATGGGTTATGGATATTATCCATATATGATATAAGCATGATGTCATGCAATGGGTTATGGGTCAAGATCCATGGGTCATGGGCTTTAGGTTGTACCCAACTACATTCAATGTATTTGCCCAATGGGTTATGATACTTAAGTTTCTATCCATTTATATTACCAAATATACTACATACTAGTTATGTGTATATTTTACCCAAATATGTAAACACTAGTTGTTGTACATATGTAATATTAAATCATAAAATCACTTATACTTGTTTTAGTGTTTTATGTGAAAATGTGAATATGTTAGAAACTATTAGTTCAAACCATTTACGTATTTTATTTGTTTCGTTAAAATGATTTTACGTTTGTTATCGACAAAACATTAGAAGATCGTAAAATATAAATAAACGTTTTTACGGCTTATTTGTATTAACATCATTTAATGTATTTTGTAAACCGTGAAACCAACTGGGACCTCATTTCTGTAAACTCTGATATTTATATAAATCGAATGATAAATCTTTTAAAACGACTCCATTAGAGTTCATTTTCTATTGTTATGACTGTTGTGCCATGAAGTAACACCAAGTTTGAATTCCGCTGCGTATCACGAAGTTGGGGGTGTTACATATTGGTATCAGAGCCACAGTTATAGAGAAACGGGTCTAATCGAGACTTAAACTATAACTACTTTTTCAAACAAAAACATTTTATAGCCTTCCGTTCTCCGTGCCTTCCATCCTCCAAACGATTATGTGACTTTTAGGCATTTTAAGCTACACAAACATACTAGTATATTGATATATACACTTGACAAAATTTCAATCATAAACAAAGTACTCAACATATCTGCGTATGCCTATTCTAAGGCATTACGGCACAATCATATTTTCCCAATCTCCCAATCATGCATCTACTTATGCATTTTAGGATTACGAAACATCCTCCAAGACATTGTAACTGACTACAATGGTCTTTCCTACTTCCCAGACATTGTGAGATACAATGGTGTCATTCATTTTTCAAGACACTGTGAGATATAGTGGTCTCTATTACATTCTCTGACACTGTAAATCCTACAGTGGTCTCTATTACATTCTCAGACACTGTAAATCTTACAGTGGTCTCATTTATTTCTCAAGACATTGTGGGTTACACAATGGTCTCTCCATCTTTTCTCAAGACATTGTGGGTTACACAATGGTCTCTCCATCTTTTCTCAAGACATTGTGAGTTACACAATGATCTCTCCATAATTTCTCAAGACATTGTGAGTTACACAATGGTCTCTTCATTATTTCTCAAGACATTGTGGGTTACACAATGATATCTCTATCATTTCTCAAGACATTGTGGGTTACACAATGATCTCTCCATCATTTCTTAGACATTGTGAGTTACACAATGGTCTAATTTACTTCCCAGACATTGTAAGTTATACAATAGACTCTAGAAATTATCTTATAAAACCTTATATGGTATTGTTTTTACATGAAACCCGTCACAGTCTATAAATTTCCCTAATGGAAATACAAGAAATGGGATTTCTAAAGGACAAACTGATTCATCATTTACAAAAGCTGAAGTTCAGCAACTTTCTCTACATTCATCAAAATTCTCTTTTGAAACCTTCATTTTTAAATGTCCGTGAATCTTATAATTACTTAAGATTTCCTTTCCTTTTCACACGTATCTACCCATACTATCTTCTATGCAATGGAATGTGAAAACATATGTTAAAAGTCTTTTATGGCCAAGACTTGCAACTGGATGGTTTGATATCGCCTTTGCTTAGTGGACAATTTCTCAAAAGATATGGACATATCACGAGTATACTTAATTTAGGTATTTGAAAACTTTATCGAACCTCGGCTAAATATAGTCTAGTCACCTATATTTAACCTAGGGATAGTGGAACATAGTCTGACTAACTATGTTCGACTTAAATTTTTCAAACACTGAGAATAGTTATACAAGTGTTATATGCAGGTTAATTTCCTCCTTAAACTCGATAAACCACCAGAATTCATTAAAAAGATCTAGAGACACGATAGTGTCTTACCACTCAGCAAAATCTTAACATCTTATTTATGCTACCTAATTTCATTCTTGAAATTTTCATACATGAGATAATCCGAACTACTATCTTGGGATAGTCATCAAATCTTCTCGTCATTTCTTAGAAGTACTAGCCTGATTAGGTTTCATGGATATCATTCCGCCATAATCCTTTAAACTTCATTTTTGATTTTAAAGGAAACCTGACATCTCTACCTAAGAATAATTGTAAGCGTATGCTACACTCTTCTAATCGTCAACATATCACATCATTATCTGAACCCCATTGAAATTAAATATGTAAAACTTCATAATACCACGTTTCTATCAAACACTAGTAGGCATAAACACTATACGATATAGCCTTCATTTCGAAACCACCTAAGACATGATCAACTTTGGAAATGGTTTGGATAACCACTTGCCACTAGCAAGACTTTCCCTACAACAACAGTTATCACATCATTACAAACCATTTCACATAAACAATATCTTACACCTTTGATTAACAACAGTTACCCTAACAACAACAAAACTATTCCATTTTGAGGCACTATATAGACGAATGTGTTAGTTAACCATTTTTTGGACTAAGGTGTTCAGAGATCACCCACGAAACAACTAAGGAAACCATATAAATACAAATTAGGCTCCATGCCGTACACTATCACCAAAAAATCCATGTTAGAAATTAAGGTTTTATTGATAGCCTCGATACAATAATATATGATAAAACTTGAGGTATATTGGACTCTATAAGATTTTAACAAAACCCTTTAAGTGATCAACTTAAGTCACCACCAAAAACATAAAATGGTATATAACATATTCTATGACCAGAAACTTGAGAACAAAAAGATTAGAATTAGGCGTATACACCCTCATTTTCTAGACACTTCAACACCGGATAACACACATTGAATTCCGGGACGGAATTCCCATTAAGGTGGTGAGACTGTAACAATTCGCATTTTTAGGATTTCTATCCATGCTCAAATTTTTACTATTCACCTCGAGAAATTATTATTCACTTATACTATTCACTTTCACTATTCATCCCATAAAATTTTTATTTCATATTCTCGTGAGATAAATTATTTTAGTAATATCTTGAGAGTTCGACAATCGTTAGATCATTTTCGCAAAAGTTATTAAGAAAACATCGTTTTAAAGTTTCATTTTGATCGGAACACCATTTCAACATCCCGCGCATATCGAAAACCAACTCTGATAATTTTCCTCACATCAGATTAATTTTTAAGATTTATTTTTATGTTACCAAATAAACCCTGCGTTATACGAAACTAAACTTACGTTTTAAACAATTCTACTTACATCCAAACTTAACGATTACTGCACTGTGTTTCTAATATGTTTTTGACACTTTTACATTTTTTGGAAAAGTCTAACATATTTCCCTCCTCCTTTGACCATAAAGGAATTAACCTTGTACGTTCTACATTTTTGCTTAAATCGTGTAACTTTTAAACTTCACGTATAACTGTTAAGTTATCCCACGTACGACGAAAACCACATTTTGACATCTCATATTACTTTTAGACTAATTTTAGTCTACTTTAAATAAATTCACGGTCATTTCCTGTTGAAAACTATAAGACCTTGATAGATCTTGAGCTTCGTAGATCATTAGTATCGCTTGTGTAATCACAAACAAACTAAAAGAAAATCTCTACAACTTGTATTCTTTA
Source organism: Chrysanthemum makinoi (assembly GCA_910596185.1). Classification (NCBI taxonomy): domain Eukaryota; kingdom Viridiplantae; phylum Streptophyta; class Magnoliopsida; order Asterales; family Asteraceae; genus Chrysanthemum; species Chrysanthemum makinoi. The sequence continues at coordinate 90,004,534 of OU343220.1, read as the reverse complement.
GCGGAATATAAATACAAGTATAAAACACAGATAATTAAGAACTCTTTGATCCTCTATGGATCGTTATATTAAATAAATTGATTAAGCACGTACATAATACATTCTATTGTGTTCCTTTTATAGACAAGGAACCCTAACTTCTTTTCTAAGAAACGTATAACTATGAAACTAAATAAGATATACACAATCACTTCCTAATAAAGCTCATGTATATCTAACTAATTCTAGAATATACTGAATACTATTTCCGCAGAAACAAACTACGACTAACATAGACTTCAGCAGAATCATGTCTTCAGTAGAATCCAGCTACACTTCAGCAGAATCCATCAGTAGTATTATCAGCATAATTCATACTTCACATAATTCCCAACAATCCTCCCCTAAACTGGAATTTGACTTGGTTAAGTTCCAGTTTCTTGATAGATCTTTAACCTTGCAGCACTAGAGGATTGTACTCGAACATCATCAGCAAAGAATCAAAACAAAAACATCTCTTTGATGAATAAACTCTGAAACTCCATATCTTTGCAGCAACAAATGACAACATGTACATCAAAACATAGTAGTTTCAAACTATTCTCATCACATCCAGGTGTGTTAACTCCTGTGAGAGGTGAATCATTGAAAATAATGGATTTGATGTCTCTTTACCAATAGCCATCACTACTGGAGTAGCCAAATGTTTAAGTTCGTAAACTATGGTACACTGATAACCATCTGATTTATTAGCAAATCAGCAACCATGAACGGATTTGATATGTCTTTACCTGTAGCCGTTTGCTCAGGACTAGTCAATTCTTAAAATTGGTGAACTGATTACCAAATATGGTATTCCACTGCCTTTACCACAAGCCATATACATGTGGGCTAGTCAATTCTTGGATTCCAAATAGGAATAAACCATGGTGAATTGATGACCATACAACACTCAGCAATTAAGCATGGGTGGTTGCAAACCCTATGATTTTGAGCAAACCATTACAGCTATCAACAGATTTGATGTGTCTTTACCAAAGCTGTACCCTTTGGACTAGCCAACTCTTTTACATACACAAGGTATATCTGGTGAGTCAATAACCAGCAATATGATACAACAAACCTGCAATAAAAGTTAGCAAAAACATATACATAGTTTTTTTTTTTTTTTTTTTTTTATCTAAACAATAAACAAACAAAAATTACAAACCATACAAATTACCATAATCATGATGAACTGCTATGTGCCATAAGCTGATTCTTAATAACACCGACACATTGTTCAGCATGCAAAAGATCATTGCCAACCGGATCCAGAGGAACTTCCAACTTCTGGAGAAGCATTCTTTCCATAAGCTTCACAGATAATGGATAAGTTCTCTCAGCAAACATGCAGACAGTTATACCACCCTTCGTCTCAACTACATGCACACAAGGCAGAGGATAAAATCTCCAAGATGTAACCTGCCATAAGTGAGACTTCTTCCAAATAAAGTATCCTTTACCATTGGGAGATATTGAATCAAACAAAACATGAAGATCACCCAATAAATATAAACCAGAACCCTTTGGTGCATTAGAATGGTAATACTTATTGACAAGGTTATATAGCGTAACCAAATCTGCCCAGTCCACCAGATGTAAGATCTCCTTCAAAAAGTTAAATTCCATGATCGTTTGATCCAAACGGTGAATCACATTAAGTTCATCCTTTTGCAATGACCAATTAACCAAAACATCATGAGATCCTTCAGGAAAAACATCAGAAGATCCCTCTTTAATAAATGTTGATTCAGCAGCTTTGAGATCCAAAGAACCAACCCTTGAAGATTCCTTAACCTTAGATGTATGTGTCTCAACAGATTTGACAGATCTCCAGAAAGAACCAGATCGTTTTCTAGCCATTCTTTTCTTCCTCCTACCTGGTAGATAAATGTCTGAAGATGGTATAGGTTCTTCAGTAACATCTTTAATATGTGTGGAAGAAACAGAATCATCTGGGATTGGAATAACACCACGTAAGACATACATCTTTTCAGCTACTGCTCTGGCCTTTTTAGCTTTAGCTGCCTATATTTCAGCTTGACAACTCAAATCTTTTCCAACTGTGTCAATAGAAGCAACTGTAGGAACTGTGTCAGAAGATGATAATCCAGATGAAGCAACATAAGGTTCAGCTGATTGAACTTGAGCAACTGAAGGAATAGCTTCAGTAGATACTGAAGGAATAGCTGCAGTAGATACTTTAGAAGCAACAACAGAAGTACTTGACTTTGAAACATGATCCTATAAAGAATCTACAATTTCAACTATCCTTGGTCTTTTGGATTTAGGAGCATCTGAAGCATCAGCAATTCTTTTCAAAGTAGATGCAGAAGCAGGACTATATGAAGTAAACTTCATAATCTTATTATAATGAATGATTAACTCAGCATTAGGTAAAGCCTTAACCTGCTTCATAGTCATACCAGAGTTATAAAGAGAGCAACTCTGATATTTCACTACTTTCCTCATATAATCTTTTTTTGGAGCTGCAGATTGTGCTCTCATTTTCTTAGTCATGTTCTTTTGAGTTTGAATAGCTTTCCTCTTTGCCATAGCTTCTTTCTTCTTTTGTTGTCCAAGAGCCATCATTTGAGCCACAAAATCATCACTATTAAAGTCTGCTCCCAAAATACTCTGAGCAAGTGAAGGATTAGAAACAGCTTGCTGAGTGTAAACATCCCAGTGTTCAGCAGGCATCTGAGTAGCCATTTCATCTAATTCTTTTTGTCTCTCAGGAGTCAATTTAGAAATAGACTCAGCTTCAATCTGTTGAGCCAATTCAGCACTCTTCTTCAAATTGGCACATTCATCTAACATCCTCTGTTGTGCTAACCTTTCCTGTTCACTGACTAGATCTGGACCAAGCTCAGTATCAACCATTACTCCTTTCCCTTTATCAGTAGATTCAAAAATAACATCAGCTGAAGGAGTATCACTAAAAGGAACTTCAGAAGATTCGTCCAGATGTACTTCAGAAGAAACATGGTGAGATAAATCTTCAACAGGTGTTGAAAATACATCTACTTCTGGATTCAAATTAAATTTCCTCCCAGCAAGAAACACTTCAGAAGTATCAGTGAAAGGTATAGAAGCAGGTTGAGATAGCACATTTGTAGCTTGAACACCTGCACCAGCAATGTCCATCAAAGGAGTATCAGCAACAACATGTCCTTCAGTAGTTGAAATATCTGCACTTTGCAATGTATCCTTATGCACAGATTGCTTTCTCCTTCGTCTAGTAAACAAAATTGGCTCCTTTTGCGGTACAGATGTACCAACCTTTGGTGTAGAAACATTAGATTCTTTAGCCACATTAGCCAGCAGATCAAGAGACTGAAACTGATCATCCATGTTCTCCTCATCAGAAGAAACATCCAATCTCCTTTTTCTTCTCTGACCCAGTTGTGCCTCCAAATCCTTAACCTTTGTTTTTAATTCAACAATCTTACTACCAAGATTAGACTTGGTCTCTGCAAGCTCCTTCTTGAGATCAGCCATCTCACCTGCATACCTGTTCACTAGAGCATATATAGATGTAAGTGTAATAGGGTCCTCAGCTCCACCAGCAGATTGCTCTGTGGGAATGGGAGCTTCATTGGGCATTTCAGAAGAAATATCAATATGCTCAAAGAATGAAACATTATCATCAATTGGATCTCTAACAGGACTAGGAGTAGGCAGTCTATTAAAGTCAGTCTCAACCTCATCCTGAGGAACCTGTGTAGGTGGTGGACTAGATCTAGGTGAAGGAGTGGATAAATGTTGTTCAGGAGTAACAAGATGTGCTTCAGCAGCATTAGAAGGGCCTTCATCTATTGTCACTGATGGATTCCCATCAGCAGCAACAGTAATAGAAGGTGGAGAACCAACAACATTCCCTTCTTCAGCAGCCTCATTGCCTTGAGGCAACATAGCCGCTAGCAAAGGATGATGTGCCCCCTCATACTTAGTTCTCATTGAAGCAAATAGTTTAGAAGATAAAGCTCCTATAGGATAAAAGGCTTGGGCTTGTGTGGTAATGTCTAAAATTATCTGAAGAAACCTAGGGTACATTAAAAACTTATGCTTTTTCTTATCTATTTTCAACCATATTATCAAAAATATACTTAGAGAAATTATAAGTCAAACCCCGAGAAAGACAAACAATACCTCATCCCAGCTGTGTAGAAAATTGATCCCATCCTCCAGATTTATTGCTCAAACACTGAAGCAAGGTGTGAACCAAAAACCTCCACATAGGACATAACTGATTCTTCAACCACATATCAGTCCTTACACCCTGATATCCAATAGCTCTTAGTCCAGCAAGAATATCCACCGCATTAGAATGAGAAACCCCATTCTCATCATCCAAATGAAGTTGTCTTCTTATCAGCTCCTCTGTCACCACATGCTCTGTTCCGTCAATCATTGCAACAATCTCTGTATCACTCCGTTTGGTAGCAGTCGCCCAAAATTGAGTAACCAACGATTCATATATTGCATTCGGAGAATGTGTTAAAGCATAATGAATCTTGGACCTCTGTAAGAATTCTACCATTGGTCTATACAACTCATCACCCTTAGTTGTTCCCAGAAAAGCGACTTTATTATGATCATGCTTGAATTGAAGCGCCATGAGACAAATCTTAAGTTAGGATTAAGATTCACACAAGTGGAAGTGTTTTGAACGTGATTAATGAGGGAATCGTTTAATTTGAGACGAAGATATGCGAATAGAGAATAAGTAGTAGTTTCCCAATTTTGGTCAAATTGTTGACCAGTGCTAACGTGTACTGCTACTTTTACCCAATTAAACTTTCAACTTCGGTAGAAACACTAGTCATTCTGCTGAAGAACACCAATCAGCAGAAATAGATCACGTATTCAAGAAGCTTCAGTAAATATCTTTTTACTGTTTCACCCACACGCATTAAGTCTCATTAAGTCTTAAAACTGTCTATAAAACAATCAACAATGAACAACAAACCTGCAAAAGAAAGTTAGTTTTTTTTTTTTTTTTTTTTTAACTAAGAACAATATCAAACAAAACAAAACAAAATCCTCCCCTGAGGCATATGCCTCCCCTGAGGCCTATGCCTCCCCTTAAACTTTGCAGTTAAGGGTTAAGCATACCAATATGGACCACAAGGTGTTGAAACCTTGGTCCATCAAAAGCTTTTGTTAACAAATATGCCACATTATCATCAGTGTGAATTTTAACCACTTTTATCAAATGTTTGTCATATGCATCTCTTATAAAGTGGTGCCTGATTTCAATATGTTTTGTTCGACTGTGAAAAACTGGATTTTTAACAATGCATATGGTACTTTGATTATCAATAAAAATTGTTGTGTTCATGAAGTTATACCCATAATCCAACAATTGATTTTGTATCCAAAGAACCTGTCCACAGCAATTTGCAGCAGCAACGTACTCTGCTTCAGTAGATGAGGTAGCCACAATAGTCTGTTTCTTGCATTGCCAAGAAATCAATCTCTTCCCAAGGAATTGGCAACCTCCAGTGGTGGACCTCCTATCCAGATTTGCACCAGCATAGTCACTATCACTATATGCTTCCAGCTTAAATGGAGATTCTTTTGGGTACCAAAGGCCTAAATGAGGTTGGCCTTTGAGGTACTTAAAGATCTTCTTAACAGCATTGAGATGAGAAGTAAGTGGAGTAACTTGATGTCGAGAACAAACACTCACAGCAAAAGTAATATCAGGCCTTGAAGCTGTTAAATACATCAAAGAACCAATCATAGATCTGTAAAGATGTACATTCACTGGTGGGTCTATTTCATTGTTGGTCTTTGATTTTGGAGCTTCATAAGGTGTAGTGGCAGTCCTTACACTCTCCATTCCAAATTTCTTCAAGATGTCCTGACTTATAAAGATACCATCAGGTTTCTGCTGAACTTGAAGACCCAAAAAGAAAGTCATTTCTCCCATGGCACTCATCTGAAACTCTCCCTTCATAAGCTCCTCAAACTCCCTGCACCAAGCTTCCTTTGTGGATCCAAAAATAATGTCATCCACATACACTTGCACAAGAATAATATCTGTGGAATTCTTCTTCAGGAAAAGTGTTTTATCAATAGCACCTCTTCGATATCCATGCTTCAGCAGAAATGATGAAAGCCTAGCATACCAAGCTCGTGGTGCCTGATGTAGTCCATAGAGAGCTTTGACAACCTTGTAAACATGAGTAGGATGATTAGGATCTTCAAATCCTTTAGGTTGAGTGACATAAACCTCCTCTTCTATTTCACCATACAGGAAGGCTCCTTTAACATCCATCTGATATACCATAAAACCCATATAGGATGCATAAGCCAAGAAAATCCGTATGGCCTTAACTCTAGCCACAGGTGCAAACACTTCATCATAATCAATCCCCTCCTCTTGTCTATAACCCTGAGCAACCAATCTTGCTTTGGTTTTAATGACAACACATCTTGCATCTCTCTTATTCTTCAGAATCCATTTAGTACCAATTGCATACTTGCCATCAGGTAGTGGTACCAATATCCAAACTTGCTGATTTTGAAATTTTTGCATCTCTTCCTGCATTGCCTCAAGCCAACTTGAATCTTCAAGAGCATGAGTAACACTGGTTGGTTCCACTTGAGAAAGAAAACAAGCAAACAGACAATGTTCATAGTCTGTGTGATTGTCCCTTTGCTGATTTGAGACATAAGAGACAAAAGCCACTTGACCATATTTAGAACTTGCCACAGTACCCCTTGTTCTAACAGGTGCATTAGGATCACCAATAATATTGGACTGTGGATGAGTATTGTGAATCCTTTTTGTAGCAGTGGTGTTGACTTCAATGGAAGAATCAAGATTAGTAACAGTTGGTTCAAAATCAATATCATAGGAAGGTGAGGTGAAGACTCCAGCTTTGGGTTGATGATTACCAAGATCTGAGGGTCTTGGAAAACGAGTATAAGGATCTCCAAAGTCGGTGGACACTCTAGTAGAAATGGGAGTAGAAACAGCATAGCCTTCAGCAGAATTGGTAGGAGAAACAGAATCACATTCAGCAGAATTGATATTTCCATTGATTGCTTCACTGGCACTTTCCTCAGCATTCCTTTCAGCTTCTAGATTAGCTGCATACTCCTGCGTCTTTAGCCTAGCAAGGTCCTCTGCATAATTGGACTCGTCTTCACTCTCATCAGAAGTAACTTTGGAAGTGTCACCTGTAAAATTGTTAGGGGAGAAAGAAGGCACTACAATGGGTTGTTCATCATCTTCAAACTCACTGTCAGAATCAGCATCCAGGGTATCTGCACTGTTAGTTGGAGACTCTTGAGTACTTGCATTTTGATTAGCCATATGTCTAGAATAACCCAAATAATCAGTTAAGTAATCAAGATCAAAAGACCAAACATGACCCTGTCCTTGAACATTAGGCTTATTTTCTAGAAACCTCAGGTTCAATGTCTCCTCAATCTTCTTGGCAGATAAATTGTAAACTCTGTACGCCTTACTATGAGCAGAATATCCCACAATATAACCATCATCAGCTTTTTCATCAAATTTGCCCAATGGATCACTCGTATTCAGAATGGTCACTTGACATCCAAAAGGTTTAAGGTAATGAATAGCAGGAACTTTCCCATAGAGAAGTTCATATGGTGTTTTGAAGTGTGGTCTAGTAATGGATACCCTATTCAGTACATAACAAGCTGTGCCAACATCTTCAGTCCAAAACATGGTGGGTAGCTTAGAGTCTGCCAGCATTGATCTTGCAGCCTCTATTAAGGTCCTATTTTTTCTTTCTGCCACCCCATTTTGTTGTGGGGTTCTTGGAGTGCTATAGTCCCTTTTGATTCCTTTAGACCTACAGATTTCTATAAGTATAGCATTCTTGAACTCTGTCCCATTATCACACCGAATTCCTTTAACCTTTTTCTTCAACTGATTCTCAATAAGGGTAATGAACTCTTTCAGCAATGGAGATGTTTCATCTTTGGTCCTTAGAAAGAATACCCAACAAAATCTGCTATATCCATCAGTGATAACCAGACAAAAATACTTTTGATCAATGCTTCTAACTTGAGTTGGACAAAACAGATCCATATGAAGCAACTGAAGAGGTTCAGAAATAATACTCACAACAGTAACAATTTTGTATGAGGCTCTATGTTGCTTTCCCTTGTTGCAGGCAACACAGTTATGATCATTTGTAAAGACTTTGGAAGGAAGACCTTCAACAAGACCCAGTTTAGAGAGCTTGTTTATGGTCTTGAAGTTGACATGGGCCATTCTTCTATGCCATTTGGTAGACTCATCCAAGGATGCTTTAGCCACCAAGCAAGTTAAATCACCTTCTGGTTTAACATCAGTTAAGTTGAATGTATAAAGATTGTGATTCCGAGGAACTTTCAGCAGAATTGAAGTGTCTTCTGGGAGTTTGAAGTCTTTAGACAGCACAAGACATTCATCCTCTGTGAAGAGTACTTTGTTCTTGGTGTCACAAATTTGTGAGACTGAGAACAAGTTGAAGTGTTGGAGTTCCTTGACATAGTATACATTCTCAAAGTCCACTTGAGGTGTTTTGATGGTCCCTTTCCCAGTAATCCTTCCATCACTTCCTCCAAAGGTTACATTGCCTCCTCCTTCAATTGATACAAAGTTATGCATCATATCCCTGTTTCCTGACATACTTCTTGAACAACCACTATCAACAATGCCAACATCTTTATGCTTAAGAGGATGATTCTACAACAACAAAAATATACAACATATTAGTACACTATAGAGGCTCAAGTCATTGCTGACTTGAACCTGCCTTGTGGATCATAGGAGTTATGCCATGCAGATGTATAGGATCCACTATTGTTCTTGGGTTTCCATTGAAATTTAGATCCCTTTTTATTCCAAGAACAACCTGCTGAGGACTTGACAGCAGTATCCCAGTACCATTTCCCATCAGTCATTGAGTCAACATGTCTAGGCCAATAACCATTCTTAAAATATGAACTTGTTGGTTGTACATAAGGTCTTGCAACTGGTCTTCTCCAAGGAAAAGGAGAATTAGTATAAGTTGCTTGTGGAACATAATGTGGTATATCATTAACATTGGTCCACATTGGTCTAGATGTCCTAGAATCACCATACCTACCCATCCGTTGCTCATGAAAATCACAATCCTTAATTAAATGAAATTTACTTCTACACAAAAAACATGTGTTCTGTTTAGAAGATTTATTCAAACCAAAAGATGTTCTATTACAAGCAGAAGTATTCAAACCAAAACCATAAAAAGAATTGTTTTTAACAGTATTATTATGCAAAGAATTAAAAGGCAAGTCTTCTGAGGCAACTGTCTTGGAAGAGGATTCCTTGGCAGCAACTCTGACATGCTTATTGGTAGTCTTGGGTGCAGGAAGGGGGTGTAGACTTGGGAAGGTCAGACTTGTCATTTGAATCACACTCTGTAGACCCTTGCTCGGAGGACTTGTCACTGTTAACACAAGAGACAAAGTCATTAGAAGAAGTATCAGGGTCTGGCAAGTCATTTCACTTTTTGCCATAGAGATGATGTGATCCATCAAAGTCAACAGAAATGGAAAGGTCAATGGGCATGTGCTCACCTCTAATAGGTCCTCGTACAGCATGTAGAGCACCTTCTTTCACAAAATTAGCTAGGCCTGCTGGTGTAGATTTTGCGTGTGTCATCCCTAGCTTCTAACCCTACATACTTCTTGAAGCCTAATCCTATAGAAGTATTTGGAGTTTGACTAGCACAGATGTGACTAGCTAACTTATTACCATTTAACAACCATTCATTATGCCTAGCAATTTCCTCATCTAGTTTCACCTTCAGCTCTAGATTTTCTGACACTACATCTGTTCTTAACTTCTCAGAATATTTTAACTCATTTTTAGCACATTCAAGATCCCTTTCTAACACACTTATTTTCTCATCATAAGCTATTTTATTCTTCTGAAACCAAACCTTTTGTCTTTCTAGTGTTTTTAAAGCCTGTTTATAAGCTTCAACTTCTACAAAGCATTCATTATATTTAGGTTTCAAAATATCATAAGCTTCTTTGAGTTCATTATAACGCTCACTGCAACCAAACAAACAGTTTTGTACCTGAGAGATGCCCATCAAGGCAATCTGATCATGCCTATCCTCTGAAGTACAGCTTGCAATCAAACCAACATTATCAGGACCATCATTATCCTGCTCATGATGCTTCCAGTCCACATTGCTATCAAGAATGACCAAAGCTGCTGATCCCTTTGAAGTTCCAGACTCCCTCTGATTCTGCTGATAAGTAGAGTATCTCGTCTCATCACCAGCTTTCCTATCTTTGCATTCTCTGGAGAAGTGACCCATCTGTTGACATGTGAAGCACTTGACCTTCCTTTTGTCAAACCTCGCTGGATCTCTTCCTTGGAAGCCAAACCTTCTGCCAGCTTTGCGTTCAAAATTCTTGATATCCATGGACAACATAGCCACCTGTCACTTCAGCTTCATCTCTTCCATCTCCAGTGGATCCACCTGATCTAAATCCTCATAGGCCAGTTCCTGCTGAGGATCATAATCAGCAAAGAAGGATCCAAGCACATCTTCTATTATACCTCCATATTGAGAACTTGATGGAGTGGTAGTGTAAGATGATGATGAGTAAGTTGGACTTGGACCATGACTCATCTTTGGGGTAGAGGCTCCAACGAATGTTGTGTGACTAGCAGTAGATGATGATCTAAAAGGACTTCTTACATCATGTTCAAGAGCTTTAAGTTTGTTATACAGCTCATCAAAAGTAAGCATATCCAAACCACCTTTTGCTTTTAAAGCAATGCTCACTTGTAGCCAGGATTGAGGTAAAGACCTCAAGAACTTAGAATTACAATCATCATTATCTGGCTTTGCCTGAAGCTGATTTAACTGACTTAAAATCTTGTGAAACTTGTCATAGCCCTTATGAATTCCTTCCTCTTCAGTGATTTGAAAGTCTTGAAATTGTTGTCTTAGCATGGACTTTCTCATTCTCCTAGACTCCTCATTCCCACCGAACTTAGCCTTAATAGCTAACCATATGTCCTTAGCATCTTGCATGAAGTGAAAATCACTCAAGTGATCCTCAGGAATAGCTTGAAGAAGAATGGTTTTAACCTTGGTTTCTCTCTGAACCGCCAGTAACTCTTCAGCAGTTTTGGGAGGAACATAAGTCATCGTTCCAGCAGCATCTACAGTAGTTTTCTTCAAACTGTTTCCCTTCAATACTATCTCCCATAGATTCCAATCAATGTTGGAGATCCAGTTTTGCATCTTCATCGCCCAAAGATCATACTCCTCCCTTTTTAGGTAAGGAAACTTAGCATTACTGTTAGAGAGACTTAAGTGTTGCAGATGGGTGGTGTTTTGGTTGTTGGTGATTTCAGCATCAACGTCTGATCCAGGCATGGTGAGTTTTTGTTTTGGTTGTATTGGTGTTTAGAAAAACCTGTCCTTAGTATCGTAGAGACTCTCACGAGGCTCTGATACCATTTGTTGAAAACTATAAGACCTTGATAGATCTTGAGCTTCGTAGATCGTTAGTATCGCTTGTGTAATCACAAACAAACTAAAAGAAAATCTCTACAACTTGTATTCTTTAGCGGAATATAAATACAAGTAAAAAACACAGATAACTAAGAACTCTTTGATCCTTTATGGATCGTTATATTAAATAAATTGATTAAGCACGTACATAATACATTCTATTGTGTTCCTTTTATAGACAAGGAACCCTAACTTCTTTTCTAAGAAATGTATAACTATGAAACTAAATAAGATATACACAATCACTTCCTAATAAAGCTCATGTATATCTAACTAATTCTAGAATATACTGAATACTATTTCCGCAGAAACAAACTACGACTAACATAGACTTCAGCAGAATCATGTCTTCAGTAGAATCCAGCTACACTTCAGCAGAATCCATCAGTAGTATTATCAGCATAATTTATACTTCACATAATTCCCAACATTTCCCTGAAATTTCGTTCTTTTCTGATAAATTGCGAATTACGCGTTTTTGACCCGTAATTCCAGTTTTAAGCAGCGTTTTTGCACCCAATGAGACTTATCACCCATTTTATATTTTTAGATGGAGTATAATGATGAGTTTAATCATTCCTATAATTTTCATATTTTTACGAAACCCGATTTTACATTTTATGGCTTAACGGCTTACAGTTAGCGATTAACAGAACCAAAACTCATTCCGTAACCAAGATAATACCAAAACTATCCACCTAAGTCATCTTATCTCTTCATGGCTGACCTTAGGGGGGGATTCATCATTTTGGTCGCATCATCCTAACCATGGTTCATTTAGATCATTACATGTGTCCTAACCTAACCATGGTTAATATTTAACCCAATATATGGTTAACCAATCTTACCCTCCTATAAATAGGAAGTGAAATACATCCTAAAAACCCTAAAATACTGATTTGGGTCGTTCATACACTAAAACCATCATATCTTCCATAATTTGATCTATAAACTCCAAGTTTATGCAAAGAAGTTTCAAGTAGTAAGTTACTACCTCAAATCTCTAGCAAGTTTAAGTGATCTTCTTGAGTTTAGATCCAATCAAGTCACTTAGTACTTCATCACCAACTCTTCAAGATTGCAAGGGTGCCAAGGTCTAGAAATCTAGCTCAATCCGAGGTCCTGAATGTTCAATCAAAGTCCGATCCTTACTAGTTACTCCTTTCTTAATTGAAAGCCAAAAGTTGTAAGCAACTAATCACCACCATCATCTCATCTTTATTATTCATAATCTTAACAATTTCATGCTATATATATAGTTATTATGTTGATTCATGATGTACATATATTCAATCACATGTTTTAATTCACATATTGTCGTAAAAGTAACAAACTAGTAAACTAGTCATATTCTACACATTTGAAACCATTATAACCAGCCACATATGGACTTTCTAACTTACATAATATGGTAGACAAGATAAAAAGGTAGACATAGCAACTTGAATCACCCGAAACGGACAAACGAGTCAAAAGTTATAGTCAAAAGAAGTTAGCGAAACCAAAACGCCAAAACTGCCTAAACACAAGCTGTTAAGCAGCTGATTATTTTAAAAGTGGTACTTCTGCTCCAAATCATCAAAAAGTTAAAGCACGAAAGTTGTCCGGAACGACATTTTCCTTCAATAACAAAGAAGCTCGGACCTTGAAAACGCTTTAATAGGCCATATTCTTTCAAAAACTGAAACTGCCCTATATATAGTTTCATGACTATACTTTTGTCACAACTAAAAGTAAAACCAAGTTATTTTCATAGCTAGTTACATATTAACTTAACAAAAATTCATTTAATCTTTGATATAGTGTTTTCACAAGTAACGGAACAATAACCATTTTACCCTTTTTCGACGATTTTTACCAAAACTTCATTCTTGAACATGTTAATAAGTTGTAGTCTCTAGTAAGCAATGAGAACTTGTAAAAAAAACATGATAAACTTATTTAGATAACAATCTTCACTCAAAACATATGTTATATCTACTAAGTGCTACAATAGTAGGGAGCTTAATGTGAGGGGTTTCATTTGAGTAGAACGTATCGACGAGTTCTTTGGATTTACGATTTAAAGTGTCATAGCTCCTCGAACGTTTACTACATGACCTCTGAATTATGATGGCCCGAACGGTAGTACGACATCTATAAACTAAATACGTTTTCACAACTAGATCATTTCTATAAACGACATACACAAAAACCATGTACTACATCATGATCAACATAGAGACGTATATAGGTTTGTTATTTCTTTCGCATCATTATTTCAAACCTAAGTCGCAACGTCCTATTCTAGGTTTCTCGTAGAAGTTCTCACGGCATATCCATCATTCTCATTATACACTTGATATCATTTACTCTGAGGTGAGTTCATAGCCCCACTTTCTATTACTTAAATTGAGTTCATAGCCCCACGTCCTATTCTAGGTGCTTTATTTTAAACCGAACACATTGCTTTGAAACTGTATGCTTATCTGAATGTATTATGTGCACTAAGTACCACTATTGCCAAACTTAAGTCCCTATTATCATGAACCATTAATCACTTGCGGGTGAACGCGAATAATGTGGATAGATCTATCGGGATTGACGAATCCCGTTTGTTTGACCAAGTACGGTAAACAAACGCACTCTATTTGAAGAACCATAGGTTAATTGGAAAATTACCTATTAGGGCAACTGTTACTATTATATCAATTTCTATTGACAAGCTGTTAACGTTTTCGGTATCATGAGCTTAGTGCAATAATATCTGTTTTGTTTTCAACATTATGGGTGTATAACAACGTAACCCACACAAACATTATGTGTTCAACTGATTTCCAAAACTCTATGAATTTCACTCAACCTTTGTGTTGACAGTTTTAAGCATGTATTTCAGGTCCATATTGTACGAGGCTGGCACGGAGGAGCACGGATACTCAAGAAGGCTATAAATTTTAGGGTTATTAGTCAAAGAAGTTACTAAAGTTTGCGAAAAAGTTCACCTAAGTTACTATAGTTTTTTTCGTTACAAAGAGGTTACTTAAGTAAACGGGTTTGTCATTTGGGTTACTCAAAGATTAAAAATGTAACATAAATGTTCTCATGAGGGTGGGCAACGGTGATTACGGTTCCCCTTGTCCACATCAGCACCATAGTTTAAAATGTTACAAGGAAGTTACTATAGTTTACGGGTTTATTAAATAGGTTACTGAACCTTAACAAAAAATTACTATGAGTTTTTTTTTTTTTTTTTTTTTTACATTTTTCTCCTTCGCATATGTTTGTATATTTTCGTACATTTCTATCCGTTTTTATACGTTTATGAATGTTTTTCTCTCTTGTCATACTTTCTTTACATTGTTTTACGTTTTTCTCTCTTGTCGTACGTTTTTCTCTCTTTTCGTACGTTTTTCTCCAGTTTCGTACATTTTTGTCCGTTTTTGTCCATTTTTGTACGTTTTCATATATTTTTCGTTTATTTTCATACGTTTTCATAGGTTTTCATAATTTTTTTTATTAGATTTGTGTGCGCATTTATATGCTTGTGTACGTTTCTTACGTCTTTTTACGTTTTCATACTAGTTTTATGTTTTTCTACACCTTTGTATGTTTTATACGTTTGTATGTTTTATACTTGTTATGTTTTATACGTATGTAAAAATTTGTATAAAAACGTGTATAAAAAGCGTATAGAATTGTGTGAAAAGTGTAAAATAAACGTATGAAAACGGAAAAATAAGAAAAAGAAAAATGTCTGAAAACGAAAAAAAGTAAGCGAGATAAAAACGTAAGAAAAATATACGAAAACGTAATAAACTAGGCGAAAAGGTATAAAACGGACAAAAACATATAAAATCGGAAAAAAGGACAAAAACGTAAGAAAGATGGACAAAAACGTATGAAACGGAAAACGTAAGAAAAGACAAAACGTAAGAAAACGGATGAAAGTGTAAGAAAATAGGCGAAAAACGTATAAAAAACGAAAACGTATAAAAACGTATGAAAACAGTAAACCCGTAAAAAAAAACGTAAGAAAAACTGACAAAAATGTATGAAAACCAA
This sequence comes from Chrysanthemum makinoi, assembly GCA_910596185.1. Classification (NCBI taxonomy): domain Eukaryota; kingdom Viridiplantae; phylum Streptophyta; class Magnoliopsida; order Asterales; family Asteraceae; genus Chrysanthemum; species Chrysanthemum makinoi. The sequence continues at coordinate 89,988,914 of OU343220.1, read as the reverse complement.
ATTTTGAGTTAAGTATAAACGGTCGTTAGGATAAAGGACTAACAGTGCAAATGGCCGTTAGCTAACGGAAAAAACTAACGACAGTTAGTCTGAGGGACCATTTTTGAAATTAACGAAAAAAAAACCTATAGTAGAAGGTTAAAACATACAGAGTAACTTATATAACCGGTGACCAAACTTAAGTAACCTCTTTGTAACGAAAAAAACTATAGTAACTTAGGTGAACTTTGTCGCAAACTTTAGTAACTTCTTTGACTAATAACCCTAAATTTTATTATCATTCGAAAACTCATTTAATGTATTTTGTAAACCATGAAACCAACTGGGACCTCATTTTTGTAAACTCTGATATTTATATAAATTGAATGATAAATCTTTTAAAATGAATCCATTAGAGTTCGTTTTCTATTGTTATGACTGTTGTGCCATGAAGTAACACCCAGTTTGAATTCCGCTGCGTATCACGAAGTTGGGGGTCTTATAGATTGGTATCAGAGCCACAGTTATAGAGAAACGGGTCTAATCGAGACTTAAACTATAACTACTTTTTCAAACCAAAACATTTTATAGCCTTCCGTTCTCCGTGCCTTCCATCCTCCAAACGATTATGTGACTTTTAGGCATTTTAAGCTATACAAACATACTAGTATATTGATATATACACTTGACATAATTTCAATCATAAACAATGTACTAAACATATCTGCGTATGCCTATTCTAAAGCATTACGGCACAATCATATTTTCCCAATCCCCCAATCATGCATCTACTTATGCATTTTAGGATTATGAAACTTCCTCCAAGACATTGTAACTGACTACAATGGTCTTTCCTACTTTCCAGGCATTGTGAGATACAATGGTCTCATTCATTTTTCAAGACACTGTGAGATACAGTGGTCTCTATTACATTCTCAGACACTGTAAATCCTACAGCGGTCTCTATTACATTCTCAGACACTGTAAATCTTACAGTGGTCTCATTTATTTCTCAAGACATTATGGGTTAAACAATGGTCTCTCTATCTTTCTTACACAATGGTCTCTCCATCTTTTCTCAAGACATTGTGAGTTACACAATGATCTCTCCATCATTTCTTAAGACATTGTGAGTTACACAATGGCCTCTTCATCATTTCTCAAGACATTATGGGTTACACAATGATCTCTCTATCATTTCTCAAGACATTGTGGGTTACACAATGATCTCTCCATCATTTCGTAGACATTGTGAGTTACACAATGGTCTAATTTACTTCCCAGACATTGTAAGTTATACAATAGACTCTAGAAATTATATTATAAAACCTTATATGGTATTGTTTTTACATGAAACCCGTCACAATCTATAAATTTCCCTAATGGAAATACAAGAAATGGGATTTCTAAAGGACAAACTGATTCATCATCTACAAAAGCTGAAGTTCAGCAACTTTCTCTACATTCATCAAAATTCTCTTTTGAAACCTTCATTGTTAAATGTCCGTGAATCTTAGAATTACTTAAGATTACCTTTCCTTTCCACACGTATCTACCCATACTATCTTCTATGCAATGGAATGTGAAAACATAGGTTACAAGTCTTTTATGGCCAGGACTTGCAACTGGATGGTTTGATATACCTTTGCTTAGTGGAAAATTTCTCAAAAGATATGGACATATCACGAGTATACCTAATTTAGGTATTTGAAAAATTTATCGAACCTCGGCTAAATATAGTCTAGTCACCTATATTTAACCTAGGGATAGTGGAACATAGTCTGACTAACTATGTTCGACTTAAATTTTTCAAACACTGAGAATAGTTATACAAGTGTTATATTCAGGTTAATTTACTCCTTAAACTTGTGAACCAGATATTATCTGACCCATGACCGGTGTGCTTGTCCTAATTTGACTAGATATAAAATTACCCGCAATATGTGACCCCAAGGTTGCAAGTTGCTGACCCATTAAGGAATTGGGTTGGTAGGTTGTGGGAGTAATAAAACTCAGTGGTGGGCTGGTATATGCTGGCGAATAAAACGTGGGTTGCGAAGGCCTAAATTGTGGTGTTGGGTTCACATTAAACGACATAGGTAAGTTGGCATTATTTTGTTACATTGTACTAATACCACTTGGTAACACAGTAGGTGTAGCATTTATCCCTAACTTTGACAAAATATCAACAACTTGTGCCTGAGACAAATTCAAACCATTTGAGGCGCCACTCTTTTTAGGCGTAGAACAAAGAGAGGTCATTATCTAGACAAGCTAGCAACCAAGCACCTTATTAATTAATACACAGTTAATGATTTTGGGGATGAGAATTGATGAAAAGAAGAATAAAGAGACGAAAGTGGCACCACTTGATGATTTGGGTATGAAAAACAAATTGATGAAAATATGGAGAATAAAGTAACGGCACTTTAGGATTAAGAGATTAGACAATTATGTATGTGAATAGAAACAGAAATAAGAGAAATTGTGACCTTTTAACGCACAAGTAACGGTACCAAACGTGAAGATTGTGACCTAGCATAATTCACTAAGATATTAACACAAACGACAACAAATTTGATGGCTGAAAAAAAAATTGGAGCGGCTAGTTTAGGGTTTGAAGGAGGATCGATTATTTTTTGGCTTGATACCATGTAAGAGGGAAAGGATATATTTTATTGATGATAATTACAATTACAATAAACAGAAAAATATGCATGATCAGAACATTCTAGACTAGGGTTTTATGGGCTTGAGCCCGTTACAACAATACAATACGGGCTAACAGTGTCAAATATGAGTTTTGAGATATAAAAGTCACTCTATTTCCATGATTTTTCATTTCAAATCTATAAGGAGTTAAGAGCTATAGTTTTACAATTGGGTGATTATTAACTTATCTGTGACTTCCTAGAATTTTTGTAGATTTTTCTGAAAGGTCTAAATAGGTTAAATAAATATAAACTTTTGGGGTGTACCAGCAGTTAACTTTCTGGACATGTTTGGGTAAATGATTTTTGAAATAGTGTTTGCACTTAATAATAAAATCTGTAAAAATTCATGTAAGCTCATAAGACATATAGGTACCTGGATAAAATATTGTGGCTTCCAAATAAGAGTCTAAGTATGGTTTAAAAATTCGTAAACTGAAGGCTGAAAAATACTAAAATCAAAATTTTGTTAAGAAGCTAAAGGTTTTGTGATTTCATATCATTAAATGTGTATGGACTTTAAATTGTAGTTAAATGATAATTATGATATAGTTGGTCATAGGTTAACCTAATTTTGATAACAAAACCACAAGTTGATTAATTATGAATTGTAACTCAAAGTTACTAAAATTGGAAAGTTACAAAATATGGAAAGTTGCTAAATATGGAAAGTTTCTAAAAATAGAAAGAAATCCTCATTATGTAATCTGGATAACTAAAAGAACTAAACTTATAAAATGAGCCTATAAGTAATACGTGATCATTAATTCATGTAGATTATCTGAGGAGGGAGTAGCTTATGTTTCCGTGTGCTTTCCTGGTTATTTGCATTTGCTTTGTTGAGGTACAGCTATTCTACCCTTTCTCAGTAAGGATTTATTCTCATGACTTCTCGATCCTTGACTTTGATTCATTTGTTATGTTATGATCCCTTTTGTTATGGTCCATTTGATATGATTCCATTTGCTATGACATCTGTTTGCTATCTCAATTGATATGAGATTATGTTCAGTTTGATATGCTTTTCTTGATTATGATATGATTGCTCTATTATGATTATTGATAGCTTTTCTTTGCTTTGTTCTATTTTGTTTTGTTGCCCGAGCTAACAAATCATGGAGGTACCATGACCATGTCATTGCGGCACCAAAGGCATGAAACTTTTTGTGGATGTGTGATTGATCTACGGTGTTCCCTTCTGTTCTGTTATATGATTATTTATGCACATGCCTATTTTGTTATATATACGCATAGTCTCGTACTTGCATATGTATTCTATTTTGCAGGGAGTGTATGGATGTGTTAATACAAATAAGCTGTAAAAACGTTTATTTATATTTTACTATCTTCTAATGTTTTGTCGATAACAAACGTAAAATCATTTTAACGAAACAAATAAAATACGTAAATTGTTTGAGCCAATAGTTTTCTAACACACTTACGTTTTAACATAAAACACTAAAACAATTATAAGTGATTTTATGATTTAGTAATACATATGTACAACAACTAGTGTTTACATATTGGGAAAATATATACATAACTAGTATGTAAAAACTACAACCCATGGTATTGACCCATACCCATTTGACAAGATGCATTGCACCTATTAGGTACATTGTATCTAATGAAATACCCATGGATCAACCCATAACCCATGACCCATGACCGATAACCAAAATACCCATGGGCAAAGAGGAGCATCCCACGGATCCCTAACATTAAACTAGACGGATCCCTTGAAGGTGGGATCTGTGGGATCCGTGGAACAGTAGACATTTTCTCTCTATAAATAGTGAGCCATCTCTTCATTGTTTCCAACCCCTTTCTCAGATACTTTCCCTTTGAGTTAAAAACTCTCTAACCCCAGATCCAAGTGATCTATCTATGTAGTTTTGTTTTTGTGTGATCCTCTAGGTTCCTCTTAAAGGCGAGATCACCACCTTTGAAGTCAAGCAAGCTCAAGTCCATAAGTTGCCATGCTTCCTCATCATCAAGACTACTGAAGTTCTCTTGTTGATGGTTCTTTTCTTTCTCCTAAGAAATGTAGTGTTGAAGACATTAGCGAAAGATGTCTCAAGTTAAGACGAAGACTTTAGTTAAGGGTGTCGATCGTCCGTATTATAAGCACGTGTGAAGGGTGATTAGAAGTCAAGACTAGAGGCATTAGTGAAGGGTGCCTAGAAGTCAAGACACAAGACATTAGTGAAGGGTGTCTTAAAGATCGTGTCAAAGGCATTAGTGAAAGGTGCCTAAGGTGTACATTCGATATGGTGTGATTCGATGTACAAGATAGATTAGTATTGGGTCAAAGGATAGTGTTATCCTTGTTGATATTTTTATAAGGAGTCGATCTCCTTTGGGGTTAGGTGATCGGTGTAGTGTTGGGAAGTAGTTCCTCCATTGTAATGGAACTCGGTATCTAGCCTAGTACCGGATAAAGGGTAGGAGACGTTGTGATAGGATTGGTTCCCCATGGTGAAAAGGACCCGGTATCTAGCCTTGTACCGGATAAAGTGTAGGCAACGTTGTGAAGGTTTCTCCACCATAAGGAGTCAGTGTTGTGTAGTAATTACGAACTCTCGAGTAGGTGACTCGAGGAGTGGAGTAGGGCAAGGAAGGTGTCCTTGTAGCCGAACCACTATAAATACTCGCGTTGTGGTTTTGTGCTTCTTACTCTTTATCTTTTCATTACATATTTATATTTCTACATGTTTGTTTAGCAACATCCAACACACACTCAAATAGATTGACATAAGTCGATCTAAATAGTTTTAAAACGAGTTTTAATCGGTAAAACTATTCAACCCCCCCCCCCTTCTAGTTTTCCACAATTGGCATCATAGCTTCGGTACCAAGTTTCTTAAAGTATAATGTACTTTAAAAACTTGATACGATCCGTGGTTAATTGAAAACTACAAAGAAGGTTTTTCATAAAAAACTATTCAAATACCATGTCTTTTAAAACTCTTTGTTTGGATGTTGATTAGATGACAACATTTTTCTTTATTTAATATTCATATTAATTGCACTAATCTTCTTTGTCATGTTGCTTAGTTAAAGCTCATACCTACCAAGCCATAGGAATTGCTTGGTAACAAGAATACCTTCCTTAAGAAGGTATTTTTAGGGAACCGGAATTGTCTACTGACATTTGTTGTGTCATTTGTAAAGACATTCCTAAGTGCATTAGAGGTGTGAATTTCCACTTATCTCTAAATAACATTAGCTTGATAAATAAGTATGCTTACATAGGTATTTATATGATTATCTTTTGTGCATATTCATGAATTACATGTAGCTTCATTAGGAAGCTTTTCTCACATACGTGTTACTTTTTCGTCTAAAGTCGAGGTTTATAAAATTTGTGTTTTATCTCATTTAATCTAAAAATCATATCCTTCTAATAATAAAACAAAAGAAAAATCTCAAAAATTCCTCCTTCCCCTAAAAAACCCCTCCGTCGTCCACTCTATCAAATCCCCACTTTTTCAAATCTTCCACTTTCAAAAAATTACCTCTCATTCAAAACTTCATCTTCCTCATCTCATCTCATCTCAAACCAAAACCAACAAGGTTTGTCATAAACATGGTTTATGAGTTAAAACTATGGCCTATTAGTCATAGATATTGAGTGCCCACCAAGGTACAATGTATCTAGACATTGGGTATGGGTCTTGGGTCATGGGTCATGGGTTTTACCCAACACATTAACTTATGTTTATGTATTTTATAAAATGTAAGTAACCAAAATTACTTAAGTGTTTTATAAACTTATTTAACTAAACATGTTTAATGGTTTGTTAGGGGTTTGATCACAACGCAACATAACAAACATGTACGAACCTGTGTTGTAGCATACAAGGACTTGAGTCGTCGAGAGGTGTTGAGAGTATGTTGAGATAAAATATAATTACAAGTAACTTATACATTTTACGTTATGTATTACAAGTTACATGTTTGTCATCAACAAAACAAATGAGAATGTATAGATTAAATATCGTAATATTTGCACTAACAATCTCCTCCTTTTTGATGATGACAAAATATATGTAAACGTAATAGATAGGTAAAATGTCAAAGTTACTTGTGTCCGTACTTCCTATACATTACCTTCTCCGTTTACACTCTTCTCCCCGTTTTGTCGCAACAAAAAGGGTGTGTCCTTTAAACTTAATTTCTCCCAAGAATGGCAAGTTTGCATCATCCCTAGTGAAGTTAAAATAAAAACACCTTATTAAGAACACCTTATTGCTCCAATTGGCACACCACGCCAATACCTTCAACACGAAACACTAATGACGAAGCTTAGCAACTCATGACCTTGAGCTTGCATTTCTTCAAGAGGTGGTGATCTCGCCTTTAAGAGGAACCTACAGAATCACACACAAAAAAAAATAGAAAGATCCTTTGAATTAAAACCATTGTTGCCAACGGATTAATGGATCAAATTTTTTAGGCTTAACCTACATCAAGGTTAGTGTTAAGAAAAAAAATAATAAATGATGAGAAAGAAATCTCCTTTTTGTTGAAACATAAAGGAATTTTGAAGAATGAATGTGTGCATGCTCCCCTTTGACGGTGCTCCCCCTTGTTAAGGGCGTCGAGTATTTTAGGAAGGCTAAGACAAAAGTATTGCAAAATTTGCAATGTTTTTTGCTTTGACGAAAAACTCCCCTTTATTGAGAGCTTCAAGTTCTCATAGTGTGTTTTGAAAATCTACAAAACAAAAAGTTAGTGCAAAATTACATTCGTCCTTGGACGAGTAAGTCATACGATGCACTTTGTAAATGCTAGACGGAAGCTCCCCCTAGCTCGAGGGCGTCAAGAAGAACCTACAAGAAAAAAATAAGTAAACTTCGTCCAAAGACAAGTGCTCCATATACAAAGCCATGTATATGAGTGAACCTACAAAGAAAAGAATTAGTGTAAAATTTCATCCATAAATAGACGAGAATCCCATACACATCAAAGTGTATATATATGAACCTACAAAGAAAGGATTAGTGTCAAAAAGAGAATAATCCTACTACTTGCATCATCATGGTTGGTTTAGAGGTTTTAAGGTTTGTTCAAGGTAAAAAAAATGTGCTTAGGGATGAGACGCATTTCATTCTGAAATTCACTTGGCTTTTGACAACATAGATGTTTGTGGAGGATGGTTGAGCGACCATGAATTGTAGTGGTAGTGAGACACTTGTAGGATGTGATTGACATAATAAGCTTGTGGTTTGAGGTTGTGGTAGACACAAGTAGAATGTGGTAGAGCATGAGACATACTTCATCACGTAGTTCATGATCTAGACCTTGGGCACGGTGATAATGATAGAAATCATCATCATGACTTAGAGGTATGGAAGTTGTGGTAGAGGTGATGAGAGGTCAAGTATTACTAGGTAATAAAGAGATTCAAGATTAGCAAAGGATGGTGATGAAAGGTATCAAGGTGAATCTTTGACTTGGTTGATATCTCAATAGAGGTGGTAGATATGATGACTTTGTGAGTAGTGATAAAAGTAGAGTAAGATGGTTAGGATGATGCAAGATTAGGAATAAAAAAAATGTGCGAATGAGCACGACTAGACTTGATGATGAAATCGACCATTTTCAATCTACAAGAATCCAAATGAGTTAGTACAAAAGGAAAACATTTATACAAATGGATAAATTGTTCACATACAATCATGAAATGAAAAGTAATAACACGTAAAGAATCATATAAATGCAACTCATTTATAAACATATAAGAAACTGATAATCCTAAGTGTTGAACAAGTGCTTGTGTGGAAAAAGGAAATTTGAAATGATTATCTAAAGAGATAATGTACCTACTGTCCCACGGTTCCACCGGTTCCCTCACTAGAGGGATTCGTCTAGCTTAAGTCTAGGGATCCGGCTAACAGATGAGGTGAAAAAGAGGTGATTGGGTTCTAGCAAGGTCTAGCACCTACATATCCTAAGTTACTCAGTCTATTAAGTGTCTTACATGAAGAAGGACTTAACACTAGTACAAAAATGGGATTTGGTCACGCATGGTCGAAATGGAACGGCCACACATTCGCATATTTGTGTGGCTGAAGGTACGAAAATTGACAACATTCACTAATTAGTCACACATGAAAATTTTGATTGTGTGACCATTAGAACTATATCGCCACACAATTGAACATTGTGTAGCTAAAGGTATCTAGTGATTTTGTTTCAGATCATTTAGCCACATATGAATTTGGAATGCGTGACAAATACAAGTAACCTTGATGCGTTAGTCACATGAAGTAATTTTTTGTGTGTCTAAATCATAGAGTCAAGTTTTGTCACACATTATTTAAGGGTGACTGATATGTTTTGCCAACTCTTTGGCCACATCTGAAATTGGAACAAGTGACAAATGAAAAGTAAGTTTGAAGCATTAGTCACGATATACCTATAAACAGTGACAAATATATGTCACACACTTGAACACTGTGACCAAAAGTCATATATGGTCACACTAAATGTTTTGTCACACATTCGTTAAGTGTAGCCAAAATCCAGTACATATGTTCACGTAAGTTAATATGTGTGTTTAAAGTTTAGTTTGTGTTAGCTTGCCAAAAGCTAATCTATAAAGTCACATTTGCTACTAACACCGTGACCAAATGCCATATATGGTCACACTAAACGTTTTGTCACACATATTATTTAAGTGTAGCCAAAATCCAGTACAAATGGTCACGTAACTTAATATGTGGCCATTGGATGATCAATAGTCACTCAAAATACACGTTTCTTCACTTTAAACACCATATGGTCACACTTATTAACACTTTTAGCCACTTTATGGTTAATTGTATGTGACTAAATACAGAAAACAAACATGCTTTGTGTGACTAAATGTTAGAAAAGGCCACACAAACATAAAATTCATGTGGCCATTGGATGATCAATAGTCCCACAAAATACACGTTTCTTCACTTGAAACACCATATATGGTAACACTTATTAACACTTTTAGCCACTTTATGATTAATTGTATGTGACTAAATACCCAAAACAAACATTCTTTGTGTGACTAAATGTTAGAAAATGCCACACAAACATAAATTTAATGTGGCCATTGGATGATCAATAGTCACACAAAACACACATTTCTTCACTTGAAACACCATATGGTCACACTTATTAACACTTTTAGCCACTTTATGATTAATTGTATGTGACTAAATACCCAAAACAAACATTCTTTGTGTGACTAAATGTTAGAAAAGGCCACACAAACATAAATTTGATGTGGCCATTGGATGATCAATAGTCACACAAAATACACGTTTCTTTACTTTAAACACCATATGGTCAAGTTTGTTGCATTTATTGTGCTGTTAATGAAAATGTGGGTTTGTAGGTGATGGATTTTATAGTCACATTGATATGCACACACAAACACACACATTAACACTTGTGCAACACCACAATCTACAAAACTTGGATAAATCCAACTAATTATATATATGAAGAACTCTTTAACAACGAGTACTTGATTGTTAATGTGGAATCTTAACAATAAGAAAGAAGAACACAAATACTATTTCACTAATAAACTTCTTTTATTAATATTTCTATTCGTCTAAGTACAAGTTCATTTCACTATACTTTAGGGTTCCTTTATACACTTAGGAAAACCTCTTATACAAAACGTGTAGAAGGATATAGATATCTCTTCCAAAGATATCTCTACGCGTACATATGCCTTCCCTAAACTCTAATAAACTATTGTGTTTTTCATAAACAGAACTAACTACGAATACTATCAGACTTAACTTATATTGCCAGTATTATTGCTGTTGAGCTTTTGATTCAATTAACCTCAAAAGCTGATAGCATGCATCATCCTTTCTTTCACCTAACATCTTCTTCTCAAGCATAGCCCTGCAAATACTGTTTGGAAGTGGATACTCCACTTTTGTAAGCATATAAAGAATTGCAGTTTCTAATTCCAAACAGTGCACCTGACAAGTGTGGAAATATCTCCATCTGATCACTTGTTCTTGACAGGTCAGCTTCCACATTTCGTCATCAGCATCTAGTGTCTCAAACATGGTCTTCAAGTCACCCCAGAGGACTCTTTCATATTCCTCTTCAGGTCTCTTGTCACCATGCTTCTCCATCATCAGCTGGTACATGGTCGTCAAATCATCCCTGGATAAATCACTCAATAAACCAGGAAAGTTCACATATATAGTGTCTGTGTGATTTTCCCTTACTATCAAGTAAACTACCTTTTTCCCATTTTTGATGATCTGAACCTTTGCAATCTTAGCAGGAAGCTCTGAACCTGTAGGAATGGAGCCCATGGTAAAATCTTCTGATGACGGTTCATCAACCTTATCCTTCATGTACTCTTCCACTTCCTTCTTAACATTTGTCTTATCCTTTTTCACTCCTTTCATTTCAATGGATTTCTTCCTTGTCATATTCAAAACTGGTTGCTTAACCTCAGCTTCCTCCTCTCTCTTTACATTTTTTGGCTTATCACCAAGTTTTTCAGCTTCTGCAACCTTTTCAGTCTCTGCAATCTTCTGCTTCTTACCATCCTTTGGTTGAAGATTGTAACCCTTCCTTTTAAGCGTTAAAGCTTCCAACTCTGAATCCATTGGAATAAAAAATTTATTTTGGTACACTACTTTTTCAAATTCTGCTTTTAGAACATCAGCCTTCAATTTCCTTAACTGGCTCAACTTCCAGGTAGGATTCCCTTGACTTTTGATGTAGTGGATCATATAATCCCTTTGCTCAGCTTTGGTCAAGGGTTCGTTTCATCCTTTCTCTTTGTCTCTGCTCTTTGAGAAGCCTCTTCTTCTCATTAATTATCTCAACCATTTTACTTGCATAGTCTTCTCCACCAATATCAGGAAGGATATATCTGTTTACTAATAATTTGGCCTTTATAGTATCCCATTCTTCATCAGTGTAGAATTTGGCAGATTCCTCAATTTCAGCTTTCCTTTTCATTTGTTCTTCAGTTAATTCTGGTTCCTCCTGCAGACTTTTGGCAATCAGCTTGTCATTCACTGTTTGTTCTGCACATTAAGCTTCTTCAACCTCATCCTCTGCTTGAATCCTAGCAATCTCAGCTAAGCTAGCTTCCTCTTCTGTAAGTTGTTTTTTGGTCTTCACTGGCTCAGAAGATTCTTGCATTATTCCTTTGCCTTCCTTATGCACAAACTCCTCACCAATACTACCTGGATCACTACCAGGATTAATATAATCAGTACTAGTATTAACTTCAGCATCAAAGCAAGTATTAAAATCTTCATCAAAAGCATATTTAATTTCAGCACCACCAGACTTATCTTTAGTAAAGTCACCAGACTTATCCACTCCACCAGAACTTGCAGCTTCTTTATCCAGTCTCTTCTTAAAGGATTTCTTGTGACTGAAATTCTTAACCAAGATTTTAGCTTCTTCCAATCCTTGAGGACTAATTTAAGTTTCCTCAGAGGATTCCTCACCTTCTGAGTCTGTAATGTCTATCCCCGTCTGTTTGAATTTCCCCTCTAATTTCTTAACTCTTTTGCGAGTAGTCCCCAGTGACTTCTTGGTCTTCTTCAATTTTTTCTCCAACTCATCAACCCTTGAAATCAGTTGTGGAACCAGTTGAAGTAGATCTTCCATATATAAGGAACTGGGTTCTGCTATAGTAGTGGGTGTTGGAGGTTGTGGTTGAGGAATCACTGGTGGTTCTTCCTCATGGATTGAAGGTGAAGGTGGTGGGGGTGTTGGTGTCCTCTATTCAAACTCTGTTTTTTCTGGTTCAGATGTAGGTTGAGCCTGAGCTTCTGATGTAGCAGTAGGAGATGGAACAGATGTAGATGTACCTTCAGGGTCAGGTAACAACAGAGGCAACATAGCAGAAAAAAGTGGCTTGTGTACCCATTCAAACCCCTTTTCATATTACCAAATATCTTTTTAGTGAAAGGGAGAGCAATGTAAGGATGTTTGCTTGTTGTTTCAACATTTAAGATCATTTGCAAAAATCTTGGGTACATCAAAAACTTTTTCTTATTCTTGGCATTAGCAACCATGGCATCAAAAATCATTTTTGAAAAATTGAAGAGTCTGCTAGTGGAGAGACAGACCAATGCAGAAGCAATATTGCTTCCAAATTGATCACATCCACCACTTTTAGAGCTCATACAATGTAAAATATGATGCACAAGGTAACGCCATTATGGCGTAAAATGACTCTTCCAAAAAGTAAATGTTCCATCAGTTGGATATCCAATATTTTCCAATCCCTGAAAGAGGTCATTATTTAGCAACATTGAAATCCCTGAGACATCAGCCAATTGAAGCTTGCTTCTGACTGATTCCTCAGTGATTGAATACTCTAACGTATCAATAGTTGCATTTAACTCTAGTGTCCCATCAGCAATAGTTCTAGCAATAGCAGTCTGCCAGAACTGTTTGACTAGGGAATCATAGATAGTTGGATTATGAGTAAGGGCATACCTGATATGACTACCCTTTGGAAAGTCCACTATCTGCTCGAAGCCTGTGCTTTCAGTAGGCTTTTTGAGAAATCCCACTTGATTGTGCTTGTCTACAAACTTTAATTGTGTGATCTTTTATGTTAATTGAATTACTGGTAGTGCAGGGCAATTAGGGTTTAGTGCTGGTAAGGAGACTTAATCGAAAGAAAAGATTTAAACTTTTAAAGATTAGGATAAAGTAATTAAAGCATAAATATGAATTCTAAAAATAAAAATTATCCATATAAATACTTCTGACCACCTAAAATTAGTTAACGGTACTATTTAAAGAGTGAAAATCGTTTTTTAATTTTTGCACTACCAGACTAAAGAATGGTCAAACAGACTTAACAATGACATCACTAGAATTAACTCTGTACTATAGCACATCAACTAGCACAACTTCCATACATCTCCAATCTGTGAGAATTCTTGCTTTTCAACATATCCTTAAACAAAATAATATACCTAACAGATTTAACTAATATTAAGTCTTGTATTATAAACATAAATCCTTAAAAAAGTACAAAAAATCAATGTCTATATGCTTTAAAAGAGTGAAATATGATAAAGGTAGAGTGTGACAACTTGACCATAACATGGTTCACTTGGATTTTCGTATAACAACACCTCCACAGTCGGTTCGATAGTAGTCAGTTCGTGATTCGTTACCCAAGTCACATCAATCCACACATGGCAATATATTATCATTGTGCTGGTGAATGACGGTACTAAATTCCTCATCGGCTTCGTCATACTTATCTTTGTAATTCTTGGGAGGTGTCTTAAACACAATAGACAATTTTTTATCTACCTGGTCTTTCACATAAAATACTTGTCGTGCTTGTGCGGCTAATATGAACGGATCAACCTTGTGGCCTAAACTATTCAGGTCAACCAATGTATACCCAAGAGTAGTATCGCGTTTCACACCACCAGCTTTGTGATTAACCCAGTCACATTTGAAAAGAGGAATCTGCATGTAACGGTAATCTAGTTCCCATATCTCTTGTAAAACCCCATAATAATATGCTTTTCATGTGGTTGTAAAACCCCACTGTTCTGGTAAACTTTGCCTTCATGATCTTTCGTACGAAAAGTATACCCATTGATGTGATATGCATCGTATTTCACTATGGTGGTGCGTGGTCCATAGGAAATCCACCTTACAGTTCCTGATACACTTTCTTTGTCGATTTCTAACTCTCTCTCAACCTGAATTTCATTACAAGTATATATTAGCTCAAAAGAATAAGTACACCAATTTTCAGATCAAAATGAGCTGAGAAATAAGGTTTAGAAAGGGTATGTTGAGTAACATAAGATTAATTACTTCTTTGCGTAACCACTTGGCAAAATATTTGCTGTGCTCATTCTCCCGAAATGCTATTCGTTTACCCGGGTTTTCTGCTTTCAAAACTTTGCTTGTGTCGCCAAACAATGTGTTTGATTATCATATTTGATACATCATTTTCAATAACGAAATAGACATATGTTAGTAAGACTTACCCGATATACGGTACAATTTCATCTGTATTATTTATTACATACAAATGTGCTTTCTGAAAGAGTTCCTGAGAAACTTCACTTGATTTGCCCGACAATGGCTTTCCTTCCTCATTTTCATCTGTTCATGTTTATCGTGTGGATACCAACAGTTTTCATGGATTTATGATATCTCAAAAAAACTCTATTGTTTCTTCCGCAATAGTTTCCTCAGCAATGCATCCTTCTGGTCTATTTCTGTTCCGCACATGTCCTTTAATAACCTTCATATATCTTTCGAATGGATACATCCACGAAAGCATATGGGACCGCATAATTTTACCTCCCTAGTTAGGTGCACAGTCAAATGTATCATAATATCAAAGAATGATGGAGGAAAGAACTTCTCGAGTAGGCATGTTGTCATACCAGTTGCTTGCATATTATCAAGTTCTTGCAATATTATTTCTCTGCAACATATTGATTTAAAGAAAAAGCAAAACCTGATAATAGCATATCGTGTGGGTGGGTGCATGATTGAACGTATTGCAATGGGCAGAAACTCCTGCATTAGCATGTGATAGTCATGCAATTTTCGGCCAATGAGCTTCCTATCCTTAGGTGACCAAACAAGAGAAATTTGAACAATAGCCTTGTGGTACCTTGATGTTGTGTAAAGTTTCACAAAAAATATCTTTTTCAGCATGTTAGGAATTAGAAAATTCCATAGTGAAGAGTCGGTCACCCCAAATATTATCTAGCACAGGTTAGCTCGTAGACTTGTCATTAGTTACGTTATTTAGTAGTTTATTTATTAGTTTGTAGCGTAGTATAGCTTAGTGCAACACCGTAGGAAGGACGGGTCTTACCCACTGATACCTGATCCACAGGCCGATAGGAGGTCGTATTTCTTGTAACTATAAATACCCTTCCATCCATGGAAGGGGTGGAGCTTTTCTTTAATCTAACCTTACACATTTGTGAACCAAGTCTCTAGCAAGAAACTCCCTCTCATCTCTAACTCTCTAAAAATGGCAAACATGTATTTTTTCATCCAGACCACCAATCATCAACACACTAATATTTGGATCCTAACAATTGGCATCAGAGCCCAGATTATGTTGTGTTAATGATTCGTATGGTTTGTTTCGGTTTGTTGTATGTGGTTTATTGGTTGGGTTGGCTGTTTTTATGTGTTTTGATTCGTGGGTTGATGCAAGTTATGTTGGGGTTATGAATCTGTCGACTGTTTTATGGTTGTCATAACCTGTTTTTGTCATGAATCTGCTGGTACAACATGGTTATCTGTTTTAAGGTTAAACTGTTTTGATAAACCTTTTTGTATCTATATACTACTTATGCAGGTTTTCAAGCTGAAACTATTTTTAACATACTTTTTCTTGATAACGACTTGGGTCATTGTTCTTAATAGCGACTAGTGTCTTTTGTCCAATCTGTTCTTTTGGAGACTATTTCTGTACCAAGTAATATCAGCAATATATTCAGATCTTGTCGATTTTAACCTGCAAATGGGTCATTTTTTGAAGTTTGTCATGTTTTCTCGAAGTTTTGAAGCTGAACGTTCTTTGGTCGGAATATCGTACCGAAAAAAGTAAAATGGTCAAATACTCTGTCAAGTAGTTGGTCTAATCTACCTAGCGACTTGATTTACTTGTCATAGCAACTTGTTGGCTATTTAGCTAATTTGTATGTTTTTAAAGGCCTAGCGACTTGTTTACAGAAAATGCTAGCGACTTGTCTCAAAAACTTGCTAGCTACTTTGAATTTTTGACCTAGCGACTTGTTATTTAACAAGTCGTGAAAGTAACTTGGTTTGGAAAATTGTGGCTTACTTGGTTTGAAAAATAGGTAGCGACTTTGGTTTGAAAAATTGGGTGGCTTAATTTGGTTTGTAAAATGGGTAGCGACTTGGCTTATGACTGTTACTAATACAGCAGTAAATGATGAAGAAGATTGACGACTGACCACGATAACATCAATAACCTATACCAATTCAAACCTAGCACGACCTCAGTAATTACATCATCGTACCCAAGACTCAAAGCTAATCTTTAAAGAAAATTGAATGTGTAGGTTGAATGTTAACCATCACAAGCCATATCCAACTTCCACGTTCATCATAACTAACTAACTTCTCAATCTAAAACCAAATGTTACTAATGGATCTTAGATTTAAATTCGAGTATATCATATGACTTTGAGACCTTCATAGATCTAAATCACTAATTTTATCCTCATAGATCTCCTGCTTATTATTCAACCCAATGAAGTAAGAACAAAACCATTTAGGGTTTCATCCTCCTCCTTGTTCGGTTATAAGGAAAACGAAATACAACAAATGATACCTACCTTTGGTTTGATCTTGAAGTCGTGTACCATGTTTCTCTAACCATCCTGTGCTATCACATAAACCCTCTAGCCAACCCTTGGCAGGTGCTAACATGAAAGGTTATCAAGGTGGTCGTGGTTCAAGATATTATTAGAGGGAATACTTTTTGAGATGCGAGTTGATCAAAGGGGCGGACTGAAATGATATAGAGATATTAGGGTTGGGTGATGTTTTGGTTTGTCTGCACAGGTGAGAAAGATTAGGGTTTGGTCAAAATTTGATTGTTCAAGGTTTTGAGAGAGAGATTAGGTGTGTATTCTTCTAATTTTTAGGGTTGAGTGAAGATGCTAGCGTTTATTCATCCGAGATATTTAGGGCATCCGTATATGGAATACATGGGCCGTGATGTCAATTGGCCTCGGAGTAACTGCCGGGGTTAATCCTTTCTTTGGGCCCATATTATTCATGAGACCGGATATACTTTATTTGGGTGGACCGTGACATCATGTGTTCAAAGAGATTGGTATTTGTCTTCATAATACGCTTATATACTGATTCGTATAATCTCTATACGTGGCCTCATGTTTAGTATCTTCGTGATTGTACAAGGTTTCATGTGATTCATATCAAATGTTGAAACATATGTTGTTTAATATGGATCGGATGAAGTTAAGATGTCTGATTGGTCATAGCTCATGTTGAAAGTGTGTGGGCCGAATGTGTTGATAGGCTGAGAATGGGTCTCGTGGTTGTGGGGTTAGACTAATTAATATAAACATGTATGCATGCGTGGGTGGTTTGTTAGATGGACATGGATTGTATTCTGACCCTAAAAAAATATATTAAGATTATATGATTTGAGGTACATTTGTGAACTTGACCATGACAAAATCGAATATTCAGACCGAGATAGATATATTTTACTTGAATATTGTATTTGGATGATAGAATGATGTCGTGTCACATATGAATTTTGAGTTTTGAGATTTGATGAAGAGTATGGACAAAGAGTTTTTGATTATGAGATATGAGATATATTAATACTATGAGATTTGATGGTTGATGTGACTTGAGGTGATATGCGGTTGGATACTTGGGTTTATACATTTACACAAACGACTCTATTTCACGGCTTAAAGTTTGTTTCTAACTGTTGATTACGGTCATTTGTTCGATATTTCTTATTTGGATTTGAAGTAAGATTTCTGCAATGCTTACTTATTTCGCTTCTTTCTTTCTACCCTTCCGCAAGATGACTTGTTTGGGCATTTATTGGATGTGATAAAGACTTGGCTATTTAGTTACGTTTGTGATTCTTTCTCGCTTAACCCACAACTTAATTATCACTTCGGTGTCTCACGCAGTTGAGGATACGTCAAGAGGTTTTGTACATTGGGTACACCGTTTCTTTTTCACGAGGATTAGTACAAGTTTAAGTAACAAATCTGAGAAATTTTACTTCATGCTCAAGTTTGGCATATCGCGTTTACTTCACCATATGGTCACTATAATAGCCGACAGATCAAGGTGAATGATGTGTAAAACCAGTGGGTATTGGATAGTTGATGATGTTGATTGATGTGGATATTGAACCGATGAACCGTGATATTCCCTAAAACATATATTCACTAAACCAAAGTTGTCATAACACATTCAAGCTAACATTGTTTACTTGCTTTGTCTTGATTTTGTAAAATCTCGCGAAAGAATCTATTTCTCGGTTTAAATCACAGACTTGTAAAATCCCGTGACAATGGAAACATCCTGGTAATAGTAAAGTGCATTTCCGGATCTACCTTACGGTTTATTCTTAGTCTTGTAAAATCTCGCGAAAGAAACTATTTCTCGGTTTAGACCATAGAATTGTAAAATCCCGGATGATGGAATCATCTGGAGAAAGGAAAGCGCGATTGGGATCTTATTTGATGTTGTTTCTACGGTTTCACAAAGAATGGATAAAAGGGTGTACTTCATGAATTGGGTGTGTGTTTGGATTGTCCTCATGGCAGTTTGCTTATTATATGGTTTTACGGGGTTATGTGCTACTAACCATGATCGGGATGAAACCATTATCAAAGTTCATTTAATTGTCAAAGAAGGCTAGATTTGAGCAGCCGTAAGATGTGACAACGGCGTTAATTCAAGATATTTATTTGAGGTTGAAGTGAAATATCAATGAAGTGTACTTAGTACCAAGGTATCCGGGATGGATGGATGAAGATTCTTCAAGATCATTGTTCAAGCTTATCATTAAAAATGAAGACTTGGAAATCTAGTTATTGTTGGGTGTCTTTTACCTTTTCTTTTACCACTTGGGGGAATTGGGCTCTTACCACTACAAAATAACTATCACTTTAAGGAGTTACGTTGTAGTGCTCAGTGTCACATTGAATTGTGTATTCTCAAGAGGTGATATACGTCTATTACTTGATGGTTGGTTGGTTGAAGAGTATAGAGTACTTAGAGATTCAATGGAGCATGAATTCTCGCACCGCTTTGTTACATGTGCAAGTTTAAATCACGAGTTCGTTAGTTTACTTCGTGGTCAAATTCATCATATTGGTTTTCTCCATCACGACAAAGAGCCTAACATGATAATGGGGTTGGTTACTTGTTTTGCCAAGAGATTGAAAAGAGAGATTATGACGATGAACACAATGTACCATGCCTCGTATCTAAAGAAAAGAAAAGTGTACGCCTCAAGGCGCTTTATCTTATGAAGAAGAGAAATCTTCTTATGACGATGAACACAAATTCATGCCTCGTCCCTAAAGAAAAGAAAAGTGTACGCTTTCAGGCGCTTTATCTTCGGAAGAAGAGAAATCTTCTAATTAATGACCATTCTCATCAACATGCTTCATGCTTTTTCCTGCGCTCAGTCATCAAGTGAACCGGCTACCATGATTGTTTTCTCATTCCACTTGCTCAATTATAATGAAGATGGCATGACATCATGTGCTGACAGCGGGAGAGAAGTGTGAATAGAACATTAGGATGATTTTCACTTATTTAGTCAAGAATGGCATCTCCGTATGCAATTCTTGAGGGGAGAAGAAGTGTGAATTTTTTGCATTGTTGATTGATATTTGAGAATATAAATGGTCATGCGGCTCTAAACTCATGTAAACCCGAGCTTCTTATTATCGGGTCATCTTCACATGGAGTTTTTCCTTCTAAGAGCCGTTGGTTGACATCTTCACTCAATTGATGAGTTTATCACAAAGTGCTTCCTAATGCTTCACGATACATCAACATGATGATTTCAACAATCTCTCTGTTTGTTTGATGATTGGTAGTTTGGTGTTACCGTCTTGTGTGTTCGCGCCTAATTGCTGATTTCCTTGATGAACATCTTTCTGTTCTTTTTTGATTGGGAAAGATTTTAATTAAGGGGATTTGCAAGATGTAACTTAATTGGGATGCTTTTGGTGGATGCTTTTTGGTGTGAGTTGAAGATGTTAACTATCTATTCCCCAACTGCACAATCTTGAAGAAGGTCGAGTCTACAGTCCGTTCTACATTTTCTGCTGCATGTTAGAAGACTAAAGACGAGTTGCATTTAACGATCTAAAGACTTCTTCATCCGGCATTTATCAAACAGATTGTCGGTTTAGGGAGAGCACTAATTGGGAGAGAGTTAGTGTCGATTCAATCCCCATTAGACTTGCTCATATTCTTTAGCGCTGACTGAGAAGTTGATATTCACTATTGTTGGACATTTGACACAAGTTGATTACTTAATCATTTATCACTTATTTGAGATTGAAGTTGACCTTCACAAAGGCGTGTTCTTATTTGATAACTTGCTCTGGCTTAAGAATTTGAGTTGAAGACTTGGTTTATCTAGTTACCGCAATGAGGTGGATGGTTGATGACCTGGTTAACTATCACTATTAGGAGTTACTTTGTTTTACTCAGTGTCACACGCATATGACGGTGTGGATAATCGCAAGAGGTGTTAATGTCTCATACTTTGTTTGGGTAGTGAGTACTTAGAGTTTTGCTTGAAGCATAAATTCTCAACACCGTTCTTCCATCATTAGGTGCAAGCTTAAGATAAAAATGTGGGGAAGTTGACTTCAGTTCCAAGTATGGTATATCGGGTTTTCTTCTTCAGTGGTCACTTCAAATTGTCTACAAGGGTTGATAGAAATAGTCGAGAGAGTCTTCGCAAGTTGATTCTCACAAGAGTTCAAGTGTTCTTCTCAACAAATTTCTAGTACGGTTTATATAATTTGTCGACTCAAGTGTCAAAGCCGCAAAGGGGAAGGAGACAAGCATCTAAACGCGAGAAAACTTGATGAACTTAATACTTCTAAGTAATTGAAGATATCCCGGGAAGACAAATGTTATTACCGCAGAGAAACTCAAGGTTTGACTCATGGCGGGTAAACTTGATGAACTTAACTCTTCTAAGTGATTGAAGATGTCCCGAAAACAATTGTCATGACCGCAGAGAATCTCAAGGTTTTACTCATCAAGGCTTATGGTGTTATTCTTATTCCAACTATGTGGGGAAGCGATGGAAGAGTTAGTTTCGAAGATAAAAGAGGTACCTGTGCGTGATGATCTCATGTTATCACAATCATCGACAAAAGAGAATTGTGTACATTGAGACACTCATCTATCTCACTTGAGGGCTTAATCATGATTCGTAGATATAATCACTTATTCTGAGTTGACATCCGCAGATAATCGACTTGGCTTGCTTCTTCAATGTTATCAGCTTATTCCTTCCTGGGTATTGGTATACTTCGGATACTTGAGCTTCATACACGATCATCGTGAAGAAAAATGTAAACATGGGGAGGTGTTTTCATTTCCCTCATGATGTGTATTTGGGAGAGCTCTTGGGTATTGGTGTACTTCGGGTTCTTGAGCTTCATACATGATCATCCGAGAAGAAAAATGTGAACATGGGAAGGTGTTTTCATTCCCTCATGATGTGTATTCGGGAGAGTTCTTGAGCATTATACAAAGAGACTGACTGCATCAATTCAACTACTTGGGGGAATTGTTCTCTTGACACCTTTTCGGAATGGATTGCTTCAGATTTTAGTGGTTATGAAATTTGAGAAGATTATTTTATGTGTGGGATGATACGCTGTTATTCTTCTATTGGATGATATAACCCCTCAACGATGAATCACGATGATTATTCTTAAAAGGAGCAAAGAAGTTCGATGATAATGGTGCTTCTTTGTGACTGCTAAGGGAAGCTTGTAAGAAAGCTTTAATCTGCTCCGCCTAAAGGATTTTCGGTTTGGGGAAGCCGCCAAAGTCTCACTTTCAGATGGTTCATTTCTCTCAATTCAAGAGCCTCGAAGCTTTGGTGGTGAATGTTTAAGAGATGATGACCTCTTCTTCTACGACGTGTCGCCGATATCCTTATCTCGGTACTGTGATCATCATCTTCTTTAACTATATCATCTACTCTATCTTTGTACATATTATCTGAAAAACAAAATACAAAATTATAAAACCAACAAAAAGAAAATAGAAAAATATAAAACCTTCAAAAAAATCCATAAAAATCAGAAAATTTCAAAAATACCAAAAATATGTTTTCTAAAGACATGTCTTCTGGTATCGCTAACATCTACGGTCTTAGAAATGTCATTCAATAATGGCACGGACCATAGATGAAGTTCGAGCAGGAGGTGTAAATATTCTTTTCTAAACATGTCAAAAAATCATGGCTTACGTTATTTCAGATCAGAACTGGCTTCAAAAAATGGCTTGCAGCTATCTCGTGATCAGGACTACAAGCTTAAAACTATGGTTTCTATTATTATTTCAGATAGCAACCCGCTCTTTAAAGGAAGGAAAGTGTTACGCTAAACAATTTTTCAAATATTTCATGCACTTATCCTAAAACAATTTGAGGAAAGTATGTCGAAGGATTGCTGTTCCTACACAAATGTTTTTCCGCCTAAAATTCTTCAGAAAAATATTTGTTGTTTTAAAAAATGGTGGTAAATGAGTTGCTTATAAATCAATCAGAATCAAGTTTTAATAAAATTTCAAAAACTCATCTATGACTTCACAGCTTCAAAACTTTTCAAAAATTGAGTCATTAATTGAAGGGGATAATGTTTTCAAATCTATATCATCTAACGGGCTTTCTTAATTATCCTAATATGCTTAATTAAAAATGATATTTGCCTGTGTCGAAGGACTAGGAATTTAGGATATGATTGTTAGGTTTAGATGATTAGTGTTTGATTAACACATAAACCCCATGCTTTATATGAACTGATTGATATGTTGAATTGACTTTTATTAGTCGACATGTTGTGTTGTCGACCACCATATATCTGTTTTGTGTCCACTAACGTATGCGTGTATCTTGGTATAAGAATGTTCCCGATCAGGATTCCACATAATATGATGTTTGGATGCCGAAAGGAAAGGGTAACTAGATCTTGAGTTGACAAATGAAGAAACGGAGCTTAATTGGACTTCTATGGAGATTTGGCATAAATGCAACGTAAGAGGTCTCAAGATCGCAGATGGTTTTCTAATTGATTGAAGAAACGGAGCTTAATTTGACCTCGCTGGCATTTAAAATGCAACGAAGAAGAAGTCTCACCTGATCTCGCAGACGGTTTTCTTCCAAGCCCTACAAGAATAAATATAAGTTTCTCAACCACCTAACATATCTTTTGCAGATAATCTTGACGATACCATTTTTCTAAAACTTTGAAAAATATTGTTTTTGAAAATGGAAAAATATTGTTTTGAAAATATATTAGACTAAATTTTGAAAATCAACGGACTTCATTTTATCAAAATTTAAGTCACTCAATTATCGACTTCGGTCATCGATTGAGGGGGAGAGTGATTTAATTTAAAATATTTTCAAACAATATATATTCAAAAGAGTCCGTTGTATTAAAAAATGTGGTGATCTAAAGATTTAATGTTATGTCATGGTATGCTTTTCTTTAAAACTCAAAGATCTTTCAAAATGAAATTTTTTCTGTTTTGTTTGATTGTGAAATTGTTTTATTTTACTTAAAGGTCTCTTAAAACAATCATACCCGACACTAACAATCTTTAATGTCTTAAAATGGTCCTTATCTGTCATTTTCAAAGAATCAAGCTTACGCTCTTTCCCCAAAATCTTATAAATGATTTAAATCAATTGGGATCACAAATCTCAAAAGGTTTGAAATTTTGATCGGGTATAGTAGTTAAATCTCTTATCTGTTTAAATGGAATTGGTTTTAGTCCTTTAAAGGCACTCCCGCCTCCATGTGCCAAACGATTTCATACACAATGCACATGTTGAGGAGGAGGATTTATCCAAAACCATGATGAGTATTTAAACCAGGCCACATATTCTCCCATGTTTTCTAAACCTATTAAATCACTTGGGATCCAAAATCTCAAAGGGTTTGATATTTTTGATCGAGGAAGAATTTGTGATTTAATAATGAAATTTGATAAAAGGTGATCGGTTTGATTTAATTGCAGTAGGTTTCTCTCATATGTGCTAAACGCCAATCTCTAAGCACATATTGAGGGGAGCATAACTATCGAGGTACAAGTTTTTTTTTAAAAGAGATTTATAAAGTACCTTGATTGAGTTTTCAAATGGTTTTATTAATGGATTTTGTGATCGTGGATGTTCTTCAAAGAACTTGCCTCTATGTGTTAAAATGATTTCTCTTATCCTATGCACATATTGAGGGGAGAATTTTACCAAGAAAATCAAATGGCTTTTTCTATGAAAATAATGATCAAAGAAAATATTTCAAAGTCCTCTTGCCTCCATGTGCTAAACAATTTCTAAATCATATGCACATGTTGGGGGGAGGTTTTCTAAATGATCAAAACTATTAAGGTACAAAATGCTTTGATCTCGATCACAAGTACATTGATTGTTTTTCCAAATGATTTTTCAATTGGTTTCGAGAAGGAAAGAACTGTACCAAAAGACCGACCATTTTACTTTATGCATGGAGTTATAAGGATGGTTAGGTTAGTATTGTTCCCACGATCCCGCCAGAGCGGAGGATCTACCAGGGACAATCCACTAGATAGTGTAGAGTCCTTAGGTATATTGAAAAAAGGAGAAAAGTGAGATACTGGAAGAGTGCGACCGAGACAGAGCTAGTAATCGAATAAACCCAACAAGGTTCTAGTTATGAAGTCTCTAAGCAATCGGGGGGTGAAGAATGAAAAAGAACTGAATGTGAAAAGGGTGAAAAGAAATAGCCCTCCATCAATTCAACCTGAGGGCGTAAACCGTTCAATACATATGCTACGGTGGTTACTAAGGTAACACCGTATTGAAGACAAGACATCATGGACCCAAGGATGATCAGCACTAAACTTCCCAAGCTACTCATGTTCCTCTTAAAAGGGCTTGTTTCATTCTCACGGGAACCTCGCATAATCTATCGACTTTCTCTTAGAGATTGTTGATATTGAAGAAGGAGACCCTCTCCTAGTCTCCGCATAGAAACCAAATGCACTATTGAGTCTAGAGCCAAGAGATCATGCACAAAATCTCATTAGGACACTAAATTCTTGAAGACTTGTTGTTTCACACAATGTGGAAAGTAAATATATATTAAGAGTCCTACGCATTATCCTTGTGGTATTGCCTTAACATCCGAAAGTGATATGCATACATATTCAAAATGAAGATGGAAAGCCTTCCGAGCCAACATCTAACAAGCTCTTGGTAGGTGGCATGTGAGATCTATTCTATAGATCAACCATGTGACAACTGGATAGAAACGATGGGGAGATTCAATCTTGAATCAACCTTGGTCCAGAAATGAATTGACGGATACTTTTGGAAAACCGCTCGATGTGCAAATCTTCTTTTCTAGCATCGACTGTATTCATTTTCAAATTCAAAAAGTATCTCTGATTGAAAAAATGCTTTTGGAAAAACAGTCGATGTGCGTAATCTTCTTTTCTAGCACATCGATTGTGTACTCATTTCAAATATAAAAAGTATTTTGATTGAAAATTGATCTTTCTCATAAAACCTTCATCGTATTGCAAAACTCTTTCTTCTAAGCAATACGAGATTGTTTTCAAATCATTTTTCATCAATCAGTGAATCTCAATTCACTAGTTCACTCATCGTGTTGTCTTCTTTGAGACGCTCCGTTTGAGAACGGCTAGGAGTACCGCGAACCCTGCAAGGAGATTCCTCGAATCCTACCCGATCACAAAAGTACTTGTAATCATCAACGGGAACCGTGGGACGTGTACCTCAATTCAACGAAAGTGATCAAAGACACTTTCGTGTGTTTTATTGCTGTTGTTTGCAGTACATTTGACTGGTGTACTGATCGTAATTGAGGAGTCATTCCAAAGCCGCATGCTCACAAAATCCACACTTAATTTGAAGAAATCATGACTGGTGCATATCTACATAACTCGCTCGATTTCTATACTATGTTCGTACAAGCAGCCGCAAATATCTTGAACAAGAAAAGCTTCCTACTACTCGATGGTAAGATGTCATGATTCAAAAGTGTGAGCATGTCGGTCCGAAAGTCACAACTTCACATGATGGCAACACAACAAAAGGGTGATCCAGAGATTTGTCAGGGTCGATGATCTCAATGAAAGCTCTAAGATCATCAAAGATGTGGATCGCTTAAAGGCCTCCACTAAAAGTACAAAATATGCAGACTTTGAAGAATCGCTACAAAAGCACAAAGATTGCAGAACTTGAAGAATTGAAGTCTACGAGCTCGAACAAAATCAAGAATAGAATGCTAGGATTCAAAATGTAAAACATGGGGTGACCTCCCTTAGGGGGAGATTCTTAGGAATTAGAAAATTCCATAGTGAAGAGTCGGTCACCCCAAATATTATCTATACAAGTTAGCTCGTAGACTTGTCATTAGTTACGTTATTTAGTAGTTTATTTATTAGTTTGTAGCGTAGTATAGCTTAGTGCAAACCGCGGGAGGAAGGACTGCCTTACCCATCGTAGATAAATCGGACCACGTGCCATAGGAGGTCGATTTTGTAACTATAAATACCCCTTCCATCCATGGAAGGGGTGGAGCTTTTAATCTAACCTTACACATTTAAGTAACCAAGTCTCTAGCAAGAAACTGTGACAATCCGTATTTCGTGTCATTTTCTGACACGATTCATGTCTCATTATTTCAACATTTATCAGAACTTGGTTTACTTGTTTCAAATTCGCTGCGAACCTTGAGGTTTAGCAGCTTAATCTTCATGATCATACATCACGCATATTTCATATGGACTAAGAATAGTCTACATTCCATTGACATCATTTGCATCTCATTAGTTCATTCAATTTACATTTCATTTCATATGTTACGCGTAATTTTTATATTTAATAATCTTTATCGCGTGAGTTATTATTTTAATATTTAATCCGCTATTTCTCAAAATGATCCCGAGGTATTTTAAACTTACATTTAGTTATAAAACTATATTTTTAGTTTTCCTAGTGTTACAAATTTATTTGGTATATTAATCGTAAAAGTTTAATTATTACTGCCGCTTAAAAATTATACGATAATTATTTTATCACCCAAATTTCACAAGGAAAGCATTTTTACAATTTTTATCACCTCATTACATCCTATTTTGAATTATTAAAAACTTACATGTACCAAAAATTTCCATTTACCTATACTTGTACTTTTTCCTACACATTTACTTACACTATCTTGCAAATTATACAAGTATATACAAATATTAATAAAAAAAAAAAAAAAATCTTGGGATACAAGATGCCCCAAAATCCGGCCCTATGGAGGGTGTAGTTATTGATTGGTATGGTTCAAGTTTATACATGTTTCTACTCTTTCTCCAAAAAGTCTTATACATCATTTCACCTTAATTTTCTCATAGTTGCAAGTGTTAAAAATTTAGTTTTCTCTCTTCTCTTTTGCTCCATAAACCGCCAAGCATCAAGACTCCAAGGGATCAAAAGTTTTTGCAAAATCAAGTGTTTACAACCTAGTTTATATCCTTTATATGGTTTTGAAATAAAAACCAAGGATATTTAAGTTAATCCTTGTTACTTACACCTCTTCATTTTCACTAGTAAGCATGTTTTTATCATTTTCATGTTTCCTTTTCATTTTCATATGTTTCTTTTCACTTTTGGAGATATTATGCAAGTTATGTGATTTATACCATTTATTTCATGATTTTAAAAGTTATATATACATATTGGTCATCCTATAATTACTCCCATGGTATTCTTTGGTCTTGATGGTGATTAGGAACCCATGACACCCTAAGAAGGTGTATGGTAGGATTAGATTAGTTTCGGAGTTGATTTGAAGGGATTAGAATAGGTTTTGTCCGAGAAAAAAACTATTTTCGATAACTATATTCTTCGTTCTGTCCTTAATTCGAATTTCTGGAAAAACCAACAGATTGTACGAAACTTTGGCCTTGAGTTTTAGAAAATATACTTTAAAACGAATCCATGGCCGCTTGAACGGATAAAACGGACTTATAACGGCCGCGGTGAATTTTAAAGTTTGACGACGGAACGATTATTTTCTGGATTTTCAAAACTGCTTTTAGTTTGTTCGGTCAAAACGAGCCTTAAGCTTCACAAATTATTTCGAATTATCAAAAATATATTAGTTTACTTCGATACGGCTAAGGACGATATAATGAAAACGGATTTGAAACGACAAATATATGCACGCTTATAAAGTTGCCGAACTATTATTTTTCTAAAACTATATTATTTTTACGCTACAAGTGTTACATTAGTCTGAATCACCATGTTTGCGTCGTTTTAACTATGATGCAAAACTTTATGGACCGAAATGTTCCTAGTAAAATCAAGTTCACCGCCATATTTTTCAAAAAAAAAAAGCTGTTTGTCGTTTGAGTTGTAGTCAATTATTTACGGATGTTCAAACTTGGCTAAAACTCATTTTCTGCACAACATTAGCAAAAATCATCAACTTTAACCCTTAATATCTTTATGATCGAGACCTTTTGGACTAAAACTCCTGAATGAAACTTAGATATCGATACAAACTTTCCAAAACCGCCGAGTTCGTTCTCTAACGATCGACGTACACCGTTTTACGACTGTTTTTCCGGAGCCATTTTTGTTAATTTCATGAAAATTCCGTCGACATTGTTTTGCGACAAAAAGTGGTAATTTCACCAAAAATCATTATAAAACCATTGTAGGATGACATTTTGACGTAAAAACATGTAAAGTCATTTTCGAAGGCTCAAGACGTCAAAAGAGTATTTTTCGACGACGAGTAATATTTTCAAAACCCGCAAATGGTATAAATAACATACGAAGTGCATGCATAGCATTACATTGCAACTCATGACATATCATATCATTCGTAATAGGTCCCGGTTAACGATCACATTAAAACTCTGTACTCACTTTTGCCGTTATTCCAGCTTATCCAACAGTTCGTAGCCCCTACTTTTACTTGCTTTCATAATCAAGGGGGAGATACATGCTCAACTAATTGCTTTTACTTACACAAGTACTTTTAACTTATACGATTTACAGTGAGTTTCATGGCCCCTGCTTTTACTTGTTTCCATAACTGTTTTGGGGGAGATACATGCTACATTTTTAACCGAACACAAATGCTTTGAACTGTATGTTATATCCGATGTTTTATTGTCACTAAGTATTTGCCATGTTCGAAGTCCCTACATCATGAACCATTAGTCACTTGCGAGTGAGCGCGAGTATAGTGAATAGGCCTATTGGAATTAACACTCCCGCCCTATTGACCCAGCTTAGGGAAATCGAAAGACTATATTTGAATCATTAAGGTAAATTGGCAAGTTACCTATTAGGGAGGCGATGAAACGATGATTACCAATTTCTATTGGTGCGATGTTTACGCTTTGGTGTCATGAACTTAGTGAAATAAATACGATGTTGTTTTTAACGATGAGTGTGAAACCATTTAACTCACACTACGCATGATTGTGTTCAAACGAATTACAAACTTTATACATATTCCCATGGGTTGTAACACACAAAAGGTAAAGTTTGTATGGGCGGGACTTGGAACTGAGTGGATTTACAATGCCTTTGCTGCATAAACGATTTTGATACATTGAGCCATGCACTATTTTGTGAATTCATTTGACATCATGCACTTGATCATAAACTCTACATATTCCTGCAGTTGTGAACAACACGTGCTGTGTTTTGTATGGCTGGACTTGAACTGAGTGGATTTAAAATGCCTTTGCTACATAAACGATTTTGAAAGTCTTTACATTTCAACGATTTACAATGCCTTTGCTACATAAACGATTTCGAACGGTTTTTCATTTCAACTCAAACTCTATGAACTCACTCAACCTTTGTGTTGACACTTTTAGCATGTTTTATCTCGGGTATCTAAGGCATTCACTTCATGGCATGCATTTGGACACATCATGGTGTCGTGACGACGCTGCCTCACTTGGGTTTTACGACTTTAAAAACATCGTTTGAATTGTAACAAACATATTTCCGCACAAGTTGATTTTCATTTGGGACCTACTTTGTAAACTCTGATTGTTTTATTAAATCAAACGATATTTTCCAAACGACACTTTAGGTCGCTCAATATAATCTGTGATTGTGATGCTATGACAAATAATCCCCGTGAATTCCATTCCACGCAAAACGTAATTTGGGGGTGTGACAGATTGGCATGAGCTCGTTATAGAGAACTAGTTTGCATCATTGACCCTAGACTATAACTACATTATCATAGCATCTCATCATTTCATCATAAGTGCATGTTCACTTTACATGCGGTTCATACGCATAATTTTTCGAAGTTATTCGCTTTCATTTCACATCGATTGTCACATGTATGTCTCTAAATTCCCATCCCATTATCATTTCCTCGTACTCTAATGTGGAGAATTCCTTGTCATTCCCTATCACAATTTTATATCACCGATGTATCATCGATAACGACGAATGCCGAGATAAACCTTTAGATAGGCGGTCACTACCCTTTGTTTCACCACTAACATGTCGAAGTTACACGTATTCACACATTAAGCCACTAAACCACCATACATTTGAAGCATTTACAACATCTCGTAACCCATCTTTTTCGAACAACCGCCGATTATTTTGAATAATAACCTCAAACTTACCATTTTTATCACATCTCTTGAGCGCTATTATTAACATCGGATTTTTGCTACGTCTCACCTTTCCTCTTGTTTTGAAGAAGATATGGCACCAAGAAAGCTACGCTTGAAATGACTCAGCGCAATTCAAAAGTTGGTGAATGATAGCATTGCTAATGCTTTAAGAGTGAACGGAAACAAGTGGTCGCCGCCGGCCGCTAGGCTAGTCAGCCGCTATCGAAATGCCGAGGATCCTGAGTTAAGAAATGTTCGTACAAGGACTTCAAAAGTGGTGAGCCCACAAAATTTAGAGGTACCGAGGAGCTACAAAGAATGGTTCGATGGTTCGAAAAATTAGAGTCGTTTTTTGCTTTGCAACCGCCCTGAGGATAGTAAGGTTAAATTTGCTACGAGCACATTACTCGATGGAGCATTATCGGTGGAATTTTATGCTCAACCGATTGAATAGAGAATGCTTTCAAGCTTACTTGGGAGCAATTCAAAAGTTTGGTGACTAAGAAGTTTTGTCCTCGACGGAATCAAAAGTTGGAGACTGAGTTCTATGAATTAGTAACCATTGGGTACGATATTGACACTTACATTCGGAGATTTCAAGAATTGGCTGTGTTATGCCCGGCCCATGGTTTTCGATAATGAGAAGTTGCTAGAGGCTTTCATCTGGGACTTCCAAGTAATTCAAGGAGATGTGACTTCGTTTGATCCACAAACAATGGAGGAAGCTATTAGAGTGACTCAGAAGTTGATGGCACAAGTGGTGAAGAGGGGCAAGTACACCAACATCAACCGAAACAACAACAACCCCAACAATCGTACCAACTACAACGATGATAACCAAATCAACAACAACAAAAGGAAATGGGAAAAACGACCAAGGAGATGGTAATAACAACAACCAAAACCGCAACACCAACCGTCATCAACAACAAAATAAGGCAAGAAGGGAATGGTTTATGTCGCCAGACCAATGAGAGGTAGAGGGTATGCCGAAACACCCACTATGTAATCATGTATTTTCATCACTGGTCCTGACTGCCAGTGCCACAAATGCAAAACACCGTGACATTTAGCCGTGATTGTAAAGGTAAAGCCATAGTCACATGCTTCGGATGTGGGGAACAAGGACACTATCGGAACCAATGTCCTCAAAACCAAGGTCAACCAGTTGAAGGTGCTCATGGGAATGTATATATGTTGGAAAGGAGGAGGAGCTCAAGGTATCAACGACGCTGAAGATCAAGAAGTTCTGAAACCAACACCTTAATTCTCCTTATGTACTAGTCGTATTAAGTTTATGTTTTCCTCAGATCCGAATCTTTATAATCTAAGATGTATTTTTGTTTGACAAACTACTCGTTGTAAAATATTCTCATCTATCGTGACTTTTATTTTCTTCCGATTTGTTATCATTCACGAGGATTTTAATTCTTTTTACTTTAACTATCATTTTAGCGACACTTCTCCATATCTTCTCTCCTCGATATTCATTACAATTTTAACATCAGTTGACTCAACACCAATCAACATATGAGTCGATTAGTCCAAGCCTTGCATAGTTACTCCTAAATTATACATAGCCTGATCACCTATGTCTAATTCAGATGAATCATGCAATGAAGGGAGTAGTAGGCTTATATGTGTAAGCAATTCCGGAATCGAGCCAAATTTTCAAAAGATTTTCTTCAAACCACTTGTTTCCAGCTTTGATCCGCGGATGCTTTGTTTGATGAGTTGTAAAGATCGAGCTAGAAACAAGTTGTTACCTAAACCGATTTAGCCTAATCGTATGACGCTCTTGTTTGATGAGTTCAGGATTAAGCAAAAATCGGTTACCAAAAAGTCTTTTGAGGATTTTGCTCGGGAATGGGAAAGTTTGCCACATCAAACCCTAAACCCAAGACCTAATAACCATTGAATTCAGTGGACTGAATTCTTTTGGATGGGCTAATGTGACAATCCGCACTTTCGTGTCATTTCTAACACCATTCATGTCTCATTATTTCAACATTTATCGTAAACTTGGTTTACTTGTTTCAAATTGCGAACCTTGAGGTTTAGCGGTAATTCATGATCATGACATCACGAACATTTCATATGGACTATGATTAGTCTACATTTCATTGACATCATTTGCATCTCATTAGTTCATTCACGACATTTCATTTCATATTTTACGCGTAATTTTTATATTTAATAATCTTTATCGCGTGAGTTATTATTTTTAATATTTAACTGCTTTCAAAAATGATCCCGATGTATTTTTAAACTTACATTTAGTTCATAAAAACTATATTTTAGTTTTCCTAGTGTTTCAAATTTATTTGGTATATTAATCGTTAAAGTTTAATTATTACGCGCTTTTCTTAAAAATTATAATGATAATTATTTTATCACCCCAAATTTCACAAGGAAAGCATTTTTACAATTTTTATCACCTCATTACATCCTATTTTGAATTATTAAAAACTTACATGTACCAAAAATTTCCATTTACCTATACTTGTACTTTTTCCTACACATTTACTTACACTATCTTGCAAATTATACAAGTATATACAAATACATTATAAAAGAAAAAAAAAAAAATATCTTGGGATACAAGATGCCCCAAAATCCGCCCTATGGAGGGGTGTAGTTATTGATTGGTATGGTTCAAGTTTATACATGTTTCTACTCTTTCTCCAAAAAGTCTTATACATCATTTCACCTTAATTTTCTCATAGTTGCAAGTGTTAAAATTTAGTTTTTCTTCTTTGCTCCATAAAACCGGCCAAGCATCAAGACTCCAAGGGATCAAAAGTTTTTGCAAAATCAAGTGTTTACAACCTAGTTTATATCCTTTATATGGTTTTGAAATAAAAACCAAGGATATTTAAGTTAATCCTGGTTACTTACACCTCTTCATTTTCACTAGTAAGCATGTTTTTATCAATTTCATGTTTCCTTTTCATTTTCATATGTTTCTTTTCACTTTTGGAGATATTATGCAAGTTATGTGATTTATACCATTTATTTCATGATTTTAAAGTTATATATACATATTGGTCATCCTATAATTATTCCCATGGTATTCTTTTGTCTTGATGGTGATTAGGAACCCATGACACCCTAAGAAGGTGTATGGTAGGATTAGATTAGTTTGGAGTTGATTTGAAGGGATTAGAATAGGTTTTGTCCGAGAAAAACTATTTTCGATAACTATATTCTTCGTTCTGTCCTTAATTCGAATTTCTGGAAAAACCAACAGATTGTACGAAACTTTGGCCTTGATTTTTAGAAAATATACTTTAAAACTAACTCGGGTCGCTTGAACGGATAAAAACGGACTTATAACGGCCGGTGAATTTTAAAGTTTGACGACGAACGTATTATTTTCTGGATTTTCAGCAACTGTTTTAGTTTGTTCGGGACAAAAACGAGCCTTAAGCTTCACAAATTATTTCGACTTCTCAAAAATATATTAGTTTACTTGATACGGCTAAGGACGATATACGTAGAAAACGGATTTGAAACGACAAATATATGCACGCTTTATAAAGTTGCCGTAACTATTATTTTCAAAACTATATTATTTACGCTACAAGTTACATTAGTCAGAACGACCATGTTTGCGGCTGTTTTTAACTATGATGCAAAACTTTATGGACCTAAATGTCTCTAGTAAAATCAAGTTCACCGCCATATTTTTCAAAACAAAGAGCTGTTTGTCAAGCGGAGTTGTAGTCAATTATTTACGGATGTTCAAACTTGGCCGAAACTCATTTTCTGCACAACATTAGCAAAAATCATCAACTTTAACCCTTAATATCTTTATGATCGAGACCTTTTGGACTAAAAACTCAACCGAAACTTCTAGATATCGATACAAACTTTCCAAAACCGCCGAAGTTCGTTCTCTAACGATCGACGCATAACCGCTTTTAATCGCTTTTTTCCGGAGCCATTTTTGTTAATTTCATGAAAATTCCGTCGACATTGTTTTGCGACAAAAAGTGGTAATTTCACCAAAAATCATTATAAAACCATTGTAGGATGACATTTTGACGTAAAAATATGTAAAGTCATTTTCGAAGGCTCAAGACGTCAAAAGAGTATTTTTTCGACGACGAGTAATATTTTCAAAACCCGCAAATGGTATAAATAACATAATGGTGCATGCATAGCATTACATTGCAACTCATGACATATCATATCATTCGCATAGGTCCCGTTAACGATCACATTAAACCTCGGTGTACTCACTTTTGCCGTTATTCCAGTTTATCCAAGTGAGTTCGTAGCCCCTACTTTTACTTGCTTTCATAACTGTTTTGGGGGAGATACATGCTCAACTAATTGCTTTTACTTACACAAGTACTTTTAACTTATACGATTTACAGTGAGTTTCATGGCCCCTGCTTTTACTTGTTTCCATAACTGTTTTGGGGGAGATACATGCTACATTTTAACCAACACAAATGCTTTGAATCGATGTTATATCCGATGTTTCATTGTCACTAAGTATTTGCCATGTTCGAAGTCCCTACATCATGAACCATTAGTCACTATGAGTGAGCGAGTATAGTGAATAGGCCTATTGAATTAACACTCCCGCCCTATTGACCCAGCTTAGGGAAAATCGAAAGCACTATATTTGAGTCATTAAGGTAAATTGGCAAGTTTACCTATTAGGCGCGATGAAACGATGATTTCCAATTTCTATTGGTGCGATGTTTACGCTTTGGTGTCATGAACTTAGTGAAATAAATACGATGTTGTTTTTAACGATGAGTGTGAAACCATTTAACTCACACTACGATGATTGTGTTCAAAATAATTACATAAACTTTATACATATTCCGGCATGGGTTGTGAACACACAAAGTTGCAAGTTTTGTATGGGCGGACTTGAACTGAGTGGATTTACAATGCCTTTGCCGCATAAACCATTTTGATACATTGAGCCATGCACTATTTTGTGAATTTATTTGACATCATGCACTTGATCATAAACTCTACATATTCCGGCAGTGGGTTGTGAACACACAAAGGCAAGTTTTGTATGGGCGGACTTGAACCGGTGGATTTACAATGCTTTTGCTACATAAACGATTTTGAAAGTCTTTACATTTCAACGATTTACAATGCCTTTGCTACATAAACGATTTCGAACGGTTTTTCATTTCAACTCAAACTCTATGAACTCACTCAACCTTTGTGTTGACACTTTTAGCATGTTTTATCTCGGGTATCTAAGGCATTCACTTCATGGCATGCATTTGGACACATCATGGAGTCGTGGTGACGACGCCTCACTCACTGGGTTTTACGCACTTTAAAACATCGCTTGAATTGTAACAAAACTTATTTCCGCACAAGTTGATTTTCATTTGGGACCTACTTTGTAAACTCTGATTGTTTTATTAAATCAAACGATGTATTTCCAAACGACACTTTAGGTCGCTCAATATAACCGTGATGATGCTATGACAAGTAATCCCCAGAATTCCATTCCGCAAAATGTAATTTGGGGTGTGACAGTAAACTCCTCTCTCATCTCTAACTCTAAAATGGCAAACATGTATTTTGATCATCCAAGACCACCCAATCATCAAAGACAATAATATTTGGATCCTAACACAAAGATTCGTTAATGTGTAACCCGGAGGTAGTGTTGTTTTGTTCTTGTTCTTGCATAGCAAACAACTCTTGTTTTACCCCAACTCGCCTGCATCCAACCAGCATTCACCATCTTTCGCCTTCCGAACATGTAGCAAAGTTCGACGACTCTCAAGAACATTCTTTTCTACATGCATAAAATCAATACAATGCGGAACATAATTATGCCTCCAATACCTAAGTTTTTGATACCAAATGTTGAATTTCGCCAATACGCACCGCTTTGTCCGCATTTGGCTTGAACTACCCTCTACTTCGTTATGTTTCTTTTCTCGCTTTTGAATCTTCCCACCTCCTCCTCGTGATATTCTTGGTTTTCTCATGCATTATTGTTTGTTCGTTTTCCTTTCCCCACTTATTTTCAATATGTTGTACCTCGTTGTATATTTGTTCCCTGTCATTGATTTGGAGCCGAGAAATTTTGTTGTCCATTAAATGCCTTCCTTTTGCCTTTTGAAAGGATGGTCATATGGTAGATATCGCCTCAGGACCAACATAACTTTGTTTGATGAGGCAGAAAGTCTAACACGCTTTGTATCTTTCCCACATACTACACAATCTTTGAATCTATCTGACGGGCAACCACATAATACCAAGTGCAAGGTAATCATTTATTGTCCATAACACAACGGCACGTAGATTAAAGTTATCTTTTGTGGATGCATCATATGTATCAACCCCTCGTATCAATAAGGTTTGCATCATCAACAAACGGTTCTAAAAGAACATCGATATCATTTCCTGTATCCCATATTAATACCGAAAGCATGATAAACTTTCTTTTCATACACAACCATGGAGGAAGGTTATATGACAGCTTAAAACTGCCACAAATCGGGATGCCTATTTCCTCGAAGTTGACGCCAACCCCATCACCGATATTCCTACGTAGATTTCTTGGATCTTCAATTTCGGGAATTTTTTCATCTATGGTATGTCATGCCTTTGAATCATGGTGATGTAACACACCGCCGTTATCCTCCGTGTCGCATGCCATCTTAAATCTTCTCAAATACTTTCTAGCTTAAATAAATTGCCAGTAGCCTTGGTATAATTGGAAAGTACCACATTACCTTTGCTGGAATGTTTTCGCACACTTTATGTGTCTTATTATCCACCTTCCATCTTGATATCCCACAAGTTCGACACGCAGCCAAATCCTTGTCATCCTTCCAGTAAAGAAGGCAGTTGTTGATACATACATCTATCTTTTGTATCCCCATCCCATCAATTTCAAAATTTTTTGGCTTGATAAGTTTTTTCCACCATTTCGTTACTAGCGTGCAGATCTTCTTTAACAATCCTAGTAATTTAGTAAAGAACTTATCGTAACATCCGTATTTTACCCTTCAATTTGAGTAGTTTAACTATTGGACATCTTTGTGAAGTCAAGACATCCCACGAAAGAGGCTTCTCTCAGCGTCTAATAATAATTGTTGAAACTTGACAAGATCATCCTCATCAAAATTATCTTTTGTAGCATTAACCATTTCTACCGTTGTGGGCATCCGCTGGAATATATGAAGCAAAACCGTGTCGCCAACAAACTTTGTTGTAACGCTAACAGTGTTTCGGTACTTATTGATGACTCATCCTCTATCCATGTTTAGTCCAAAGTTAGGTAGCTTAGATCAAACCATTGCTTAATAAATGGAACTCAGACTTTTCCACTTTATGCTCTATGTGGTTTAAACAATCTTTACACCTGACATGGCATTGAAATATCATTTTTCTTAACTCGTGGGTCGATGTTCCCCATCTTCCGCAAGTTGTGTAATGCATAATC
The DNA here is from genome assembly GCA_910596185.1 of Chrysanthemum makinoi. Lineage (NCBI taxonomy): Eukaryota > Viridiplantae > Streptophyta > Magnoliopsida > Asterales > Asteraceae > Chrysanthemum > Chrysanthemum makinoi. Next base: position 89,950,310 of record OU343220.1, on the reverse strand, counting down.
AATAAACTCGCTACTCCATCAACATAAGATTTGTTGGTCCTATTAGTTTCTATCCAAGACTTGTCCATGTTTATAAATGTGTCCCACTTTACCGAGCAACAATGTTTATAAATGTAGCCCTGCGTGCATGTTAAAAAAGATGTACCAAGTTATTGAAGATTGTACAAGACAACATCAAACTTCAATTGATGATCTTAAAAGTTAAAAAAGACATTCCTAGTAATGAGGATAGCTCAAAGATTGAATGTGGTATTGAATTATGCTAAGAATTGAATAAAGTCTAATGAACCGCCCCTAAAGGGATGTTTGGGTTAAGGAAAAATAAGAAATTAACTAGCTAAATTATGGTTCCATGTTCATGTGGTAACAGGCTTAACAGGTTTCTTAAATTTTTTAACCAATTAACTATCTAAATTTAACAAGAAAATGACATAATTTACAAGAGGATATCTCAAAACAAATGTTCAATTAGCTAAAAGGCTTAACAGGGTTATTTTATGTGTTAGAACGCTGTGTACAAAAGGAATATAACAATACTTACCAAGGTGACGGGACCGTGGGTCTATGACGGGAGAGTTGTGGTGGTGACGGGATTTGTGGTGAGATGAGTAGGAGGTGTAGTACAGTGAGAGGAGGAGTTAATTTTTGCAATTAGTTTGGAATGGCCTTGATGCAAACTTTGGGGGGGGGAATAAATTTAATTTGTGGGGGGGATTTTAAATTTGCTTAAATTTTTGAAAAGTTTTCATATTAGTTTAAAAAAAATTCTCTTTTGATTTAATGATTTTTTTCATTTAATTAGTTTAAAAAGGTTTCTAATTCATAATAAATAAAATAAAATTCATAAAAATACAATTTTAAAAATATATATATATATTATGTTTAAGTATTTAGGACTTTTAAAAAATAATTTTAAATTTTATGTTTAATTTCCAATATATGGTAATTTTAGGATTAAGTGCATGTTAGGTTATTTCGACTTTTGTTAGTTGATTTATTTGCTTATGTAGTTGTTTTTAGTTTTAAAAAAAAGTAAAGTAACTCCCAGTACCGTCTTCCATGGGTTATGGGTCCCAATACCGCCTTCCACGAATGTAATGGGGGAGGTTGAGACATAGGCGCCTTTACCCCTACCTAAGGCAGGTCGCTTCCTGCTCTACCAAAGAAAAGGACTCCGCCTTCGTGCGGGTGAGGATTGAACCATCGAGAGGTCGCTCCTGCTCTACCAAAGGTAGAAAAGGACCTCCGCCTTGCAAGGGTAAGGATCAACCCCTTGACCTCTTTCTCCCGCAGGCAAT
>OU343220.1:89804727-89948912 GCA_910596185.1 Chrysanthemum makinoi | reverse complement strand
AACATATCCGGCAGTGGGTTGTGAAACACAGGTTGCACAGTTTGGTATGGGCGGGGACTTGAAAATGAGGGATTTACAAGGCCTTTGCTGCATAAACGATTGATACATTGAGCCCGCAATATTTTGTGAAGTTATTTGACATCATGCACTTGATCATAAAATCTACATATTTCGGGCGTGGGTGTGAACACCAAAACAGGTTGCACGTTTGTACATGGCGGGGGGACTTGGAAACTGAGTGGATTTACAATGCTTTGCTACATAAACGATTTTTGAAAGTCTTTACATTTCAACGAGTACAATGCCTTTGCTACATAAACGATTCGAAAGCGGTTTTCATTTCAACTCAAACTCTATGAACTCACTCAACCTTTGTGTTGACACTTTTAGCATGTTTATCTCAGGTATCTAAGGCATTCACTTCATGGCATGCATTTGGACACATCATGGTGTCGTGGTGGTGACAGGTCTCAACTTGGGTTTACGCACTTTAAAAACATCGTTTGGAATTGTAACAAACATATTTCCGCACAAGTTGATTTTCATTTGGGACCTACTTGTAAACTCTGATTGTTTTATTAAATCAAACGATGTATTTTCCAAACGACACTTTAGGTCGTTCAATATAACTGTGATTGTGATGCTATGACAGTCAATCCCCAGGAATTCCATTCCGCTGCAAAAAGGTAATTTGGGGTGTTTGTGACAGAAAACTCCCTTCTTAATCTCTAACTCTCTAGAAATGGCAAACATGTATTTGATCATCCAAGACCACATCGAATTCATCCGCACATAATATTTGGATCCTAAAACAGCTCGTTAATGTGTAAACTGCTGGAGGTAGTGTTGTTTTCTTGTTCTTGCATAGCAAAACTCTTGTTTTACCACAACTCAGACAGATCAACCGAGCATCCGTCCATCTTTCGGCTTCCTGGAACATGTAGCAAAGTTCCGAGAGGACTCTCAGCAAACATTTTTCTAAATGCATAAAATCATACAATGTGGAACATAATTATGCCTCCAATACCTACGTGTTCGATACCAGATGTTGAATTTCTGCCAATACGCACCGTTTTGTCGTTTACTTGGCTGATACCTCTACTTCTGTTATGTTTCTTTTTGCTTTTGAATCTTCCCACCTCTGCCTATGTATATTCGGTTTTTGATGCATTATTGTTTGTTCGTTTTTCCTTTTCCCCACTTATTTTCAATATGTTGTACCTCGTTGATATTTGTTCCCGGTCATTGGATTTGGAGCCGGGAGAAATTCTTGTTGTTGTCCATTAAATGCCTTCCTTTGCCTTTGAAAGATGGGTCATATGGTAGATAGCGTCTGTGACCAACATAACTTTGCTTGGATGAGGCAGAAAGTCTAACACAGTTTGTATCTTTCCCACATACTACACAATCTTGAATCTCTGTACGGGCAGCCACATAATGTACCAAGTGCAAGGTAATCATTTATTGTCCATAACACAACGGCAGGTAGATTAAGGTATCTTTTTGGATGCATCATATGTATCAACCCACTGTATCGAATAAGGTTGCAGATCATCAACAAACGGTTCTAAAAGAACATCGATATCAGTTTCCGGGTATCCCGCTATTAATACCGCAAGCATGAAACTTCTTTTTACACAACCATGGAGGAAGGTTGTATATGACAGTTTAAACTGGCCATACACTGTGATGCCTATTTCCTGAGTTGACGTCAACCCATCAGCCGATATTCTAGCCGTAGATTTCTTGGATCTTCAGCAATTTCGGGGATTTATTTCATCTATGGTATGTCAGCCTTTGAATATGGCGGGGTGATGAACACACCGTCGGTTATCCTCCGTGTCGCATGCCATCTTAAATCTTCTGAAATACTTTCTAGCTTAAATAGCCGTTGCAGTCTTGGTATAATTGGAAAGTACCACATTACCTTTGCTGGAATGTTTTCGTACACTTTATGTGTCTTATTAACCACCTTCCATCTTGATATCCCACAAGTTCGACACGCAGTCAAATCCTTGTCATCCTTCCAGTAAAGAAGGCAGTTGTTGATACATACATCTATCTTTTTGTATCCCGATCCCATCAATTTCAAAATTTTTTTGGCTTGATAAGTTTTTTCCACCATTTCGTTACTAGCAGGCAGCATCTTCTTTAACAATCCTAGTAATTTAGTAAAGAACTTATCAGAACATCCGTACTTACCCTTCAATTTGAGTAGTTTAACTATTGCGGACATCTTTGTGAAGTCAAGACATCCTACGTAAAGAGGCTTCTCTGCGTCTAATAATAATTGTTGAAACTTGACAAGATCATCCTCATCAAAATTATCTTTTGTAGCATTAACCATTTCTACTGTTGCTGGGGCATCTGTTGGAATATATGAAGCAAAATCCGTGTCGTCAACAAACTTTGTTGTAACGTTAACAGGTGTTTCGGTACTTATTGATGACTCATCCTTCTATCCATGTTTAGTCCAGGTTAGGTAGCTTAGATCAAACCCATTGCTGAATAAATGGAACTGCACTTTCTCCACTTTATGCTCTATGTGGTTTAAACAATCTTTACACGGACATGGCATTGAAAGATCATTTTTCTTAACTCGTGGGTCGATGTTCCCCATCTTCCGCAAGTTGTGTAATGCATAATCAATAAACTCTGCTACTCCATCAACATAAGATTTGTTGGTCCTATTAGTTCCTATCCAAGACTTGTCCATGTTTATAAATGTGTCCCACTTTACCGAGCAGCAATGTTTATAAATGTAGCCCTTGCAGGCATGTTAAAAAGACAGTCCAAGTTATTGAAGATTATACAAGACAACATCAAACTTCAATTGATGATCTTAAAAGTTAAAAAAGACATTCCTAGTAATGAGGATAGCTCAAAGATTGAATGTGGTATTGAATTATGCTAAGAATTGAATAAAGTCTAATGAACCAGTTCCTAAAGGGATGTTTGGGTCAAGGAAAAATAAGAAATTAACTAGCTAAATTATGGTTCCATGTTCATGTGGTAACAGGCTTAACAGGGTTTCTTAAAATTTTTAACCAATTAACTATCTAAATTTAACAAGAAAATGACATAATTTACAAGAGGATATCTCGAAACAAATGTTCAATTAGCTAAAAGGCTTAACATGGGTTATTTTTGTGTTAGAACGATGTGTACAAAAGGAATATAAACAATACTTACCAGGTGTGACGGGACCGGTGGGTCTATGACGGGAGAGTTGTGGTGGTGACGGGATTTGTGGTGAGATGAGAGGGAGGTGTGGCGGTACAGGAGGAGGAGGAGTTAATTTTTGCAATTAGTTTGGAATGGCCTTGATGCAAACTTTGGGGGAATAAATAATTTGTGGGGGGGATTTAAATTTGCTTAAATTTTTGAAAAGTTTTCATCTTGTTTAAAAAAAATCTCTTTGATTTAATGATATTTTTATTTAATTAGTTTAAAAGGTTTCTAATTCATAATAAATAAAATAAAAATTCATAAAATACAATTTAAAAAAATATATATTATTATGTTAAGTATTTAGGACTTTAAAAAATAATTTTAAATTTTATGTTTAATTCCAATATTGGTATTTTAGGATTAAGTGCATGTTAGGTTATTTCGACTTTTGTTAGTTGATTTATTTGCTTATGTAGTTGTTTTTAGTTTTAAAAAAAAAGTAAAGTAACTCCCAGTACCGTCTTCCATGGGTTATGGGTCCCAATACCGTCTTCCACGATGTATGGGGGAGGTTGAGACATAGGCAGCCTTACCCCTACCTAAGGTAGAGAGGCTGCTTCCGGTCTACCAAAGGTGAAAAGGACCTCCGCCCTTGCAAGGGGTGAGGATTGAACCTTGAGAGGCTGCTCCGGTCTACAAAGGTAGAAAAGGACCTCCGGGCCTTGCAGGGGTAAGGATCGAACCCTTGACCTCTTTCTCCAGAGGCAAGATTGTTAACCACTTGATCTAACCTTGCTCTTTTTTTGTTTTTAGTTTATGTTTCATAAATTATTTACAAAATCCAAATATCTTTCATTATTCTTTATCACGTCACGAACCGAACGCAATTTCATTCATATCCGTTGGGACTTAAAACGACCTGGGAATATCTCATATTTCTAGAAAAAATTGTGTTTGACTTTCTTTTACCAAATTGGGATTTTCATTCTCGGGTAGCCAGCAAATTGACCAATTGGTCGGGTTTTTCATAATATAATTTATATTACTATTGATTGAATCATGTCGTAACATGACATTCTAAGCAATTATAACCCAATGCTTTTTACCCATATTATGTCAAATACCCATTAATGAATGTGACCAGTGATAACGTAATACCCTACCCACAATGTGAACTAGCCATATCACTGGTCATGAATGGGTTGCACCGCTGGTAGTGTATAGTTATAGTGTGAAGGTTATATGAACTGTATTAAAGTTTTAAGGGTGGGCACGTAATTTGTCATTTCAGGATGACATAAAATCATTAACTCACGGTCTTGCTCAAAACACTGTGTGAAACTCTGTTTTAGGGTGCGTGAGATACGTTGGGCACGTAACACAAACCCTTGGGCGTTTCATCCGTTTTAGTCGGTCCTATACATTTCGTCCGTGTTTCTTAGTTTTCTTAGTTGTACATGTTTTCTTCCGTTTTTTAGTTTTACACGTTTTCGACTATTTCATATGTTCGTCCGTTTTGTACGTTTTACACTTTTACACATTTCAAAGATTTTAATGTTTGCGTCTGTTTTCATACGTTTTAACCGTTTGCGTAGACTTTGTCTTTTTTAATAAGTTTTTATAGTTTTCATTTTTGTTTACCCGTTTGTCCGTGTTTACACTTTGTCGCTGGTTTTTCATGTTTTTAGTCGTTTGTATAGTTTTTGACCGTTAGTCCGTTTATTACCGTTTCATCTATATTAGACGTTTCCGTCGTTTACATCTGTTTTACATATTAACGTGCATTTTATTACGTTCTTATCATTTTCGTCCGCTTAGTTCGTTTTTGTCAGTTTAATCCGTTTTAGCCATTTTCATATGTTTTGAAGACTTTTTCGCCGTTTTCATATGCTTTCTTACATTTAAACATATTTCATACGTTTTTACACGTTTGCGTCTTGTTTCATACGTTTTCACCGTTTCGTACGACTTTGTCTTTTAATCCGTTTTATTTTATACGTTTTTGTCTTTTTTTTTTGTTTTTTTAATTTTTTTTTTTTTTCACGTTTTTGTTGTTTTTTTTTTCTTTTTTTTTTGTTGGTTTATTGTTTGTTTTATTTTTTCGTTTGTGTTTACCCGTTTTCGTTCGTGTTTACACTTGTAGCTGGGTTTTTATGTTTAGTCGTTTGTCTAATTTGTGACCGTTTTCGTTCTACCGTTTTATTATTAGACGTTTTCGTCCATTTTCATCTGTTTTACATATTAACGTACATTTTATTACGTTCTTATACGTTTTCGTCCGCTTTAGTTCATTTTTTGTCCGTTTTAATCCGTTTTAGCCATTTTCATATGTTTTGAAGACTTTTTCGCCGTTTTCATACGCTTTCTTACACTTTTACACATTTTCAACGTTTTACACGTTTGCGACTTTTTTATACGTTTCCACGTTTTCGTACGACTTTGTCCTTTTTAATCAGTTTTTATACGTTCGTTTTTGTTTACACGTTTTCGTCCGTGTTTACACTTTGTCGCTGGGTTTTTCATGTTTTAGTCCGTTTGTATAAGTTTTTGACCGTTTCTAGCCGTTTTCATCTATTTTAGACGTCTTCGTCCGTTTTCATACGCTTTCATATGTTTTACATATTAATGTACATTTTCTTACGTTCCATACGTTTTCTTACGTTCTTACACGTTTTCGTCTGCGTTAGTCCGTTTTTTTCCGTTTTATCCGTTTTAAAGACTTTTCGGGTCAACCCAAGAAACGAAGTGAATTCATATTCGGTTTTCGGCTCGCTTCGGTTTAATTCTAGTTCGGTTCGGTTCGGTTTTCGTGTTGAACCGAATGAAAAAATAACCAATTTAACGAAACCAAACAACCCGATAACCGAACGGATAAACACCCCTAATTTATAGTGATAGTTTAAAAGGAGGACTTGTTTTGCGGTTTTAAAGTTTAGATCTTTATAGTTTGAATTCATAAGGAGTTACAAGTATCTTCTCTATCACACTATCCCCACAACTCTTCTTCAACCTTTCTTATCAATCTTTCAATAATATCATATTTTACCCAATTTCATTATCAATGGCAGCACCATCACCACAAAACCAATTGGCTAAGCGTGTTATTAATGACCTAATTGAGTTTAGCGGGGAGACATCTGTTGATGGTTACATGAGTTTCTTCAAGGCTCAGTAAATTTCCAGTCTCCGTGGCTTTATAAACCGGATGCGTGAAGAGGCCACCACAGTAAAGAATGAGATTGCGCAGTTTAATGCTTTAATTGCTGAGATGGTAGCTCTTGGAGATGGGGATGAACATTTTGACACATTGATGGATCTTAGGCATGACCTGGAGGCTGCGAGGACTAAGCTGCAGGGGTTGAATGATCTCATTACTCAATATGAGGAGGATATCGAGACCAAGGAAGAACAAATTAAGTCGATGAATGGTTGAAGGGTTGCTCGCTATGTAAAGGGATGGTTTCTTTTGCTCTAGTGTCATCTGTTTATAATTTCTAATTTCTTGGTTTAATATTAAGGTTTGTAGATATATTAACAATGAAACATGTATGGATCTTTTTATGGTTTATCCAATGGAATGGAATGGGATGCGCTCGCTAGTTTGTTTCATCTTTTTTTAATGTTGTTTTGCATTTAGGAATTGGTTGTGGTGTTTAAGTTCATATCTTGTAGAATGTATTATTGTAGGTTTGAGGTTGATCCAATCACAGTGGTGCATCCCATGTGTCATGTTCAATGTTGAGCCATGGATATGTGGTTCATAAGTGCTTTGCTTAGGTTGTTCATTTTTTAGGTTGTTGTCAATTTTTAGGGTGTTTTTGTTGTTGTTTTTGCTTTAAGTTAATTTCATTTACAAGATTTCTTGATTTTTTTTACTGTTGGAGGATGTTAGAGCTTATTTAAGTGCTTATAAATATCTTATTTATAGGCTTAAAGTAAGGTCTCAGGGCTGTTTGTTGTGTCAGCAGTCCTTGGTTGGATTTGATTATTTTTTTGCTTACTTGTTTATCTGGGACTGCTTATTAGTTATAGTTGCTTATTTAGTTGCTTTAATTCCATTTTTTGCTTTTGTTTCTTCATTTGTATTTGCCATGTGGTGAGATTTTAGTGTAGCTGCAGTTATATGTGTCTTTGATACAGCTGGTTTGAAGTTATATGGGTGTTTGGGACTGTGGGTAAGAACCATTTCTGTCATGGGTGTGTTGGTTTCAAAATGCAGCCAAAAATGAAATATTTAAAATCTATATTATCAATTTGGAGCCACATTTTAAAATTATCAAATTTGGAGCCAAATTTCAGCCAAAATTTTTAAAAGTGCTTAGGAAATTATGGTTTCCTTAATTGAAAAACTGCCCCATAATGAGCCCTAATTATACTCCAATAAATCAGGATTCAAGCAAAACAACCAGAACTTCAATTTTTACACCATTATTTACCAATTAAGTTTACTAATTTTCTTTAACACATTACTTCTGACAAATCATGGAAACTCAAACCAATTGTCAGAATGATTTGGTTTATTCCGATCGTGAAAATGATAACTCATTTGGATATGAATCAGAGGCGTATTCAGATGAGGGTGAGGATGCTGAAAACAACCATTCAAATGCGAATGTTGTTAAGAGGGGCATAACTAGGTTAGCTAAGTTTCGCAGGGATTATGAAAAAACCGACTGAATAAAGGTCAGTGTAACCTTTGATGCACTGAATAGGATATCAGGAAAAGACAGGTCATTGTTTTCGAGTTTTTTGGGTGATTTGGTTCGTGAGCATATAGGTGTCAGGATTCTATCTTGGAGGAAGGTTGATTCAGAAGCAAGAGATAAAATGTGGGACGAAATCACGGTACCCATATACTTTTTTTTAACTAGTAGTGGCTTGGCTATCGTAGGTACAAGGTGTTAATAAGTTTATTTATGCATTTACATTATGTGCAACTAATTAACAACATTGTGTTAATCTTTGCAGCGATATTTTGATGTTGACTTGACAGTCAGAAAGCTGATAATGAATCGTCTTGGTCAACTTCTAAGGAATTTCAGAAGGAAATTGACCGAAAACTACATATTGCCCAACCAAAATACCCTTTCAAAACTTAATGAAGTCCCGGCGAAGTATAGTGCAATTATAAAAGCAGAAGATTGGGTAAATTTTGTAAACTACACGGCCACCGAGGAATACAAGGTGTTAATTATTCATTTTATTCAAGTTCAAATATCTGTCACATTTGATGTTTCCATATATATTAGTTGTATACTATCAGCATTACTACATCTAAACATCTTTTTTATTTTGTGTTGCAAGGTGAAATCAGCTGCATCAAAAGTGGCGCGTTCCAAGTCTGTTTATCAGCATAGAATGGGACGAGGTGGATACGCCGGTGTGATAGATAAAATGGTAACATTAAACATTAAACATTTGCATTTAATAGCATCATACTTTCGTTTATATTGGTTTATCTTACAAGTGTATGTATTTGATGTTTATAAGATCGAGAATAAAGAAATTGAACCAGATGAAGAACCACCGCGTGGTACGTTGTGGTTGAAAGGAAGGGTGAATAAAGACGAAGAATTTCACGATGATGATATCAGAACAGTTGGACAAAAAATTGTAAGTTTGACTCATTTTATTATTATGTTTATTGTTAGTTATAAGTTAATACTGATAGTGTATTAGTTAAAACTGTTAGTTATAAGTTAATACTGTTAGTTATAAGTTAATACTTTTAGTTACAAGTTCTAATGGTAGAATTAAATAACATATTTCCCATATTGTGTGTGCAGAAAGAGACGGAGGAGAAGATCAAACAAGGAACCTTGAAGGTTGATCATGGCAATGATGCCATGACATTTGTATTAGGTAAGGAAAAGGGAGGATATGCGAGAGGAGTGGGAGGTGGAGTAACCTACAAGAGGTATTTTGATCTGCCTCGAATCAGACAAGCATCTGATGAAAGAGTGGTGTCACTTCAAAGTGAACTTGATAAGGAGAGGCGCCAACGTCAAGAAAAGAGGCGTTTAATACAGGATTTGATGAAACAATTGGCTGCAGAAAGGGGGCAGTTGCAGTCAACTTCAAGTCCATTGAAACAAACGGAAGTAAGACATAAGAAAGTAACATTCCATCTTTTTTTACCCTTTTAAATACTGCTGAAGTCTTCTTAAAAAACTTATATTTCAGGTGTCTCTGGTGAACATTAATCTTATAAATAGCAGTGCTGATGAGGATGCCGGAATACATGTTGCTGGACGTGAGAAAATTGTGAGCATTGAGAAGTCTAATGGACTTGCAACTTTGGAAAAGGAAATGGAAATAAGTGTAAGTAATAAATCATCCCCTGGGATTTTTGAATTCTACATACATGTATTATTTACCGTGTATTATATATATAGGAAACTGTTAAATTTGTCGCATCTAAGAAATCGACTAGATCAAAACGAAAGGATTCTTCACGTAAACTTTCCGAATCACAAGAAAATTAGTCTCCATTAACAGTACTACCACAAGTATGTATTTAAACATTTTCATATGTTCTTTAGTTTAATTAATTACTGATACATATATACATGCAACAAATTATCTTTTAGGTAATTAAGTGCAGACTGTGGCACTTAAAGAAATCAACTATTGCGGAGGGTACCGTGTACAAAACTGATGGAAAACAAATGCTTCATAACAAACCACTCCCAAAGGATTGCTACAGAGTGTCTATTGAAAAATCTTTAGTGGATGCAGCATGCATACCGGATGTAGGAAGTAACGGTCTCAAAACAGTTAAGGATGCAGTAGGTGGTTTTTATGCTTGGCCAAAGGATCAAGTGGTTTTCGATGAAAAGGTACATAGATGCATGTGTTTTATAAACCTGCATATATCATTCTTCATATTTAATTCAGTGTTTGATACACCCGACTTTTGTTTCCGACAGGTAACACCACCAAGTACCATAAAACTGATTGGTGAGAACAGAACTGCACCTAAATTAAAAACGAAGCGCTACGTCTCTAGTGATGCCATGCAAAAGGAAGCTAAGAAGATGAAGAGTCAGAAGTCGTTAAATTATTGAGAATTTTATTATGTACGACATTACATTTTATATACATTCCAATTTATTGTATTTGAATAAATTTTGAATATATATATATATAATTATATATATATATATATATATAATATATAATATATATATTGAATTTGTTATGATATATATTGATTTCTTATATGTGACTAAAAGATTCATATAGTCACAATTATTAACACTTTTTGGTCACAGTTTGCTTAATTCGATGTGTGACTAAATGTTAGAAAGGGCCATACAAACATAAAATTAATGTGGCCATTGAATGAGCAACAGTCGCACAAAACACACATTTATTCACTTAAAACACCATATGGTCACACTTATTAACACTTTTGGCCACTTTATGCTTAATTGTATGTGACTAAATACCCAAAAGAAATATGCTTTGTGTGACTAAATGTTAGAAAAGGCCACACAAACATAAAATTAATGTGGCCATTGGATGATCAATAGTCACACAAACACACATTTCTTCACTTAAAACACCATATGGTCACACTTATTAACACATTTGGTCACGTTATGCTTAATTTGTATGTGACTAAATACCCAAAACAAACATGCTTTGTGTGACTAAATGTTAGAAAAGGCTACACAAACATAAAATTAATGTGGCCATTGGATGATCAATAGTCACACAAAACACACATTTCTTCACTTAAAACACCATATGGTCACACTTATTAACACTTTTGGCCACTTTATGCTTAATTGTATGTGACTAAATACCCAAAACAAACATGCTTTGTGTGACTAAATGTTAGAAAAGGCCACATAAACATAAAATTCATGTGGCCATTGGATGATCAATAGTCACACAAAATACACATTTCTTCACTTTAAACACCATATGGTACATTATTAACACTTTTAGCCACTTTATGATTAATTGTATGTGACTAATACCCAAAACAAACATGCTTTGTGTGACTAAATGTTAGAAAAGGCCATATAAACATAAAATTCATGTGGCAATTGGATGATCAATAGTCACACAAAATACACATTTCTTCACTTAAAACCCCATATGGTCACTGTTGATACAAAAATTGGGCGTTCCTGGTTTGGAGCTCCGGTTCTCGTACCAATTAAGAATTGCTGCTTGAGACCTGCGCACTAAGAGACAAGAAACACCGTTAGGCTTACCGTGGGATTGTCTCCCACGATTATCCTCCGGCGTGAGAGTGAGTAATCGGTTTTAAGGTTTTTGGAGTTTTTAGGGTTATGAGCTCGTACCTTAAACGAGGGATATGGTTCCCTTTATATACGCACGGAATCCTTGTTGGTTCCGTGTTCCCCAACCTTCGGCGTATCCCGCCTAAGTCGGTTGGGAATAATTATCTCCTTATTTTAGAAGAGATCGGATACCTATTCCGTAAATAGATATGGGCTTGGGCTTCGTGAGCCCAAACGCTTATTGATGTTGGCCCAGTTCGTGCCGGGCTTGTGAGTATTGGGTTGTAGTTGGGTTTATGACCCAATTCCAGACTATACGTCATCATGTCCCCCCAGTCTAGTATGCGCAGTGCGTAACTGCGGATGCTAGACTAATGACCATAGTCCAAAATAAAATAAAATAAAATAAAATAAACCTACAAAACGTATGAAAGAAGCCATACACATACCCGTAGGTGCGTTGTATCTAGACATCAAAGTGAAATGTAAACGCCTCGTTATTCGGGGGAAAGTGACTGTCCCGCGTCCCATCAGAGTGATCTCAACCACACAAGTGAAGTTAGTGGAGTCCACGTGGCACGTATCGTGTGGATGAGAGAAAAGTATAAAACCACCCTTCATTTTCACAAAGTGATCCACCGTAAAAAAGCAATCCGCCATTGTTGAAATAGAACTCCAGCTGCAATCTAGAAATTAAACTACCTCAAGGTACCCGCGCGTGCGTTTCTGTAAATCCACCACTATGGTCAAACAACTGCATGAGTTCACCTCCAATCTATCCACGAGTGATCTCTTAGAGTTCACTTCGGATTACTACATACCGCTTAGCGTACATCCGGTTGTTCCGGGTGCGCGGGCGTCTATTGCCGACTTCCCCGAAGGGAAGGTGGGGGTATACACGCGTTTTTTCGAATTCGCGAATCAACGCGTGCCTCTATCCCAATTCCTGTGCGATATATTGAATTATTATAATCTGCACATATCACAATTGCATTGTATAGGCGCCGCTAAAATTACAAATTTTGAGGTGAACTGCCGTTTACTGGCGGTGAATCCCACCATCAACCTTTTTCGCGTGTTCTACCATACAACCTGGTCACATGGGTGGGTGTCTTTTGCTAAGCGCGCTGGTAGATTTCAATGTTATACAAAGAAGCTAGACGCGCTTAGGAATTGGAGGGAGTCCTTTTTCTGGGTAGACAGCGCTGTGTTTCCGTGGACCTATGACTTTCATACCCAGGGTTCGTTGGTGAAGGATGAGTGCCCCCCGCCTAGATCCTATGTTGCTGAGGATGCGGAATTGATAAACGCCAACCGCATCCCCATTAATTCCTATCCTGAGGAACTTTTGGTACACATGGGCATCAGCCGGAACTATTTTGGTCCCGAAGATGAGATCCCAATCTTTTTAGAAGCCAATGGCCGGGGTGGGTACTCGTTCTTCCGCACCCCCTTTTGTAGTAAGAATTGTCTTCCTTTGTTCCCACATTATATAACCAATGCTGTTTGTTTGTTTCCTATTACGCAGAGATGGACCTCTTTACTGTTGTTCGCTTGGCGAAGCCGATTGAGGTGGTGACAGGTACGCGGCCGTTGAGAGAAGGAGAGGAGCCAATCCTAGCTGCTACCGCAGGGCGCGTCATAGAGCTGAATGCGGGGGAGACAGGAACCAGTTCCTCAGTCGCAGTGGAGGCCACACCCCTGCAAAGCCTTCCTAATCCCGAAGTAACTTCTCTTGTAGCACAGCCACCGCCCGTAGCTGTGGCTCACCCTATGGAGGAAGAGGAAGAAGAAGAATCCGGGCTTAGTCGTAAAAGGACCCGAAGGGATGATGGTGCGGGCCCATCAAGGAAAAAACGCCCCGTGGTTCAGACTGTGGAATTATCCTCCACTGATGAAGCGTCTTCGCACCCTTCTGCTGATGTCGCTGAGCCACAGTAAGTAAAGCCGTATATATATAATTTCCGTTTGTTGGTTGATATGCTAGTTGTGAATCTAACATTTCGCTGGTGATCATTCGCAGGGAGAAGCAGGTGATAGAATCACCCCCCAAGGCTAGTCCTATACATTCAGCGCATTCTGAGCCGCAGAGCCAGGATAATGAAGACCAGTCTGATGCGGATGCGCCCATGGAGCAATTGGTTGAAGAATTGGTGCAGGTCTCCGCACATCAGGCTGCACTAATTGTGAAGCTGAAAGACCGAGTAGCGGGTGGGGTGAACCAAGATTCACAAAAGGACCAAACAATAGCTTCGTTGGAGGCGCAACTGGCCAGCACCCGGGCGCAACTGGATAGCGCCCATGCAGAGGCAAGGGATTTGAGCGCATACGCTCAAAAACAGGCCGATGACAAAATGGCGCTAATGTGCCAAATAAATCAAGAGCGTGCTGATGCTGCCAGAGACAAGTCTGCGTGCCGCTGGGTACTTAAACATCTGGAGCAGGGTAAGGAAAATTTGTTTGCGCAGTTGGGGGAGCTTGGGGCTACTGTGAGCTGGTCATTGGAGGTGCAGGAGGCAAAACTGCGTAAGCTTAGCATTGAATATGACGAGGAGTTGTATCCTCAGCTTATGTCCACAATAGCGGAGCGCAGGTGGCTCATAGGCCACGGTATCCGCCTAGCTGCCCTTAATACCCTGGAATCGCCAGAGGTGGTTAATGCCTTCGGGGAGGTTGTGCGGTGCGCTCTGGAGCGTGGTAAATCAGAAGCAATTGAAGAGCTCCACGAGGCAAAACTGTTGAAGGCGGCGGTTGATAAGGTACCGAATTATGATGCGGAGTCATATGATCATTTGGTCGCTGCCATGCAGAGAATGAAAGATTTAGAGCTCCCAATGATTTCGGAGCTTGAGCGCGATCAAGATTATCCGATAAATGTTATTATGGCGGGGTTGACCTTGGCGCGTCATCGTGCCGAGGATGCCGAAACACAGCCGGACTATTATTTGAAGCCCCATGAGTCTCAGCTGCAAGTACCTGTGTTTGCACGTCCTAGGGATAGCCAGAATCCCTTTGCTTTGGAAAAAAGAGGTACCTTTGCAGGAGGTCTTGGAAGCGCATGCGACCCGTCTTGCTAAAAAAGAAGGTATTGCAGGTAAAGCTATTTTGTGCGGGGTTGGTGCGGCTCACTTGCCAAGGTCTGATGGGGTGCCAGTCAGTGTGGCCACCGTGTCGCATCAGGATGCAGACGTGTTGAAAAGTGTTAGCGAAGTTAAAGGTGCAACAAGTCACGTTGGCACCTCTTCACTTAAGCGTTGTAGCAGCTGGTAGCTGATATGTTGCAAAATAACTCTCTCTTGTAATAACTCGTGGTTATGAATGAAAGTCTCTTTCTTGCTGTGGATATTTGTAATGTATATGTATCTGTCTGTCTGTGCGTAAAAGATGTATTTGTTGCCGAAGAGACAAACGTGTACGCCAGTGCAAATAGAAAATCCATAATCATGTACGAAAAATCCTAGTCTACTTGAGAAATAATTCCAAGTACTTTATCATAATCGTGTATGGTATGATATTCAGCGTGCTGTACATATCACATTGAGGAAACAAGTGTCTTGGTTCCTAAGTTGTTAAACGTGCACGTGTGCGCTGTTGCGCAACCATCGTGGGTTGCGCACATATCTTATTCCAACGTCTCGAGAACAAGGTGTTTAACAAGGATACATGATCCGATGTTGATGGGTTTGCAACCCTCTTACTCAACAAGTTATTTAGTAGGTTAACTTATCCTTTTACCATCGTGGGTTTATTCGTAGTGCATGCACGCCATCGTGGGCAAGAAATAAAAAATTGTTAAGACATACAGTATATGGAGATAACAACTTAAAATGTGTCGCGGAGTTAGCTAGAAACCGCGGCATTTTATTGATACTTGCAAGTTTTTTGAGAAATAACAAAGAAAACAATATATATGAAAAAATAAAGATGAATACATGAATGTTTATTGAGAGCCGAAAGTGCGAAGCGTCTGCGCGCTGTGCCGTAGCTATTCTTATAGGTAGCACCTCTTGAGGTTGCCGATGTTCCATGTGCGCGGTAGGTCACGACCATCCAAGCCTCGTAGCCTGTACGCGCCTGTGCCTATTGCTTCAGTAACCTCATAGGGTCCTTCCCATTTTGGTCCGAGCTTACCTGTATCTTCTGCGTGGCTCGCCTCATTGGCACGGTAGACAAAGTCGCCCGGTCGGAATGAAACACTGCGTACCTTAGCATCATAGTAGCCTTTCATTTTTGACTTCGACTTTGCCTCCCGTATGGCTGCGCGTTCGCGTCTTTCTTCCAGCAGATCCAAGTCGACACGTCTTTCATCATCGTTTGTTGTCACATTGATCTCCGCAGTGCGGATGGTTGGCATGCCGATCTCAGTTGGTATAACGGCTTCTGTCCCATAGACTAGAGAGAAGGGGGTGTCCCCCGTGCTGGTTTTTATGGAGGTGCGGGTGCGCCCAAGTACATGCGAAAGTTCTTCGACCCACCTTCCTTTGTGCCTATCCAGGTGCGCTTTGATTCCTTCGCCCAGGCTTCGATTTGCGCGCTCTACTAAGCCATTGGTTTGTGGGTGCGTAACCGACGCGAAGTGTTGGGTGATGTTTAACTTCTCGCACCAATCTTTGAAGGGGTTTTCGCAGAATTGTTTCCCATTATCCGAGATGATTTCACCAGGTAATCCGAAGCGGCATACAATGTTGTCCCAGACAAAGCGTTTCACCTGGTTGCCGGTGATTGTCGCCACTGCTTTTGCCTCGATCCACTTGGTGAAGTAGTCTATGGCTACTATGAGAAACTTGAGACCGCCTGCTGCTATTGGAAAAGGACCTGCAATATCAATGCCCCATTTGTAGAATGGCCATGGCGCCGTGATTGGCGTTAGCTCGTGCTGTGGTTGGCGCGGGATGGGTCTATGAACTTGGCAATCATTGCACTTCCTTATTAAGTCCCGCGCATCTCGATGCATGGTTGGCCAGTAGTATCCTGATCGCATGGCGCGTGCTACAACGGATCGCGGTCCTGCGTGCATGCTGCATGAACCTTCATGGATTTCTCGCAGCACGTAATTTGCTTGTAGAGGGCCAACGCAGCGGAGCCATGGTTGGAGGAAAGAACGTCGGTATAATATGTTGTCTCGCAATTCGAATCTCTGCGCTGTGCGCCGTATTCTGCGAGCTTCTGTCTGTTCTTGGGGTAATGTTCCCTTGCGTAGGAATTCCGTAATCGGTGTCATCCATGTAGGGCCATCCTCCTCTATGACAGCGGAGACTTCTATCTCCGATATTGATTTGCTTTTCAGTGTTTCCACCAGCACTTGCTTTGATAAGTGTGCGAAGCTTGTCGAGGCGATCTTGCTCAGTGCGTCTGCCTTGCGATTTTCTCCTCTAGGGACTTGCTTGATAGTAAATCTGTCAAAGCCTTTGATCAGTGTCTTAGTCTTCTCAAGATACTGAATCATATTCTCTTCTTTGGCCACGTATTCGCCCAACACGTGGTTGGCTACTAGCCGGGAGTCTACATTTGCTTCCAAGTTACGTACACCCATTCGAGCTGCAATGCGTAGTCCGGCGATTAGAGCTTCGTATTCTGCCTCATTGTTTGTCGCGGTAAATTCAAAACGCAGTGCGTAAGTGAATTCCATTCCCTCTGGGTTTGTGAGAATGAGGCCAGCTCCTGATCCGTCTACGCATGCGGATCCATCTGTAAACAAAATCCATGGATCTTGTAGTTCCTTCTGTCTTGGTGTGGGTACCGCATCAGTGTCTGGCTTCTCGATGATGAAGTCTGCCAGAACCTGTCCTTTTATTGCGGTACGTGGTCTGTAAGAGATGTTGTGTTCGCCTAGCAACACACTCCACTTCTGGAGTCGTCCTGATGCATCAGGTTTGGAGATGTTGGAAGTACCGGCGTAGTCGTTTGGCGGCAAACACTAATGCCAAGACTAACTTTTCCATGGCACTGTAGTTCATCTCCGTCTTCTTGAGCGCTTTGCTTACAAAATAGATAGGGGTTTGCACTGAGTCCCTATCTGTTAGTAGCACTGCGCTGACTGCCCCATGAGTTGCTGATAAATACATGATCAGCTCTTCCCCTGGTCGGGGTGCAACGAGTGTTGGGAGCGTTGCTAGATGCTGTTTGAGTGTAGTGAAGGCTTCTTCCGCCTCCGTCGTCCACCGGAAATCACCCTTTGTCATACACCTCTTGAGTGTTTTGAAAAGAGGTAATGACTTTTCTGCTGACTTAGACAGGAACCTGTTTAGGCCGGCCAGTTTTCCGTTGAGAGATTGGACTTCCTTCAGCGTGCGCGGTGAGGGAAGTTCTATTACCGCCTTTGTCTTTTCTGGACAAGGTTTTATGCCGTCAGGTTCTATCAAGTATCCTAGGAACATGCCTTCAGTAGCGCCGAAGGTGCATTTCTTAGGATTCAGCTTCATGTTGATCTCTCGTAGAGTCTTGAATGTCTCTTCTATGTCGCGCACAAGCTCAACTTCGGTATGGCTTTTGATGACCAGGTCATCCACATAGACTTCCAGGTTGCTGTTTTTCAAAGGCATTGTCTACTAAGCGCTGATAGGTGGCACCCGCATTCTTCAAGCCAAAGGGCATTTTTGTATAACAGTAAACGCCTTGGCTTGTGTGGAAGGCTGTTTTTTCCTCGTCTTCCTTAGCCATCTGTATATGATGATATCCCTTGTACGCGTCAAGAAAACACTTTAACGGGTATCCGCACAAGGACTCTATTTTCCAGTCTATCTCTGGTAATGGATAGCAGTCCTGTGGGCATGCTTTGTTAAGGTCGGTGAAGTCTACGCACATTCGCCAGCTACCGTCGCTTTTTTTTACCATTACTGGGTTAGAAAGCCAGTCGTGGTAGTAGAATTCACGCATAATTCCTGCATTTACCAATTTCTGTACCTCTGCCAGAATTTCCTGTGCACGTTCTGGGGCTTGGCCACGCTTCTTCTGGCGTATCGGTGAGTACCCTTGTCGGATTCTCAGTTTATGCTCTGTGATCGAGCGTGGGCCCCAGTCATATGTTTTGGCTCCCACGCAAAAATATACACGTTCTTTTGTAGGAGCGCGCACACAGCTGCTTTGCCGTTGTCCGACAATGACCCTCCGATGGTTATTTCCTGTTCCGGATA
Organism: Chrysanthemum makinoi; assembly: GCA_910596185.1. Lineage (NCBI taxonomy): Eukaryota > Viridiplantae > Streptophyta > Magnoliopsida > Asterales > Asteraceae > Chrysanthemum > Chrysanthemum makinoi. The sequence continues at coordinate 89,930,350 of OU343220.1, read as the reverse complement.
TTCTGGGTGAATCGCGATGTTCAGATTGGGGACTTTGGCCGCGCACTGTTTCAGAATCGGTGCCATTTCGCATGTAACCGCGTTACATTCTCTGTTTGGTACCGTGGCATTGTAAAGAGTAACAATGCCCCCTTTTACTAGGAATTTAAGCATCCCGTGCGCTGTCGATGGCACCGCGCGCATGGCTGATATCCCGGGTCTCCCAATGATGCCATTGTATGGCGAGGGGGATTTGATCACCATGAAATCCATCCAGGTTGTCGTAGAGTGCTCTGCGTTGCCAATGCTGACTAGTAATCGCAGTTGCCCCATGGGCCATATCTTTTCACCCGTGAAACCAGTGAGCGCTGTGCTGGCCGGGTTTAACTGGCTACGCATTTCAGGTCGTAGTCTTTTAAAGCAATGCTCATACATGATATTTGCCGATGCCCCACCATCAATGTACATGCGGTGTATATCGTGACCCCCCGCATTTATTTCAATGGTGAGTGGCTCTGCTACTGCGTTGTCCGCGGTTAGAGTAGGGAAAGAGATTTCGCTTCGTCGGGAAAACTCCTGGCTGACCTTTTGTCTAGTGATTCGTTGCCACGTTTGTATCATGTAGATTGTGTCGGCCTTATCTTTGGGTGTCTCCTTCTTGTTTCCATTCTTTTGTTTATCTCTTCCCTCTTTAATGTTTTTAACCAAGTGGTCTAGTCTACCCTCTTTGACCATCTTGTCGATGAGTTGGCGCAGCTGGACACATTCGTTAGTGGTGTGACCCTTTTGCGCGTGGTAGTCACAGTATCCATTCCCAGTGCGCCGATCTTCTGGTGTACGCATCTGCGGCGGTCTTGGGAAATTCGCACCTTCCGTTGCGAGTATTTCCTTTGGGGTTTTGATCAGGGGAGTGTACTTGTCATTATCTCTGCCGCTCCTCTGGCTGCGATAGCTCCTATTACGGTTACTACCTCGGTCGTTCGATTGTCTCCCAGGTTGTTCCTGTGACCGGTAACTCGAGTAGTTCCTTTTGCTATCCGCCGCGGCGGCTTCTCCCTGGACAAAAGACCGAGAGCGCTTCATGAGTTCATCAAAGGTCTCAGGGATCTTGTCGTTCAATCTCTTGATGAGTTCTGGATTATTGATCCCGTTCATGAAGCCAGAGATCTTTAGTACCTCAGGGCATGCTTTAACTTGCATGCATTCATCTTTAAAGCGTTCCATGAATGCGCTCGTAGATTCTCCTTGGTGCTGCTTTACCCTGGCGAGTTTGACGGGGTTTTTAGCGCACTTTTTTCGTTGAGTAAAATTTAGGCGGAACGCCTTTCTCAACTCCTCAAAACCATTTATGCTCCTTCGTGGGAGTTTGTTGAACCACACTGGTTGTGGCCAATTCTCAATGGTCGCGGCTGATTCAAAGATTTTTAGGTGATCGTCAGGAACACCTGTTCCATCATAGGTCTTGACATTTGTAGGCATGCGCCTCTTCTTGTTTTCAGAGAAATCACTAATGCGTCTGGTGAACGCATCCACTTTCTGACGGCGCCATGGGAGAGACATGTCTTCCTCTTGGCTGTCGCGTCTGTTTCTAGACTTCCAATGTCCTGTATCGCTATCCTCGTTGTCCGAGGAGTTATCAGAAGATGAGTTTCCCTTCTTACGGCGTTTGCGCCGGCTGTCCTCAGAGTCTGACTTATAGTCTGGATCTGAGGGGCTCTCACTTGGGGAATGCTTTCGTCCCAGTCTGTCATGTACTTTACGGCTACCCAGTCTAGCATAGACACTGGTGCGCCGTTCTTCTCCATCACTATCACTCAAGTGTTGCGAGTGAGATGTCTCATCACCCTCAATTCTCCTCCCGATTCTATTGAATACTGGGAGTCGGCGGCTTTATCTTCCGCGCTTCTCTTTCTGATAGCACTGTGGGGAAGCTTCGTATTCAGAATCGAAATTGAGTCGGGCTTTTAAGTTCCGACCTGATCTCTTCTTCTCTTCCTCTTGCATGAGGGCAGTTAATGTTTCGTAGTTTTGGGATACGAAAACTTCTGGCGCTAACTCCGGCGCGACCCCCTCAAGAGTGGGTGCGTTTGTTTCTGCCGCTATACCCTTATCCCGGTCTGGTGCCTCCGGTACCTTTGTCAGGTTAGTTTCCAGCACCGATTGGAAGGGAGTAGTAAAGACGGTGCGCAGTGGGTCTACTCCACTCGTGGTGGTTGTAGTGGCTTGGGTTGTTCCCGAGTGCGGTTCCACCAAAGGGAAGATCAAGTCTTGGCCTGATCCCTTATTTTTAGCAGCGCTGGTTGTCCCAGGGGTCTGCTTAGGGGTTAGCCCACTTTGCGACTTCTTCCCCATGAGGTCTGACTGCGATCGCTGATTACCGTGCTTTGTCATTCTAGTGTCGGTTCTTAGTGTAGGGTCCCACGGATGGCGCCACTTGTTGATACAAAAATTGGGCGTTCCTGGTTTGGAGCTCCGGTTCTCGTACCAATTAAGAATTGCTGCTTGAGACCTGCGCACTAAGAGACAAGAAACACCGTTATGCTTACCGTGGGATTGTCTCCCACGATTATCCTCCGGCGTGAGAGTGAGTAATCGGTTTTAAGGTTTTTGGAGTTTTTAGGGTTATGAGCTCGTACCTTAAACGAGGGATATGGTTCCCTTTATATACGCACGGAATCCTTGTTGGTTCCGTGTTCCCCAACCTTCGGCGTATCCCGCCAAAGTCGGTTGGGAATGATTATCTCCTTATTTTAGAAGAGATCGGATACCTATTCCGTAAATAGATATGGGCTTGGGCTTCGTGAGCCCAAACGCTTATTGATGTTGGCCCAGTTCGTGCCGGGCTTGTGAGTATTGGGTTTGTAGTCGGGTTTATGACCCAACTCCAGACTATACGTCATCAGTCACACTTATTAACACTTTTGGCCACTTTATGCTCAAATTGTATGTGACTAAATACACAAAACAAACATGCTTTGTGTGACTAAATGTTAGAAAAGGCCACACAAACATAAAATTCATGTGGCCATTGGATGATCAATAGTCACACAAAACACACATTTCTTCACCTAAAACACCATATGGTCACACTTATTAACACTTTTGGCCACTTTATGATTAATTGTATGTGACTAAATACCCAAAAGAAACATGCTTTGTGTGACTAAATGTTAGAAAAGGCCACACAAACATAAAATTCAAGTGGCCATTGGATGAACAATAGTCACACAAAACACACATTTCTTCACTTTAAACACCATATGGTCACACTTATTAACACTTTTAGACACTTTATTGTTAATTGTAGGTGATTAAATACACAAAACAAACATGCTTTGTGTGACTAAATGTTAGAAAAGGCCACACAAACATAAAATTCATGTGGCCATTGGATGATCAATAGTTACACAAAATACACGTTTATTAACACTTTTGGCCACTTTATGATTAATTGTATGTGACTAAATACACAAAACAAACATGCTTTGTGTGACTAAATGTTACAAAAGGCCACACAAACAAAAAGTTCAAGTGGCCATTGGATGATCAATAGTCACACAAAAGACATATTTCTTCACTTTAAACAACATATGGTCACACTTATTAACACTTTTGGCCACTTTATGCTGAATTGTATGTGACTAAATACCCAAAAGAAACATGCTTTGTGTGACTATACAGTGTTTATGGTCACTAATACAGATTAATACAACAAAATTTGTACCTAATTAGTCACACATGTTACGGTTTTGGTTACTCTTTTGCAATAGAGACTAAAAAAAAGTCAAACACGTGATCATAGAGTACCTATGGTCGCGTGACCTTTAGTCACACACGGCCGAAAAATCATGTGTGACTATATGTATATCGTCACACATATTCGGTGTAGCCAAATCCACTTTTTGTTCTAGTGTAAATGATCAAAAGAAAATGATTGATGGTAGCTAATGATTTTTACAGCAAGCACACATGTATACACGTTAAGCAAAGCAAGGAGAGCATGTAGAGATCACATATAGGCAATCAAATGAGATCGAGCTCACAAATAACACAAAGTTTAGCAAACTTAACAAGCACTATTCAAGAAGCCTAAAATAAATTTACGCTCTAGATTAGTAAATCATTTACACTAACAATGATATGCAAGGTATGTGTCTTGAAAGAAAAGATCACATGATGGTGTTCAAGACAAAAGAGTTGTGAGGTGCTAGATTAGGACAATCTAGTTATTACGGATGACGATTAGCATACAATGAGCTTCGTCCATGAAGTCATGTAGCTCTTCTCGATCAAAGCAAGATAATCGCTTGATGAGGCAAGTGCTTGTGATTAACTAAAAGAAAAATTAATTTTACAACTTGTTTGATTAGTAATCCTAAGACAATGCAAAGTATTTCCATTGTAAACATACTTTAGGAAAACATAGGAGTATAAATTTCTCAAGTGAGAGAATGAATATGAGACTATTACTAGCGGTGCTCAATTACGGCTAAACACGACCATTTTTACGGGCGATTCCACATACCCAACTTCTATGAAGGAAGCAATTCAACCATTAGGTCAAATTGAGTTTCTAGTGCAATAAGTTCTCCAGTATTCATTCTCAAGTTAGAAAAAATTATATTCCTATAATGGCCTATCGAAGAGTAACAATGATGATACTTTTCTTCGTTTTTTATTAATATTATACTTGAAACAACTAAGGTGATGAAGGTGTCATGTTAAAAACAAATTTAAAAGTTGTCCATATGGTGAACAAAAAAAATGGTTGGATGAGCTAGTTCAACATATGTTGTTGGAAAGCTCGAGTTTGGACTTTCGGATATGAACAATTATATTTGCGTTGGAAAATAATTTACTTGAGTATATCGGATGAAATAATCAAGTTGTCAATCTTACTATGAAGCTTGGAGAGCGATCATGAAAAGGAAAACGGGGGAGTACATCATCAACACAAGTGTAGGTTAAGATCCGATGTACATTCTTGTTGTTTTTAGAAAACGATACAAGAAAATATGAAATCAATAAATCATATAAGCACATAAAACATTTATGTTGCACACATGACAAACTCAATCAAAAAGCCATTTAGTGTGTTATATGTTTTAAACATTTTTCAACTTATAAAACTAACATTTTCGACACAACTAGATGTTATCCCAAACACTCCTACAAGTAGCACATTGATTAGTAGAAAATTACTAAATCGACAAGCAAGGTAAGGAAACCACATATGTTATTCAATCAAACAAGTACAAAAGCTATTTGAGATAAGCAAATAATCAAGTAATACAAGGAAGAAAATTTATCATTTAGCATAGCATACGAAAGTTCTTTTCATCGCTTTGTGTTAAATATAAACATGTATACCAAGCTTGATTAGTTTCTTTTATAAATATGATCAAAACCTTAATTTCAAAAGAGGACACATTGTTATTCAAAGGTGAAAACATCCGTCTCCAATTAGATCAAAAGTTTGTGCAAAAGTTATGACCAAAAATTGACTTTCTATTATAAATCAATGATTTTGTAAATTTTTGTTTTTAATCAGTTTATGAAATCATTTTTAAATGAAAGTAGACTCAAATACCTTTAAAACAATCGGTGGCACGACCTCTAACGACTTACGGTTAATTAGTTATGAATTTTTGAAATTCAGACAAAAACTGTCTTCTGTACCACGGATCCCTTGCTTGAGGGATCCGTCCAGTGTAACCTGAGGGATCCGCGGATCTGACACAAAATTACAAAAATGCACGTTTTGACCCGACAAAAAGGTTTAACCTTTGTAGACTTTTTAGTGAAGTTATATTATCCATTTTTACCTTTATTCAAGCTTGATTAACAAGATATCTAACAACAAAACTTCAAAGAGAAAAAAAATCAACAAAACACTTTTCATATTATGCTTGACTTCACCAAAAATTTGATACAAGGACCTTACTCGTTTTGAAAACCATTTGTTTTCGCTTTGATACCAATTGTGAAAACGTAGAGAGGGGGGGTGAATATGTTTTCGTTTCAAACTTAAAACTTTTGTATAAAATATAGTATAAACCATTGCATTTGCTAATCTCGATGCGATGATGCATTTAACGCATTATGGCATGTAAGGCCAACCCCTTAATATCACATAAGATTCCACAAGATTAATGGTTCAATATAAATCAAGTTTCACCATTATTAGTCCGGTTGCTTTTCTTGATCAAGCGTGTCATAATATGTAAAGTGTTAAATATAGTTTATGACTATATGAAAGACCAAGTATGTATCACAAGCATAGACATCAACCACATAGAAAATAAACAATGTAATGCAAGAATAAAAGTAAAGCGATAAGTAAAAGAATAGACAAACCAACACGAGGATTTATAGTGGTTCGGCTATAAGGATACCTTCCTTGCCCTACTCCACTCCCCCAGTCACCTACTCGAAAGTTGCTTCACTAGATCAACAAACTCCATTCTCGGCGGAGAAAACCTTACACAACGTCGCTTACACTTTTTCCGGTACTAAGCTAAACACCGAGTTCTTCCACGAGATAGAACCAAACCTATCACAACGTCGCCTACCCTTTATCCGGTACTAGGCTAGATACCGAGTTCCATTACAAAAGAGGAACTACTACCCAACACTACACCAACGACTAACCCCAAAGGAGATCTACTCCTTATGAAAATATCAACAAGGATGACAATATCCTTGTGACCCAATACTAATCTATATTGTACATCGAATCACACCATATCGAATGTACATCTTAGGCACCTTTCACTAATGACTTTTGACTCTATCTTCATAGCATCCTTCACTAGTTCTTTCAATATGGACGGTTAAAACCTTTCACTAATGTCTTCGTCTAGACCCTTTAGACATCTTTCACTTATGTCTATGACACATCTATGACACCCGTCATGTTTTGTGGCCCAACATAACAAACCTTGTGTTTTATGGCACAAACACATAAACCATCTAGTCTAGTCATAGATATACGACACATCTATGACACCCATTATGTTTTATGGCCCAACATAACAAACCTTGTGTTTTATGGCACAAACACATAAACCATCTAGTCTAGTCATAAATACAAGAATATGATACTAGACAATATCCAAGACAATGTGTCTAATGGATATGAAATCCTAAACTAAACATCAAGTATACAAAGCATGATGTAGTTAGTCTTCTATGAATGAAGATGACAAGTTTCCCAAGCTTGTTGTAGAAGATCTTCATGTGCTTGTATGCTTGTAATGGGTGATCACTTCAGTAGGTAAGGATGCAAGATCTCTAAGCTTTCTTTGGAGGATCGTTAGAAGCATTATGATCATATGAGATGAGGGTGGTTTACATGTTTCCTAATGATCTAACTATCCTAGAAATGGTGGAGAGAAACTATGTGTGAAGGTGTGAAGAAATGGTAAGAAGTGGCTTGCTATTTATAGGCAAAAAGGCCAAAACCATGTTCTGCCCCAAGGATCCCTCCTGGAGGGATCCGGCCCTTGTAATTCCAAGGGATCCGTGGGACACTTGAGGGATCCGTGGACGCTCCTCTTTTCCCATGGTTTATGAGTTAAAACTATGGGCTATGAGTCATAGATTTTGAGTGCCCACCAAGGTACAATGTATCTAGACATTGGGTATGGGTCTTGGGTCATGGGTCATGGGTTTTACCCAACACATTAACTTATGTTTATGTATTTTATAAAATGTAAGTAACCAAAATTACTTAAGTGTTTTATAAACTTATTTAACTAAACATTTTTAATGGTTTGTTAGGGGTTTGATCATAACGCAACATAACAAACATGTACGAACCTGTGTTGTAGCATACAAGGACTTGAGTCGTCGAGAGGTGTTGAGAGTATGTTGAGACAAAATATAATTACAAGTAACTTATACATTTTACGTTATGTATTATAAGTTACATGTTTGTCATCAACAAAACAAATGAGAATGTATATATTAAATATCGTAATATTTGCACTAACAGAGTTGGCAAAATACTATGACCCGTATTGGTGACAGGAATAGAATGCCCATCACCAACTGAGACGGACAGAGACATAACGTATTGAAAACATGATTAAGACTGTTAAATGAAGCATTAAGATGTGAGTTTGCACCTGTGTCCATGTTCCATGTACATGTGGCGGGATCACAAAGTGTCCCAGTAGTAAAGGCATGAGGTATCCCCGAATTATGTTGACCCGAATTTTGTGGACCCGCAACTTGTGAACCAGATATTATCTGACCCATGACCGGTGTGCTTGACCTAATTTGACTAGATATAAAATTACCCGCAATATGTGAGCCCAAGGTTGCAAGTTGCTGACCCATTAAGGAATTGGGTTGTGGGAGTAATAAAACTCAGTGGTGGGCTGGTATATGTTGGCGAATAAAACGTGGGTTGTGAAGGCCCAAATTGTGGTGTTGGGTTCACATTAAACGACATAGGTAAGTTGGCATTATTTTGTTACATTGTACTAATACCACTTGGTAACACAGTAGGTGTAGCATTTATCCCTAACTTTGACAAAATATCAACAACTTGTGCCTGAGACAAATTCAAACCATTTGAGGCGCCACTCTTTTTAGGCGTAGAACAAAGAGAGGTCATTATCTAGACAAGCTAGCAACCAAGCACCTTATTAATTAATACACAGTTAATGATTTTGGGGATGAGAATTGATGAAAAGAAGAATAAAGAGACAAAAGTGGCACCACTTGATGATTTGGGTATGAAAAACAAATTGTTGAAAATATGGAGAATAAAGTAACGGCATTTTAGGATTAAGAGATTAGACAATTATGTATGTGAATAGTAACAGAAATAAGAGAACTTGTGACCTTTTAACGCACAAGTAACAGTAAAAAACGTGAAGATTGTGACCAATCACAAATCACTAACATATTAACACAAACGACAACAAATTTGATGGCTGGAAAAAAAATTAGAGCGGCTAGTTTAGGGTTTGAAGGAGGATCAATTATTTTTTGGCTTGATACCATCTAAGAGGGAAAGGATATATTTTATTGATGATAATTACAATTACAATAAACAAAAAAATATGCATGATCAGAACATCCTAGACTAGTGTTTTATGGGCTTGAGCCCGTTACAACAATACAATACGAGCTAACAGTGTCAAATATGAGTTTTGAGATATAAAAGTCACTCTATTTCCACGATTTTTCATTTCAAATCTATAAGGAGTTAAGAGCTATAGTTTTACAATTGGGTGATTATTAACTTATCTGTAACTTCCTAGAATTTTTGTAGATTTTTCTAAAAGGTCCAAATAGGTTAAATAAATATAAACTTTTGGGGTGTACCAGCAGTTAACTTTCTGGACATGTTTGGGTAAATGATTTTTGAAATAGTCTTTGCACATAATAATAAAATCTGTAAAAATTCATGTAAGCTCATAAGACATATAGGTACCTGGATAAAATATTATGGCTTCCAAATAAGAGTCTAAGTACGGTTTAAAAATTCATAAACTGAAGGCTGAAAAATACTAAAATCAAAATTTTGTTAAGAAGCTAAAGGTTTTGTGATTTCATATCATTAAATGTGTATGGACTTTAAATTGTAGTTAAATGATAATTATGATATAGTTGGTCATAGGTTAACCTAATTTTGATAACAAAACCACAAGTTGATTAATTATGAATTGTAACTCAAAGTTACTAAAATTGGAAAGTTACAAAATATGGAAAGTTGCTAAATATGGAAAGTTTCTAAAAATAGAAAGAAATCCTCATTATGTAATATGGATAACTAAAAGAACTAAACTTATAAAATGATCCTATAAGTAATACGTGATCATTAATTCGTGTAGATTCTTTGTAGAGGGAGTAGCTTATGTTTCCGTGTGCTTTCCTGGTTATTTGCATTTGCTTTGTTGAGGTACAGATATTCTACCCTTTCTCAGTAAGGGTTTATTCTCATGACTTCTCGATCCTTGACTTTGATTCATTTGTTATGTTATGATCCCTTTTGTTATGGTTCATTTGATATGATTCCATTTGCTATGACATCTGTTTGTTATCTCAATTGATATGAGATTATGTTCAGTTTGATATGCTTTTCTTGATTACGATATGATTGCTCTATTATGATTATTGATAGCTTTGCTTTGCTTTGTTCTATTTTGTTTTGTTGCCCGAACTAACTAATCATGGAGGTACCATGACCATGTCATTGAGGCACCAATGGCATGACACTTTTTGTGGATGTGTGATTGATCTACGGTGTTCCCTTCTGTTCTGTTATATGATTATTTGTGCACATGCCTATTTTGTTATATATACGCATAGTCTCGTACTTGCATATGTATTCTATTTTGTAGGGAGTGTATGGATGTGTTAATACAAATAAGCCGTAAAAACGTTTATTTATATTTTACTATCTTCTAATGTTTTGTCGATAACAAACGTAAAATCATTTTAACGAAACAAATAAAATACGTAAATGGTTTGAGCCAATAGTTTTCTAACACACTTACGTTTTAACATAAAACACTAAAACAAGTATAAGTGATTTTATGATTTAGTAATACATATGTAGAACAACTAGTGTTTACATATTGGGCAAATATATACATAACTAGTATGTATTATAAATGGGTAAAAACTACAACCCATGGTATTGACCCATACCCATTTGACTAGATGCATTGCACCTATTAGGTACATTGTATCTAATGAAATATCCATGGATCAACCCATAACCCATGACCCATAACCAAAATACCCATGGGCAAAGAGGAGCGTCCCACGGATCCCTAACACTAAAGTAGACGGATCCCTTGAAGGTGGGATCTGTGGGATCCGTGGAATAGTAGACATTTTCTCTCTATAAATAGTGAACCATCTCTTCATTGTTTCCAACCCCTTTCTCACATACTTTCCCTTTGAGTTAAAAACTCTCTAACCCCAGATCCAAGTGATCTATCTATGTAGTTTTGTTTTTGTGTGATCCTCTAGGTTCCTCTTAAAGGCGAGATCACCACCTTTGAAGTCAAGCAAGCTCAAGTCCATGAGTTGCCATGCTTCCTCATCATCAAGACTACTGAAGTTCTCTTGTTGATGGTTCTTTTCTTTCTCCTAAGAAATGTAGTGTTGAAGACATTAGTGAAAGATGTCTCAAGTTAAAGACGAAGACATTATTGAAGGGTGTCGAACGTCTATATTATAAGCACTTGTGAAGGGTGCTTCGAAGTCAAGACTAGAGGCATTAGTGAAGGGTGCCTAGAAGTCAAGACACAAGACATTAGTGAAGGGTGTCTTAAAGATCATGTCAAAGGCATTAGTGAAAGGTGCCTAAGGTGTACATTCGATATGGTGTGATTTGATGTACAAGATAGATTAGTATTGGGTCAAAGGATAGTGTTATCCTTGTTGATATTTTTATAAGCAGTAGATCTCCTTTGGGGTTAGGTGATCGGTGTAGTGTTGGGAAGTAGGTCCTCCATTGTAATGGAACTCGGTATCTAGCCTAGTACCGGATAAAGGGTAGGCTACGTTGTGATAGGATTGGTTCCCCTTGGTGAAAAGGACCCGGTATCTAGCCTTGTTCCGGATAAAGTGTAGGCAACGTTGTGAAGGTTTCTCCACCATAAGGAGTCGGTGTTGTATAGTGATTACGAACTCTCGAGTAGGTGACTCGGGGAGTGGAGTAGGGCAAGGAAGGTGTCATTGTAGCCGAACCACTATAAATACTCGCGTTGTGGTTTTGTGCTTCTTACTCTTTATCTTTTCATTACATATTTATATTTCTACATGTTTGTTTATCAACATCCAACACACACTCAAATAGATTGACATAAGTCGATTTAAATAGTTTTAAAACGAGTTTTAATTGGTAAAACTATTCAACCCCCCCCCCCTTCTAGTTTTCCACAATTGGCATCAGAGCTTCGTTACCAAGTTTCTTAAAGTATATTGTACTTTAAAAACTTGATACGATCCGTGGTTAATTGAAAACTACAAAGAAGGTTTTTCATAAAAACAAACACCATGTCTTTTAAAACTCTTTGTTTGGCTGTTGATTAGATGACAACATTTTTCTTTATTTAATATTCATATTAATTGCACTAATCTTCTTTGTCATGTTGCTTAGTTAAAGCTCATACCTACCAAGCCATAGGAATTGCTTGGTAACAAGAATACCTTCCCTAAGAAGGTATCTTAAGGGAACCGAAATTGTCTACTGACATTTGTTGTGTCATTTGTAAAGACATTCGTAAGTGCATTAGAGGTATGAATTTCCACTTATCTCTAAATAACATTAGCTTGATAAATAAGTATGCTTACATAGGTATTTATATGATTATCTTTTGTGCATATTCATGAATTACATGTAGCTTCATTAGGAAGCTTTTCTCACATACGTGTTACTTTTTCGTCTAAAGTCGAGGTTTATAAAATTTGTGTTTTATCTCATTTAATCCAAAAATCTTATCCTTCTAATAATAAAACAAAACACAAATCTCAAAAATTCCTCCTTCCCTATAAAAAAACCCCTCCGTCATCCACTCTATCAAATCCCCACTTTTTCAAATCTTCCACTTTCAAAAAATTACCTCTCATTAAAAACTTCATCTTCCTCATCTCATCTCATCTCAAACCAAAACCAACAAGGTTCGTCATAAACATGGTTTACATCGCCCTCGTACTCATCGTCGTAACACTCATCGCTCTCGTGTTCCCTATGATGAAGTTCTCATATGGAGACATATACTTTGTGTTGTTAATCTATATTGGCGTTATATACCCAATCCTTTGTATCGTTCTTAGCATTGAAATAAAATATTACTAATACTCTTGTTTATCTAGTTTATTATCTTAATGTGTTTGTCATTTCTTTTGATTTATATTTTTCGTATCATTTCATGATACATTAGAAACCATTAATGCATGCTAAAGGAAAATGTAGGCTAATACACATATCTTGGTATAAAACTATAAGATCTAAAAACTTATGTTTTTATCAAAAATCTGTTTCTGTTACTACAGATCCACGGATCCGTATAAGTATACTAGTCGGATCCCTGATAGAAGGGAATCGTGGGAACCGTCCTTCTGGATAACAGTTTTTCGTGCAAAATAAAAACCGTTTTCTTCCTAAAAGAAATGTTCCACTAGAATGTCAAACATTAAGTGAGTTAAATGTCATTGTTAGTAAACATCTTGTAAAAACGTTAGGTAATCATTGTTTCACCCGTAATACGTCACATCCTATTAACTCTTCTTTCCTATAGGTTTCGCTATGTCGCATGAATATGAGTTTGATTTTTCACTCACTAGCGTCTACACTCCTAACATCTCTCTTGAGCCCAACACACCTGGCAATCATGTCCGTGGGTTCAATAATCTCGAAACCCGTCACTTCCACGAAGGACGTATTGTCGACATCCCTCTACAATTTGAAGAAGGTATCAATACTTCCTTCCGAGCCATAGGACTAGAATGTCTTCTCGAAATTAATGAGAAAATATGTCCAAGGTTTGTATTGGAATTCTTCCGTCAAGTTTAACTCGTTCGTAACGAGGATCGCTCTCCATCTCTTTGGTTTTGGATCAAAAATCAAAAGTTTGTTTTAACCCTTGGGCAATTTGCTCACATCCTCCGGATTTCAACTTTTGTGAAGAAAATAGTCCATACTGTTCACACATACCTTCCCCGAAAGATTTGACTCGCATATTATGCGAACCTCGATCCTACTACTCCGATCCAAACATTATCGATACACGAGATATCCGAGAAGAATACAAGGCTCTCGCACTCATCCTACGTGAAAATGTTTGGAGTCTTAGGGGAAATCGAGAAATCCTTCCCGCTTGTTGTGCTCACATAATGTATTGTTTGCTAACACAACAACCATACAATCTCGCCTACTTCTTCGCAAGGCGAATTGTAAATCTTCAAGGCTCCAAGAATAAACTAATTCCTTATGGAATGTTCTTGACGCGCCTTTATCATAACATCATGTACTTCCATCCTCAATTTCAAAGTCTGTTGTACGTACTTGTAAACAAGATGATGGAACCTCTAAACGCATCTCTCATGAAGACTTTCTTCATTCCTGAATCGGCAAACACTCATCAACTATTTGATGATCCATATAGCGAAAACGCTCAAAGAACTTAGCTTCCTTTCAAAATAGGATCAATCCTTAGTATTCATGTTTTATCAATGTAATTAAATTTCTTTCATGAAATAAAACATCTTACATTTGATGTCTCTACTACATTAGTGTTAGAACCTCTAAACTCTGAAATATGATGCATTGTGCAATATTTGCATACCTTTTGTAAAGGTTCTGCTTAACAGATAAACGGATCTCAAATGTTGTGCTAGACGGATCCCTACTCTTAGGGAACCGTGGGATCCGGTAAACAGAAATGCAATTGCAATCATTATATTTCAAAACATGCCTTTAAATCACTTCACACTAAGCTAGACATAATGCCTTAGAACAAATTGAGTTCTTATCAAATTGAGTAAATATTTCATACTCACACTTAGCTCGCTTAGATCAAACTCTAAGAGATTGTAGATCTATTGTCTCACCAAAACTCATTACTCTTCCGCTCTTGTACTCACACATAATCCCTCACATGTTAAAACATCGAGCTTTGGAAATCTTTCAATTATTGCAAAAATTGATTATAATCATCCTTACCTCTAAATTGGTCGAAATTGATCAAATTCTAGTTTTTCCATCTTAAAGCCTTTAGGATATCCTCCAAGACATTATCCTAAGTTACTATCTGATATCTAGGATCATTTAGCTCCATTTGACACTCTCAAATCTTTAGTGTCATCTTTGGTCACTCATTGGTACTCATAAAATTTCCAATTTCTTCCATAAAAGGCAATCATTAGCTACATCACTCATTACCCTTAAGTACTTAAGTACATCTTCATTTAAGACACTTAGATGGACTAAAACACTCAAGAAGAAATAGGCATTAGACCTTACAAACATCATTGTTATCTTTTCTTAACTGCTAAGAGATGGATCCCTAGGATTAGCCTAGACGGATCCCTCATTGGAGGGATCCGTGGGATCCGTATGACAGATTATGTCAACACTAGCTAAAACAATCATTTCAAGCTCACCTTACTAACTTGGACACTCCATCTCATCTTAATTAAGTCCCTAGATCAGTAAAATTTTGAAATTGACTCATGTGCATGCCAATCATCACATTCCAAGAAATCTTAGTGGCTTAAGTCTTGAATACACTTGCCAAATCCCTTGCTTTATAAAACCACAATGTTAGGACTCTTAAAGTCATCATCTTCATCATTTTAAGCACTTAGAAATCTTTACAAAACATCTTGAAATCATCTCATCCTGAGGAAAGCTCCAAGTGGTAACTCATCTACCAAAGGACCACCCAAGAAAATGGCTCGTGTTGTACACGAAATCTCTTCAACCGAATCATCTCCGATCAAATCCACAAATGCAAGGATTTCTCTGCCACCAATCAAACCAATCCCTAAAAGGTTAGTTCCTACAAAACTAACTATGCCAAACACCACCATACCTCCTAAACCAAGCAATCCCATTTCCACTAAACCATCACCATTGCTGCCTAGAGCCCTTTCATTCACAACTCTACTCTCATCACCACACCTCTACAATCTAGAGGATTTGCCTCCTAGGCCGTCTCATCCTCCTCCACCAGCAACATTCTCCTCATTAGGAGGAATAATGGAACAAAATCAAGGTGTTGAGTCAACACTAGCTTCGGCTTCCTTTTCACCGTCACCATCAAATAATCCCATTTGGATTATGAGAAATTATCAAAGTCAACCATCCAACCACATGGAAGTTGACACCTCTCGACCACCCCCATCATTCTTGGTCGAGCCATCTTCAAATGCGTCTCCACCAATCCCTCCATCGTTTGAGGCTCCTCAACCCGCCTCACTTGATCCTTCGCATCAAGCAATTTCATTTCTTCCACCACCACTACCTAGCCATGAAAAAGATTGTTATCATTGTCAACATGTTGAAATTTTGATACATGAAGTACGGGAAGATCAACATTTCATGTTTTATCACTTCCTCGAACGTTTCGACGAGATTAAACCTAAACAAACTTGAGCTAGAGGATTTTAGTGGTGTCCTAGTATCAAGCGTTACTTAGATAAGTCTAGTAATTCCAAGTCATGTATCGTTCAATTTCTTAGTTTTTAGAGTCATGTATAGCATATCTCTAGTTTTATTAAATGAAATTACATGATACTTGCTATATTTCTGTGTATATGATTATGTTGTATAATACATATCTCACTTTGATATTAACATTATTTTTTATATCACCATTGCTAAATCTAGTCATCAGACAGACGGATCCCTGATATTTGCCTAGACGGATCCCCCCAAGGAGGGAACCGTAGGATCGGTGCAATAGAAAACTAGTTTTCTACTAACTTGAGTCATATTTGCAGGAAATTATGCATTATACACATGAAGACTTTGACACTCTAAAGCTAGGGGGAGCTTTGTGTCAAATATTACATTGCAAGATCACTTGCAATATTAGGATTACATTTCATGACGTCCCCTTGCAAAGTTGCAATTATCTAGTGGGAGCATTATCATTGCTAAGATGAAACCATTAGCAAACTTAGTTGCAATACATTAGCTTAGTAGTTTTTATTTACTTGACGCCCTCACAAAGGGATGGACTCGTCAAGGGGGAGTTCAGACGAGATCTTTTCCCGTTACTTTCTCTCTATTTTTTTCTTTTCACATGTTTTTCTTAAAACAATGAGTTAGCTTCTTTTCAAAGCTCTTTTTGTTTCGACAAAAAGGGGGAGAAGAAAGTAAAAACTACAAATTCAAACTTTTATGAATTTTAGTTTTTCCTTAAAATAATTTTATGTTTTGTCATCAACAAAAAAGGGGAGATTGTTAATACGATAACATCAAATAGTCCTGAATATTAAGTGTCAATTTCCCCCGATAATGCTCGTTATTTATATCATTTATATGGATTTACGCTTGTTTTCCATTGTTTTCCACTTTCAGGTAAATTACGAGCATTGGAGCTAAAGAGACGCGGAAATGGAAACATTACTAAAGATTTATCACAGTATGCCTATTTTGAAGAAGTTACGGCGTAACTCCTCTCTCACATTACGCCGTAACTATTGCGTGACCCAGAATACCAACTTATCAAGAGGTTCCGGCGTAACTCTTCCCAAAGGTTACGACGTAACTCCATTAGGTCAAAAGAGGTTCCACGCCCCTGATACTTACGCCGTAACTACTGCATCACTTACGACGTAACCGAGTTTATTGAAGACTACGGCGTAACCACTAATAATGCTATGCCGTAACTAGCAGATCTAGTGCATTTACGAAGAAATAGAAGGTTACGGCGTAACTCCTATATTTGTTACGCCGTAACCCAGACTTAGCCTATAAATACCCCACGAATTCTAGCATTTCTAATCGTCCCATTCCACACACAACACTCTGAGAATGTGGGAAAAAGCTCAAGGCAGGTCTAGGGGAGCATACGGAGCTGTTTCCAAGGGAGAAGTCACTCCATTACGATAAGCTTTAGCATTTTATATTTCTTTTACTTTCAATTCATGTATTTTGTACCTTTGAATATTGAATTGATTTGCATGATTAACATGAGCGGCTAAGCACCCTTTGGTGCTAGCCTAGTTATGATTCCTTAATTGTTTTGTTTGCGTTTACCTTTACTTCCGTACAATTATTTCTAAGTGTATGCATGCATAGTTCATTGGTAGTCACCCTTGGTTCGGTAGTTTTGAATGGCGGTAGAGGCCAATTGCCTAGGAGATATGACCAACTGACCCTAGGTGAACGGACTGAGACGGGAAGGGTAAGATATGACCAACGGACGACCCTTTCTACTTGTGCGATTTGACCAACTGATCACCTATCGTTTGGATGAACTTAAGAATTGGGGGGTGTAGTGTCTAAGTTCCTAACGACCGGGCACTCACTATTTTGAATCTAGCATGTAGCGGTACTTAATGACTTGTCTTAGGGGACCAGGAACAACGGGACTTATGATGGTGCGCCTGATTTCTCCTGTGGTGGCATCTTTACTGATAGGTTAGAGCGAATTGACCAAATGTTATCCTCTCAAATTTGACCCCACCTGAAGTAATTGGAAGTAGGTAGACGTAGACATAACTAGCTAGGAGGATTGACTAGGTTAGCACCACTATTCCTCTATTGATTTCCCTTTATCCATTTATCTACTTTTATTTTATTCTGCATTAGTAGTTTAATTAATTAAATCCCTATCGAAACCATTTTTATTCTGTGACAATTAGACTTAGTAATAATCCAACACACATAGCTCTTGGGACGATCTCGGCTTTACCATTTACTACACTACACGCGACCGGGTATACTGCCCGTTAGTGCACTAGGGTAGACCATAGTTATAGCTAGACACTATAAATATTAAGACATGGTCAGTAAAACCTGCAACAAGTTTTTGGAGCTGCTACCGGGGAGTTATATTAGGATTGATATTAAGTCTTTCATTTCGTTTTTAAACTTTTCTCACAATCATATTTCAAGTTTTCAGGTACCATGGAAGCTGTTAACATCGATAACCTCACTCTTGAGGAATATTTGGCGTTGACAAGAGAAGAACAAGGGCCAGGGATTGTTAGGCCACCATTGCGAAGATGCTCAATTCGAAATCAAACGTCAAATCATGAGGGAATTGCGTGCAAATCCCTTCTCTGAAAGCATCACATATGATGCCCATGAACATGTAGACAATGTCGAATACATTCTCAGCCTATTCAAAATTCCCAGAGTCTCACAGGATGCTATAATACTACGAGTATTCCCTATTTCTCTTACGGAGCTGCAAAAGATGGGTTGATTGATTACCTGCTGGGACTGTCAACACTTGGCCTATCTTAAAAAAATATTTCATTCAGAGATATTGTCCTCCATCAAAGACGGCTAAGCAATTGGAAGAAATTCATAACTTCAAGCAAGAGGGTGATGAAACGTTATACCAAGCTTGGGAAAGATACAATGAATTGTTATACAAGTGCCCTACTCATGATCTCAACAGCCAACAAAAAGTGAACATCTTCTACAGGGTGAACATCTCTTCAAGAAAAATGATTGATTCTCAAGGGCCGATTCCTAGTATGACACCCACTATGGCTTTGGAAACTATTCAAAAATGGCAGACCACTCTCACAAATGGCACAATGGAGGAAGCAACCGAAGTAAGAATGATGATATTGAGGGCCTTGCAGTGATAAACAACAAATTAGAAAGCCTTGGAAGAGAAATGAAGAAGCTCAAGGAAAATGTGCATTCCATTCAAGTTGAGCAAGATGGGACTCGTCCTTCTAAAGAATGTTCCTCCAATGAAGAAGTTAAAAGGATCGGAGAAGTTAACTATAGAAAAGAATTCCCTTTCAACAGCTACAATAATTATGGACCTAGGTATCGTGAAAAATCCCCTGGGTTCTACACAAGAATCAACAATAATCCTCCTAAACCTAGCCTTGAAGAAATAATGCACGGGCACATCGAAGAATCTGTAAAAAAGGGAGATAGACTCAAGGAATGGATGGTCAAAGTAAAGGAGGACACCAATATGAACCTACGTAACCAAGATGCTGCAATTAAGAACCTCGAAACACAAATTGGGCAATTGGCTAAGAACCTTGAAACAAGTAATGCTAAAGCCACTTCCTGCAAGACCATATTTGCGCAAGATAAAGCAAAAAAAGAGCAATGCACATCCTCTATCACTAATGATCTCTCCGGGATTAACTACCTAAGAGAGGATGATAAAGCAGAAGACGACAAGTTCCTGCCAAGCCAACTTCCTGAAAAGCAGCAATACTAGGAAAGTTTTCTTCTCCCTTGCACTATTGGTAACATTAAGATTCCCGCATTAGCTGATTTAGGGGCGGGGTTAACCTTATCTCTACCACTTTATTTGAAAAATCAAACTTACCAATTTAAAAGAAACAACTATTATGATTGAAATGGTGGATTCCTCTAAGGCTGTACCGAGGGGGATTGTGAACAATGTGCTTTTAAAAATTGGAAAATTTTTCTTCCCCACTGATTTTGTGGTTATTGACATGGGAAAGCGGGAGGCTTACAACTTGATTGTTGGAAGACCTTTTACGGCAACTTGTAGGGCTCAGATTAAGGTTTTTGAAAAACAAATTTCCTTGGGAACTGAAAATGAACGAATAACTTTTAGTATGAAAGAGCATTTAAAACCAAAAGCGAAATTTCAAATGATGTTGTTAATGTTCAATCTTTGAATCCCACTCTACACTCTAAACCTATTACGGTGATCGTAGAGAATATTGATAATTGTAGCGAAACAGGATGAAATTTTCCAAAGCATTAAGGAAACTCGAATCCAAACAAACATTTTGCAACTTCGATGTCAACCAAAGAAAGCGAATCGGTATGGCCACCGTTTACTCGTCCTAAAAAATGTGAAAGAAAAGCGGATGAATGGATATACCCTCATAAGGGAGAGAAACACGATGTTGAGTTAGCATTGGAAGATTGGTACAAATTAAAATTTGGAAGCACAAAATTCATTAAGGGACTGGTTAAGCAGTATGGGTGCAATCATCTCACTGACTCCATAGGCGGTACAAGATCCAGCATCAGCATTACTGATAGTATTATTACTAAAGTTGATGACCGAGGAAAATCATATGATAAATGGCTTTCACATAAGTTGGGAACAAATGGACTCAATAATTCTACAAGGAATAAAAGGCTTGATAATTGGATGAATGAATACCAACGAATGATGGAAGTGGGGCAAGCCCAAAGGCCCCCATAGAAGCCCCGCGGCTCTGAGTTTAACTTAAAGACTCGTAAATAAAGAAAAGTGATCTTTCGGGAGACAACCCGAATTATCCCTTTCTTTTGTTTTTATTTCCTTTATGTTGGGTTTTGTGTTTTCTAACCATTTTTCGAAACGAGGAACTAATTGCTGCTGCGATTCTTGTCTGAACAGAGTTACGGCGTAACTCATCTTGGTGATTCGCCGTAACCAACATTTTAGCGAGAGTTCTTGATGCATTACCAATTACGGCGTAATACCATATCGATGGTTCGCCGTAACTACGCGGCACTCATACCGGGTTTTGCCATTACGGTAACTCGCTCTTAGTAGTTACGACGTAACTTTCCTCTGCTTTAATTCTTTCATTTTAAAACACGGTAACCTTGTATTAGTTTTAAATGAACTTTGTGGGTGTGTTCCCTGTAAACCCTCACGAGACTTCACTCGTCCACTTGGGACACCAAGTGGTTTAAAGGCTTGTTGCATATGCTAAATGCAACCGTGATTCCTACGAAAGTGAGTTAGGTTTGTTTTTCATTTCTTTCATTTTTTTTTTAGAATTATGCTTGTCGGTATTGTGATTTCGAGGATTGAAGTTTGTTCATGGCGCTTAAGCGAAGGCACGGTTCTTTTAAGTGATCCTTCTTCTTTTTGGTGCAAATTTCAGGGAAGTTCTCGCTCTAATTCTACCTTTCTCTTCACCTTTATTTTAATGCCTAGTACAAAAGGGACTTTGTACAATTCAAGTGGGGGCGGGGTAGAATTATCTCTTGAACTTTATTTAAGCCCTCATTTTTCTAGTTTATTTTGAAAAATTATGCCATTTTAAAAATTTTGACATGTTTTTCAGAACCTAACTAGATTAGACCTTAGCCGAGCACATACAACCCTTGACATTACATGGTGAGATTAGCCTTATCCGTTTCCAATATTTTACCCCAAATCCACCAAATTATGAGTGTGCGGGTAGCTTGTAAACTTTAGAACTTGGCCTTTGCATCATTTCGAGACCATAGGCGAGGTATGTTGAGTTAGCTCGATGTATTTGGACTTTTCAGTTTTAGAAGGCAATATTATAGGATTATCACCCAAACAGCCTACCATTGTAAGTCTATCGATTAGTCACCTCGACTTTTTGACCCCCATGTGAAACCCTTTTGTTGCACTCACCTTTAGTGCAAGATACCCCTAGATACACGCTTCTGAGCCATTCCTTTCATTTTGTCAACCCAATATATTGTTTCGCTACACCTATACACCTTAGCCTACCCTGTTATCTTTATTTGATATTGGGAAGTCATCATTTTCCTAAGTTCAAGGTTCGAGTGGAAAGTTTTGGAAATCACGCTTTCATCGACAACATTTATGAAGATCATTAAAGACCCCCCCGAATTCCCATTGTTCATCTCAAGTGGGGGGATGTTATGTTATTATGTTATGTTGAAAAAAAAAAGTTGGTTGAGTTATGATATTGTAAAGTGCGATGTTATAAGCACTATTGTATGAGCTTTATTTATTAGTATCGAGGAGGCCACCTCGGTCACATTTGAAGATTGGAGTTGGTAGTTATGCCAACAGAAGAAGAAGAAAAGGTAGTGTGCCCATCACAACGTCCTCTAATGACACATCTACCTTGCATTTCATGATCCGGTTTCTTGACTTCTAAACTTGAACTTTGGGATGACGGTAAGTGGTGATGACTTGGTTATAGATTTAGACTACCTGCTTGTTTTTCATTTTACCCCAATTATATATCCCATGTCTTATCCTACCCTTTAGTCATGTTAGTAATGACGAGTCACCCCTTAACCTTTGTCGTGTCTACCCATATTGCCTTCGAGAATTGTTTAGCCCTTAACTCTAGTGGTGGAGATTTGTGTAACCGCCAAGCTTATGATAGAATACATGCTATGACTGTGCGATTGAGTGATCACCCCAAAATTGACACTTAGAATAGTTGAGAGATTTGAGTGTTTGTTCCCCTTTCGTGAGGTGTTCGGCTTTGTTTTATTCTTGCATAAGGGATTTGTAAACTCATATTTTCCAGGTTTTGGGAGATATATTTTTAGGAATCTATCTAATAAGGTCTACTTGAGGGCAAGTAGAGTTAAAGTGGGGGGATATTTAATAACATCAAATAGTCTTGAATATTAAGTGTCAATTTCACCCGATAATGCTCGTTATTTATTTCATTTATATGGATTTACGCTTGTTTTCCATTGTTTTCCACTTTTAGGTAAATTACGAGCATTGGAGCTAAAGAGAGGCGGAAATGGAAACATTACTAAAGATTTATCACGGTATGCCTATTTTGAAGAAGTTACGGCGTAACTCCTCTCTCACATTACGCCGTAACTATTGCGTGACCCGGAATACCAACTTATCAAGAGGTTACGGTAACTCTTTCCAAAGGTTATGGCGTAACTCCGTTAGGTCAAAAGAGGTTCCACGCCGTTGATACTTACGCCGTAACTACTGCATCACTTACGATGTAACCGAGTTTATTGAAGACTACGGCGTAACCACTAATAAGGTTACGCCGTAACTAGCAGATCTAGTGCATTTACGAAGAAATAGAAGGTTACGGTAACTCCTATATTGGTTACGCCGTAACCGACTGCCTATAAATACCCCAAATTCCAGGCATTTCTAATCATCCTATTCCACACACAACACTCTGAGAACGTGGGAAAAAGCTCAAGGCAGGTCTAGGGGAGCATACGGAGCTGTTTCCAAGGGAGAAGTCACTTCATTACGATAAGCTTTAGCATTTTATATTTCTTTTACTTTCAATTCATGTATTTTGTACCTTTGAATATTGAATTGATTTGCATGATTAATATGAGCGGCTAAGCACCCTTTGGTGCTAGCCTAGTTATGATTCCTTAATTTTTTTGTTTGCTTTTACCTTTACTACCGTACAATTATTTCTAAGTGTATGCATGCATAGTTCATTGGTAGTCACCCTTGGTTTGGTAGTTTTGAATGGCGGTAGAGGCCAATTGCCTAGGAGATATGACCAACTGACCCGAGGTGAGCGGACTGAGATGGGAAGGGTAAGATATGACCAACTGACGACCCTTTTTACTTGTGCGATTTGACCAACTGATCACCTATCGTTTGGATGAACTTAAGAATTGGGGGTGTAGTGTCTAAGTTCCTAACGGCCGGGCACTCACTATTTGAATCTAGCATGTAGCGGTACTTAATGACTTGGCTTAGGGGACCAGGAACAACGGGACTTATGACGGTGCGCTGATTTCTCATTGTGGTGGCATCTTTGCTAATAGGTTAGGGCGAATTGACCAAATGTTGTCCTCTCAAATTTGACCCCACCTGAAGTAATTTGATGTAGGTAGACGTAGACATAACTAGCTAGGAGGATTGACCAGGTTAGCACCACTATTCCTCTATTGATTTCCCTTTATCCATTTATTTGCTTTTATTTTATTCTGCATTAGTAGTTTAATTAATTAAATCCCTATCGAAACCATTTTTGTTCTGTGACAATTAGACTTAGTAATAATCCAACACACATAGCTCTTGGGACGACCTCGACTTTACCATTTACTACACTACATGCGACCGGGTACACTGCCCGTTAGTGCACTAGGGTAGACCATAGGTATTGCGAGACACTATAAATATTAAGACCTGGTCAGTAAAACCTGCATCATAATACAAATAAGCCGTAAAAATGTTTATTTATATTTTACTATCTTCTAATGTTTTGTCGATAAAAAATAAAATCATTTTAACGAAACAAATAAAATACGTAAATGGTTTGAGCAAATAGTTTTCTAACACACTTACGTTTTCACATAAAACACTAAAACAAGTATAAGTGATTTTATGATTTAGTAATACATATGTACAACAACTAGTGTTTACATATTGGGGAAATATATACATAACTAGTATGTATTATAATTGGGTAAAAACTACTACCCATGGTATTGACCCATACCCATTTGACTAGATGCATTGCACCTATTAGGTACATTGTTTCTAATGGAATACCCACGGATCAACCCATAACCCATGACCCATGACCCATAACCAAAATACCCATGGGCAAAAAGGAGCGTCCCACGGATCCCTAACATTACACTAGACGGATCCCTTGAAGGTGGGATCTGTGGGATCCGTGGAACAGTAGACATTTTCTCTCTATAAATAGTGAGCTATTTCTTCATTGTTTCCAAACCCTTTCTCACATACTATCCCTTTGAGTTAAAAACTCTCTAACCCCAAATCCAAGTGATCTATGTATTTAGTTTTGTTTTTGTGTGATCCTATAGGTTCCTCTTAAAGGCGAGATCACCACCTTTGAAGTCAAGCAAGCTCAAGTCCATGAGTTGCCATGCTTCCTCATCATCAAGACTACTGAAGTTCTCTCGTTGATGGTTCTTTTCTTTCTCCTAAGAAGTGTAGTGTTGAAGACATTAGTGAAAGATGTCTCAAGTTCAAGACGAAGACATTAGTGAAGGGTGTCGATCGTCCGTATTATAAGTACTTGTGAAGGGTGCTTAGAAGTCAAGACTAGAGGCATTAGTGAAGGGTGCCTAGAAGTCAAGACACAATACATTAGTGAAGGGTGTCTTAAAGATCGTGTCAAAGGCATTAGTGAAAGGTGCCTAAGGTGTACATTCGATATGGTGTGATTCGATGTACAAGATAGATTAGTATTGGGTCAAAGGATAGTGTTATCCTTGTTGGTATTTTTATAAGGAGTAGATCTCCTTTGGGGTTAGGTGATCGGTGTAGTGTCGGGTAGTAGTTCCTCCATTGTAATGGAACTCGGTATCTAGCCTAGTATCGGATAAAGGGTAGGCGACATTGTGATAGGATTGGTTCCCATTGATGAAAAGGACCCGGTATCTAGCCTTGTATCGGATAAAGTGTAGGCAACATTGTGAAGGTTTCTCCACCAAAAGGAGTCGGTGTTGTGTAGTGATTACGAACTCTCAAGTAGGTGACTTGGGGAGTGGAGTAGGGAAGGAAGGTGTCCTTGTAGCCGAACCACTATAAATACATGCGTTGTGGTTTTTTGCTTCTTACTCTTTATCTTTTCATTACATATTTATATTTCTACATGTTTTTTATCAACATCCAATACACACTCAAATAGATTGACATAAGTCGATCTAAATAGTTTAAAACTAGTTTTAATTGGTAAAACTATTCAACCCCCCCTCTCTAGTTTTCCATAGGATGCATCCTAGGTATATATTTTGTTTGGATATGATATGACTTAGTGATTGGTCCGTGCGTGCCGTGCACCCCAATTCACTTCTGGTACCTGAAAGGTCTCCCCTGCTTGTACAACTTATGCTATGATAGGATTATGAGACTAAGCATGTGGCATGCTTTCTGAGCTCGTGGGCATTTCTTTTTGATATTATGATTATGATTCTATGTTTGACTTCTTTGACTTCATTATGATCTTCTTATGGTTCACTATGATTTGCTCCTTTTGATTATATGATACTTTGTTCAAAAAATCCCTTTGATTCCATTTGGTATATTTATTTGATTTAGTTAACTGTTTCGTTATATTTGTTCACTGGGATTTAAGCTTAGCTGTGTTTTCTATTCTCTGCGACAGGTAAGTGATGAGAGTAAGAGCTTAGAGACTTACCATGATTTAGTTCCGCAATATTTTACGGATTATGTTTAGACTTATGTTTCTGGATTTTTTAGTTCCTTTCATTTCATTTCTATTTGTTTTAGACTTGGTTTGTATTATGTTATCTTTTGGAAGTCATGATGTTTCTTGACTTTTCATTAATTATTATAATTCTTCCGCTTACGTATTATGCTTTGTATGACACCGTAATGTGACATTTTGACCCTTGTCGGGTTGGGGTGTTAAAGTAAACATCAAATCTTAACAAACGAAAATAACGTTCATGCAATAGTCATAACATGGCTAACACCCAAGGGTGTTAGCCCATAATGTACGTAGAAACACAAGAAGATAATTCAAATGAAAGACAAATAGAAATCATGATGAAATGGATATGCAAATTGAATGATTAAAACTAATGTGATGATACTAGACCTTCTCTCCTTGATTTCCTAGCTTTGAGGACTGATCTTGGGGCCTTGAAGTGGTGAAATTCGGTTGTGGTTGAGAGTGGTGAGTGATGATGTAAAAAAATCCCGTATATGGTTTGTATTATTCTTCTTCCAGGTCTGGAATATGGTGTATTCGAGAGTGGATATGACGTATTTTGGATATCTTAATTGCTGACGAAGAAAGCACATTATGCGTATCTTTTAATACGGTGTTTGCTGAATTGTGATATTCCGTATACCTTCAAATCTTCGATATACTTAGACTGGGGATAGATCTTCAATACAGTATATGAACAGAGTTACATACGCAGTATACCTTCAATAGTTGACTTGGGCTTTTACTGTAGAGCTTCTAAATACGACGTATTGCCAGAGTAAAATACGTCGTATGCCTTTATGTTTGCCAAGACTTAGTGAATTCATCCAGATATCAATACGGCGTATAGCCAGAGTTACGTACGTTGTATGCTCTATTACAGCTTGCATACAGAATCATCAAAAATAGCTCCAAATCTTGTCTTTTCTGTATCTTTTGTAATATTGCTCCAAAATCACTGAAAATGAAAAACCTAAGAAATTAAGTATCAATTCAAGCATGAACATACCATATTTGAGCAATAATTATGTAATAAATATAGTACTAATTAGGACTTATCACATATCCCCTAGTTGACTTCTACTTATCATCAAGTAGACTCTAGATTAACTAATTTGAGAAACTTCCCAAACCTTGGTTTAGGAATTAAGCATCAAAGTAATTAACTCAACCAAGAGTTCATAACCATTACACTTCACGAAATATGAAATGAAGTTCACTCATCTCTCGTAACTAATCTAGGTTGTTTATTTAGTGGTACACTCAATTGCATAGTCGTAGTGAGTATTCTATCATAAGCTTGGAAAGGATACGCATCTCTACCACTAGAGTCTAGAACAATTACCAATTTCAAAGGCAAAATGAGTTAAAATGTGAAGGCTTACGGGTTCGCCATTCTTTTTCATCTCTAGCGATACCAATACTCCAGAAAAAGCAAAAAAACCACGAATACATGATCGTAACGATGACCACGATACTCGTGATTGCTCACTCCCTAACTCGAATAAGCTAAAGCCGGGATTAAGTAATCTTCCCCAATAATATTACACCAAAAAGGGCGACAAAATTATCAATGCTTACCCAAATCCGTGAATGAGACACCAAAGATTTCTCAATTCCCTAATCTTAATAAGCTAAAGGTTAGGATGAAGAAGGAATAAAGGTAGGATAAGGCATGAGAAACATTTATAATTGGTGTAAATAGAAAATGAACAAAACAAATAGATTAAGTCTGACACAACCAATTGCTACTAGCTACTACCTTACCACAAACCCGAAAGAGACATTTATTATTAACTAACTCATGCTTTAACATGGAAAACACGTGCTTTAATGATACGCGAATAAGACTCAAATATACCTCGATCAACATCATCAACAAGATACCCTTGTATATCATGTTACAAGTTTCCTGCGAGAAAGTTCGTAACATGTATATCATGTTAGGCATAACATAAGTAATATTGCCTTTCTCAAAAGAGATCCTTCCACTAACTCTTCATTCTTTAAATTGCTAACTTTTTTGAAAGGATTTCCTAATAAAATTTGGCTTAATTCTTTGTCCATGAAGTCATCTAAGCTATCGAGAACAATGAAATCAATGACATAAAAAGAATTTTAAACAACAAATAGAGTTTACATCTCTAACAACAACTACTAGGTTATTTTCCCGAGGCTCCAATTATTCTACCATAATTAAGTTAAATAACTCTCATGAAATCAAATTTATAGGTAATAGTTCATCGAAATAAGCTTGAAAGTAATTGAAACCTATCATGCATGGAAAATGCAAGATTAATTAATCACCTGTTAGGAATTGGAAATTCCATAGTGAAGAGTCAGTCACCCCAAATATAATCTAGCATAAGTTAGCTCGTAGACACATCGTTATTTACTGTTTAGTAGTTTAGTTATTAGCTTAGTGCAACACCGTGGAGGAAGGACGGGTCTTTACCCACTGTATGCCTGATCCACAGCCCGACAGGAGGGCGTTTAGTTTGTAACTTTATATACCCCTTCCATCCTTGGAAGGGGTGGTGCTTCTCATTTAATCTAACCTTCTCTTTTTGTTTATCTCTCTAGAAACACCCTCTCCTCTCTTCATCTCTCTAAAACCATGGCTTTCTTGTATCATCACCATCCAAGGCCACCCGAATCATCATAACACAATACATGTATGATCCTACAAATGGTACCAGAGCCAAGGTTATTGTGTTGTGTTGATTTGTGTGGTTCTCGTATCTTATTTTGAAATCTGTTTTACCATGTTTTTCGGATCTGAAACTTTGTGTTCATTATTGTTTGTGGTAACAGTTCTATACATCCTTTGAACCTTTTTGGTCAATACTGTCTAAAATACATGTTTTAAACTGTTTTGGGTATTCTTTTGTGATCGGAATACTTTTTCGTCTATTATTTTGGTCAAAACCAGTTTTTATCATGTTTTTGTATCCTTTTATGTGGTCAACAAATACAAGTCATGGTCCATCAAAGTTTTCTATCTGTTTTATGTCATTTTTATATCCAAACAGTACCTTTTTATGACTTATTTTGTACCAGATCTGTGAAAAATAAAGACTTGTGGTCATTCCGGTCAGATTTGTATGGTCAAACGAAATAAAAAGATGATGTTCTTAATGATATTTTCTGGGTAAGTTTGAAGATGAACGGAAAAAGTGGTCGGAAAACTCATCGGAAAAAGTCAACGAGGGTCAAAACCCTATTCTTACGCGTAAGGACCATCTACAGAGTTATTTACGCATAACTGTGAAGTTATGCGTAAGGAATTGCTTACGGGTAAGTAGCTACGCGTAAGGCACTTTACGCTTAAGGTTTTTACGCCTAAGTAAATGGCTTACGCATAAGTATGTTACGCTTAAGAAGAAAAGATCTTACGCATAAGTCGAAAGCGTCTACGCATAAGCAAGAAAGGCTTACGCTTAAGAGAAGAAGACTTACGCGTAAGACCATGACAGTTTACGCGTAAGAATGATACAAAAGTTACGCGTAAGAAAAGATGAAAGAGTCTTATGCGTAAAATGTCCATGACCTCAATGCTTATGCGTAAACCATAAAGAAGACTCGACCACGACCATTAACCAAACTCTAATGGACCTCAGCTCTATAAACATATCAGTCCAAACTTCTTAAAAGGAAAATGAAATGCAGTCGAAAAGGAAGACCACATCACCTGTTCATAATCCAAACCCAAATCCAACACCTACATCTTAACCCACTTCAATCAACAACTACTACTCAAACAAAATCCCATCTCAAACAACAACTAGACTCAATCAAATGATAATCTCAGATTGTTGTTCAATTTTTTCTAATATTTCAAAGATTTTCTAGTTGAACATCCATCATCATTGATCTTTTTCGAAGTCAATGCTTCAAGTTAATATTCGAAGGTTAAAGAAAGATCAAAACCAATCGGTTTTAACCATTTCTTTGATTCGATTAAAGACAAAACAAGGACAATAACAACATTAACAAACGAACACTACCTTACCCGAGACCCTTAAAGGATCTTGATGCCTAATCTCTTAGATCCTTCGTGGGTCAGTCCTAAATAAAGCGAAATACAAAGAAAAGGGGGTACTCTTATGCTGTGTTGTTTATTGATTTTTGTTAAAGATGGAGATAGGTTTTGATTGATGATGATCTGATATTGTGGGAGATGTGATATGTTTGGTGAGAGAAAACCGTTTGAGGGGAGGCGTCAGTTTTACAAGATATATTTTAGGATTGTGATTTTAGGTTTAGGTTATAATGTGATGACTTTTATAACCGGTCACTTAAAATTACATGGACCAAAGAAGTGGTGTGGATCGAGCATTCAATTTTTTGGGTTGCTTTCATGTGTCTTAGAAGAAATGGACTTCTATCATGTTGGGCCTATTACTCTTTCAACGAATACACGGACTGGGTTTTTGAGCTAGGCTGAATATACGCTAATGTGCAACAACATGCTATCCGAAATTTATTTTTGGATACTTATTTTTTATGATAATTGGTACATTAAGTGGTATTTTTGGTATAAAATTTCACGGAGGGATACAAAATTCACGGCTTGAGCGAAAAAGTGAAATATGACTACGGGATTTTTGTACGGTATTATTGACGCGAAATGCTCTCCCATATGTGGTCATTACTATTAGCCGTTGAATCAATGGAGGTTCAATTTCAACAATTCCCATGTGATATTCGACGTCACAAAATATCAATGATACTTCACAGTCTAAGCAAAATTGGTCAAGAATCTTCAGTATCACTCATGTTTTTTTTGAGATGTTTGCTTATGACAAGAACTTCACGTGTAAATGATCGTACATGTTATGATGCTTCCGAAAGTTCGAAACCATCATGGGGGAGAAACGTGTACTTTGATGTGTTACGGTCAACCTCCAGGGGGAAGTTGTATATACTACTTGACTTAGTATGGTTTGTGAAGCTATTTGGGTATAGAATTGTTCATGGTGGAGAAGAATTGTTGAAGAACCAATGCATGTTCCCCTAAAACAGATATTCACCATACATAAAATAAATTTGGTCGGTCTATTTGGTATTGTTCATCTGCCATTGGAACCAATTGAAAACCATTTGAAAATCAATCCAGATACTTGTGATATAATATCAAAGCATTTTGTACCTGAGTTGTTTTTGATATATTTAGAAAAAGAGCTCTCCCTCAACGTGTGCTTCATGTATTTGAAATCGTTTGGCACACGGAGGCAAGAGGAAGAAATAACTTCGTTGATTACCATTTTCTAAAAGATATCATCATCACTTCCCAAATCAAGTAGATAAAGCATTTTGGGGAAGGATGAGATTTTCAAAAGATTGCTCCCCTTCAATATGTGCCTCGTGGTTTAAAAGAGTTTTGCACGTACTAGAGAGAACCTGCACTTTAAGACAAATTGAACACGTTTCAATTCTTAGTGGTTTAAGATAGATGCTCCTCCTCAACATGTACATGGAAAATTTGAAATCGTTTGTCACATGTGGGGAGGACGGCTTGCTAATCACTTTAAGAAACCATTCTTGAATTATCAGTTTAGCTCCAATTTAAATCACAAATTCTCCCCCGATCACAATTATCAAATGATTTGAGATTTATGATCTCTGTAGATTTAAATTGATTTTGAAAGCTTTTAAGGAGAATTGTGACTTGATTATGAAAACATTTTCACTGATAAGGATCAGATTTAGAGCCTTGAAACTCCATTGATTAAACATGCATGAATATCTTTTTGAAAACAATTGAATGACAAATAACTTTGAATATAATTGAAATCATTCTCCCCCTCAATCAATAACATATGTTGTTGATTGAGAGATGGATGTTTTGACAAGACTTTTAAGACCAGATGATTTTCAAAAATAGAATCCAAGTCATTTAACAAAGCAATCAGTTTTCAGCAGATAAATGTTTATAGAATCAGAGCATGAGATTTGAAAAATTATGATACGGCATGGCTCTGTTATTTCTTTGAAAAGCGGGTTACTGCCTGAATTGACAATAAACCAACATTTTTCTCCATCTCGTTTTGATCAATATGTTAATATTCATGGTGGAGAAGAATTGTTGAAGAACCAATGCATGTTCCCCTAAAACAGATATTCACCAAAACCAAAGTTGTCTTAACACATTCAAGCTGACATTGTTTACGGTTTTGTCTTGATTTTGTAAAATCCCGCGAAAGAAATTATTTCTCGGTTCAAATCATAGACTTGTAAAATCCCGTAACAAAGGAAACATCCTGGTTAAAGTAATGAGCATTTCCGAATCTATCTTGCGGTTTATTCTTGGTTTTGTAAAATCCCGCGAAAGAAACTATTTCTCGGTTTAAACCATAGAACTGTAAAATCCCGTATTGATGGACCATCCTAGAGAAAGGAAGGTGTATTTCGGATCTTATCGATCTTTGGTACTACGGTTTCTACTTCGAAGAAGGGCTAAAAGGGTGTACTTCATGAATTGGATGGGTGTTTGGATATTCGTCATGGCAGTTTGGTTATTACGAGGTTTTACGGGGTCATGTGCATTTTAATCATGGTCGGGATGAAACCATTATCATAGTTCACTTAAAACGTCAATGGAGGCTAGATTTGAACTTTTAACCAGAAGATGTGACAACGGCGTTAATTCAGTATTATTTATTTGAGGTTGAAGTGAAATATCACGGGCGAGTGTACTTAGTATCTGAAGGTATCGGGGATGGTTGGATGAAGATTCTTCGAGATCCTTGTTTGAGCTTAATCAAAAACGAAGACTTGGAATTCTAGTTATTTTTGGGTGACTTTTTCCTTTTCTTTTACCACTTGGGGGAATTGGGCTCACAACACCACAAAATAACTATCACTTTAAGGAGTTACGTTGTAGTGCTCAGTGTCACATTCAATTGTGGATTTTCAAGAGGTAATGTACGTCTTATACTTGATGGTTGGTTGGTTGAAGAGTATAGAGTACATAGAGAGTACTTAGAGATGCTAATGGAAATCGACACCGCTCTTTGTTACATATGTGCAAGTTTAAGTCACAAGTTCGGGGTAGTTTACTTCAAGGTCAAATTCATCATATTGGATTCTCTCCATCAGCTATCACGACAAAGATCCTACTGAATGATAATGGGATTGATTACAAGTTTTTCCAAAGAGAGTTGAAAAGAGAGAGATTATGACGTATGAACACAACAGTTCATGCCTTGTTCTCTAAAGAAAAGAAAAGTGTACGGTTCAGTGCGCTTTATCTTCGGAAGAAGAGAAATCTTCTCATTTATGACCATTCTCACCAACATGCTTCATGCTTTTTCCATGCTTCGGTCATCAAGTGGATCTTTTTCTCATGTTTTTTCTCAATGGTGATCTACTTACCGTTGATGGTTTTTCTATTTTTCACTAGCTCAATTAAAATGGCGATAACGACATCATATGCAATTTTTGTGGGGGAGAAGTGGAAATAGACTACACATGGATGAGTTCACTTGTTTAGTCAAGAATGACAACGTCATATACAATTCTTGAGGGGGAGAAGAAGTGTGAAACTATTGCATGTTGATAGACATCTGAGAACAAATGGTCATACGGCTCCTAACTCATGTAAGAACCGAGCTTCTTCTTATCAGGTCATCATTACATGGAGTTTCTTCTCAAAGCGGTAGTTGACATCTTCTCACGTCTTGATGGGTTTAACGACAAAGTGCTTCGAGTTCGCGGGGTTGATTTCCTTAAAGAACATCTTTCTGTTCTTGTTTGATTGGGAGGGATTTGAGTTAAGGGGATTTGCTATATACAAGGTAACGGTAATGCATTAGGTGAGAAGAAGATGTTAACTATCTATTCCCCAACTGGACAATCTTGAAGAAGGCATTTATCAAATAGATTGTCGGTTTAGGGGAGAGCACTAATTGGGGGAGAGTGATAAGTCAGATTTAATCCCTAATTAGACTTGCTCACATTATTGACAAGTTGATTCTCACAAAGACTTCAAGCGATCTTCTCAAAAGTTTTCAAGTATTTGAGCATATAATATGTTGTTGATTCTGAAGTGTCAAAACCAGGCAAGGGGAAGGAGACATACATATAAAAGCATAACGAGTACACATGATGAACTTAATACTTCTAAGTGATTGAAGTTATCCCGGGAAGACAAATGTCATGACCGCAGAGAAACTCGGTGTATCTAGTGGCTTTTAGTGTTATTATTCCAACGGCGTGGGGGAAGTGATGTAAAGATAGTTTCGAAGATGAAAGAGGTACACAAGTGTGTGATGATTTTGATGTTATCACAATCATCGGGGAAGAGATTGTGCACATTGGGGATGCTCAGTTGTCTCACTTGAGAGCTTAATCGATGATTCAGAGATATAATCACTTATTCGGAGTGGACATCCGCAGAGATTGTCATCCGCAGAGATAATCAGTGATTCGACATGCTTCTTCAATGTTATCGGTTATTCTCTCTTTGGGCATTCGGGTTCTTGAGCTTCATACACTTTCTTCAGGGGGAGAGAAAAGTATACATCGGGATTATTCTTTGGCTATTGGACTTAATATGCTACTTCGATGGTATAAGTTTCTTTGTCTTCGGGTATGTTTATTCAGGTTCGTGAGCTCTAGTCTAAGAGGTACTTGCATCAATTCATCTACTTGGGGGAAGTGTTCTCTTGACACCTTTTGGAATGGATTGCGTTAGACTTCAGTGGTTATGAAATTTGAGAAGATTATTTATGAGTGGGATGATACGTTCTTTGTTCTTCTTCTTGATAATATAACCCCGAATGGAGATCCTCGATTATCGTTCTTAAATGGAGCAGCGGGATTTATGGTAATGGTGTGCTTTTACGTACTGGCTAAGGCAAGCTTGTAATAGAGCTTTGAATCTGCTCATCTAATGGATTTTCGGTTTGGGGGGAAGCTGCCAAAGTCTCTCTTTCTCAAAGGCTCGTGTTCTATCTTCTATTCTGGAGCCTTGGAAGCTTTGGTGGTGGAAGTTTAAGAGATGACGTATTCTATCTTCTACGACGTCTTTGCTTGATATCCTTATTTCGGTACTCGTATCATCATCCTCTTAAATTATATCATCTACTCTATCTGTGTATATATTTTTCAAAAAGCAAAATACAAAAATATAAAACCAAAAAAACAAAATAGAAAAATAAAAAATCAACAAAAACCCATAAAAATCAGAAAATTTAAAAATACCAAAAATATGTTTTCTCAAGACATGTCTTCTGGTATCGATAACATCTATGGTCTTAGAAATGTCATTCAATAATGGCACGGGACCATAGATGAAGTTCGAGCAGGAGGTGTAAATATTCTTTTCAAAACATGTCACTAAATATGGCTTGCAGTTACTTCTGACTGTGACCAGTGCTTAAAACTATGGTTTGCTATTATTTCAGATAGCAACCCGTTCTTCAAGAAAGGAAAGTGTTGCGCTAAAACAATTTTCAAATATTTCGTGTACTTATCCTAAAATCAAAATGAGGAAAGTATGTCGAAGGACTGCTGTTCCTACACAAATGTTTTTCTTTCTAAAAATTCTTCAGTAAAACACTTGTTGTTTGTCAAAATGGTGGTAAATGAGTTGCTTGAAATACAATCAGTTTCAGAGTTTTCGCTAAAATTGAAAACTCAATCAATGACTTCAGCGCTTTTAACCTTTTCAGAAAAACAAGTCATTGATTGAGGGGGAGAATGTTTTCAAATTTATATCCTCTATCGGACTTATCTAATTATCCTAATATGCTTAATTATAAATGATGTTAACCTATGTTGAAGGACTAGGTGCCTAGGATAAGATTGTTAGGATTAGATGATTAGAGTTTGATAAACACATTATTCCCATTTTTTTATGATATGATTGATATGTTGGATTGACTTTTATTAGTCGATTGCTGTTTGGGTGATGTCGACCACCATATATCTGTATGTATGTTCACTAACGTATGCAGATATCATGGATATAAGAATGTTCCCGATCCGGATCCCACAATGAAAGATGATTGGATGCCGAAAGGAAAGGGTAACTATTTCTTGGGTTGACAAATGAAGAAACGGAGCTTAATTGGACTTTAATGGAGAGTTGGCATAAATGCAACGTAAGAGGTGTCACTGCATCAGCAGATGGTTTTCTTCTAAGTGATTGAAGAAACGAAGCTTAATTTGGCCTCAGTTGTCATTCAAAATGCAACGTAAGAAGTCTCACTGCATCAGCAGACAGTTTTCTTCCAAGCCCTACAGCAACAACGGAAGCTTCTCAACCACCTAACTTATCTTTGTGTAGGATACCATTTTTAAACAATTTTGAAAAAAATTTGAATAAAATTGTTTTGAAAATGAAAAATATTGTTTTTGAAAATTAATTGGACTAAATTTTGAAAATCACCGGACTTCTTTTTATCAAAACCTAAGTCACTCAATTATTGACTTCTTTCATGGATTGAGGGGGAGAGTGATTTAAAATAAAATATTTTCAAATGATATTTATTCATGAAAGTTCCGTTTTGTACGATAAAAAGTGGTGATCTAAAGATTTAATGTTATGTCATGGTATGATTTTTCTTTTGAATCAAGGTCTTTCAAAATGAAATTTTTTATGTTCTTGTTTGATTGTGAAATTGTTTTATTTTACTTAAAGATCTCTTAAAAACTATCATACCTGACACTAACAATCTTTAATATCTTAAATTGATCCTTGTCTGTCATTTTTCAAAGCTCAACCAAGCCACAAGTTCTCCCATGCTTTATAAACCTTATTAAATCACTTGGGATCCAAAATCTCATAGGGTTTGATATTTTTGATCGGGGGAGAATTTGTGATTTAATAATGGAATTTGATAAAAGGTGATCGTTTTGATTCAAATTACAAGTTCTCTCTAATATATGCTAAACTCTTTCAAACCTCGAGGCACATATTGAGGGGGAGCAAATGGTTTTCTCTATGGCATGTGTGATCGTGAAAGTACTTATAAGAACTCTTTCCTCTATGTGATAAAATGTTTTTAAATATCCTACGCACATATTGAGGGGGAGAATTTACCAAGAAAATCAAATGGCTTTTCTATGAAAATTGTGATCAAGAATATATTTCAAAGAACTCTTGCCTCCATGTGTGAAACAATTTCAAAATCATATGCATATGTTGAGGGGGAGCATTTCTAAAAGATCAAAAATAGTTAAGGTACAAAATGCTTTGATCTCGTATCACAAGTACCTTGATTGATTTTCCAAATGATTTTTCAATTGGTTTCTAGAAGGAATAAACAATACCAAAAGACCGACCAATTTGCTTTATGCATGGAGTTATAAGGATGGTTAGGTTAGGTATTTGTTCCCACGATTCGCTGGAGGGATCTACCCAGTGACAATCCACTAGATAGTGTAGAGTCCTTAGGTATATTGAGAAAAGGAGAAAAGTGAGAAATGGGAAGAGTGCGGATTGAGATAGAGCTAGTACTGGAATAAACCCAACAAGGTTCTAGTTATGAAGTCTCGGTAAGCACTGAAGGGGTTGAAGAATGAAAAAGAATTGAATGAGAAAAAGGGTGAAAAGAAATAGCCCTCCAATAATTCAACCTTAGGGCAGAAACCGGGTTCAATACATTTGCTACTGGTGGTTACTAAGGTAACACTGGTATTGAAGACAAGACGTCATGGACCTAGTGACGCACTGCACTAAACTTCCCAAGCTACTCAAGTTCCTCTTAAAAGGGCTTGTTTCATTCTCATGGGGAACCTACATAATCTATCGACTTTCTCTTAGAGATTGTTGATATTGAAGAAGGAGACCCTCTCCCTAGTCTCCGACATAGGAAACCAAAATGCACAATTGAGTCTAGAGCCAAGAGATCATCCACAATATCTCATTAGGACACATTATTCTTGAAGACTTGCTGTTTCACACAATGTGGAAAGTAAGTATATATTATGAGTCCTACGCATTATCCTTGTGGCATTGCCAGAACATCTGAGTGATATTTTAAATATTCACGATGAAGATGGAAATCCTTCTAGAGCCAACATCAAACAAGCTCTTGGTGGGTGACATGTGAGATCTTCCAAAAGATCAAGCTTGTGACAACTGGATAGAAACGATGGGGCGATTCATTCTTGAATCAACCTTGGTCCGGGAAATGAATTGACGGATACCTTTGAAAAACCGGTCGTTGTGCTTAAAAGTTCTTTTCCATAGCACATCGACTGTGTATTAATGTTTCAAAATTAAAGGGTATTTATGATTGATAATTGATTTTCCATAAAACCTTCGTTGTATTGCAAAACACTTTCTATTAAGCAATACACGATTGTTTTCAAATCACTTTTCATCAATCAATGAATCTCAATTATTTGGTTCACTCACTCCGTGTTGTCTTCTTTGAGACGTTCGGTTTGAGAACGGCTAGAGCATTGCGAAACCTGTCAAGGAGATTCTTGAATTATACGATCACAGGCGGTACTTGTCTTGATCAGCGAGAGAACCGTGGGCGTGTACCTCAATTCAACGAAAGTGGTCAAAGACACTTTCGTGTGTTTTATTGCTAACTGTTGTTTGCATGTACATTTGGGCGGTTGCGGTGATCGATATTGAGGAGTCAATCCAAAGCCGCATGCTCACAGCATCCACACTTAATTAAAGAAGTCATGACTAGTGCTAATCTACATAACCTGGCTCTGATAGGTGCAAATATCATGAACTAGTAAGGCTTCCGCTACTCTGATGGAAAGATGTCATGATTCAAAAGTGTGAGCATGTCGGTCCAAAAGTCACAACTTCACATGATGGCAACACAATAAAGGGTGATCGAGAGATTTCACGTGGCTGATGATCTCCATATAGCTCGAAGATCATCAAAGATGTGGATCAGTTCAAAGACCTCCACTGAAAGTACAAAGCACTCGGACTTTGAAGTTGCACTACAAAAGCACAAAGATTGCATAATTGAAGAATTGAAGTCTACGAGCTCAAGAACAAAGTCAAGAATAGAATGCTAGGATTCGAAATGTAAAACATGGGATGACCTCCCTTAGGGGGAGATTGTTAGGAATTGGAAATTCCATAGTGAAGAGTCGGTCACCCCAAATATAATCTAGCATAAGTTAGCTCGTAGACAAATGTTAAATGGTTGAACATATTATGTTGGTAGTGTGAGTTAATTAGACTCACACCAATGGTTTGAAAACAAAACAGTTATTATTAGACTAAGCATCATGCAATCCTCTATGGATCTTTTCCACTCTCTCTTAATGTGTTTCTCTGGAATCTTTTTCTCAGAGTTCTAGAGTCATTTTAAAACAAAAGACATCAGTTCCTTTTATACACAAGGAACCCTAAATACACAATAATATAAAATAAATGCATATCACTACCTAAAATAGCTCATGCATATCCTAACAAACTAATACTGATTGACTATATCAGTAGAAATACTATAGAATACGCGGAATACTATCTCCGCAGAAACCATCTACACGGCTTCACTACTTCAGCAGAATTATATCTTCAGCAGATTCCACACTACTTCAGCAGAATCCTTCAGCAGTAATTTCAGCATAATTCATACTTCACAGAATTGCCAACAATCCTCCCCTAAACTGGAATTTGACTAGGTTAAGTTCCAGTTTCCTGATAGATCTTTAACACTTCAAAACAAGAGGATTGTACTCGAACATCAGCAGCAAAGAACCAAAATAGTAACATCTCTATGATGACAAAACTTTGAAACTTTAGATCTTTGCAGCAACAAATGACAACATGTACATCAAAACATATTAGTTTCATACTATTCTCATCACATCAAGGTGTGTTAACACCTGTGAGAGGTGAATCATTGAAAATAATGGATTTGATGTCTCTTTACCAATAGCCATCACCACTGGAGTAGCCAAATGTTTAAGTTCGTAAACTATGGTACACTGATAACCATCTGATTTATTAGCAAATCAGCAACCATGAACGGATTTGAAATGTCTTTACCTGTAGCCGTTTGCTCAGGACGAGCCAAAGTTTGGTGTGTGAGACCAGGGTACATTGATAACCCTCTGATTTTTAGTAAATCAGCAACTATCAACGGAATTAAGATGTTTTTACCAAAAACCGTTTGCTTTTGGACTAGCCAACTCTTTGATGGAATGCCGTCATCATCATGGTGAGTTGATTACCATTTATGGATTTCCGCTGCCTTTACCACAAGCCATAATCATGTGGGCTAGTCAACTCTTGTGTCAGTAAGACATGGTGAGATGAAAACCATTAGTTGTGTGGTTATTAACCAACACCAAAACCTGCAAGCAAGAAAGAGTAGAAACTGAACACAGACAGGTTAGAGCTTTTTTTTTTTTTTTTTTTTTTTTTTTTTTTTTTTAACGAAATATAAAATAAAGAAAAAATAAATAAATAACCAAAACATGGAAAATAAACCATCAAGCATCAGTGGAAACCAAAGACAGTAGTAGTGTCAGCGGAAACACTAAGCCTCCCCTTAGGCGTATGAGGATCCAACATCTGCAAAAATGCTTAGAAGACAAATATACAACAATAAGCCTCCCCTTAGGCTTATTCCTCCCCTCAATCAATGCACCTGACAAGGACTATTGTTCTTGGGTACCCAGAATGAACCTTTTCTTTGAGTTTTCCAAGAATAACCTTTTGAGGGCTTAACAGCAGTTGCCACTCTAACTCCACCATGTGCCATATTCATATGAGATACATAAGGTATATAGGACTGAAAATAAGAACTAGTAGGTCTATAGGACTAAGTCTAACATTCTGTTCCACCAACCGTAGTAGCTGGTGAAGAAATATCCTCCACCAGAGGGAACGGAAAAGGCCTATTAAGCCGTCACATGAGCAGTGCATACACCTTTGGCTTACTAGTAGAAACACCTGGCTCACATGTAATGCTTTGGGAAAAAATGGAGGAATATTAGCAACATTAGTCCATGTGGGTCTAGAAGTCTTATGGCCAGAGGAAACACCCATCCTTTTCTCATGATAATCACAGTCTTTAATAAGATGGAGTTTACTACCAGACACAAAACAAGATTTCTTCTTAAAAGACTTGTTCTTAACACAACTTTGTTTATTCGTTTAAACTTATCGAAACAGCGATACTAGAAGCAAAATTGTGTTTAACCGAATAAAAGTAGCTGGCGGCTTTGTTTTGGGCTCCCGAGCAAAATTGGGCTCCAGCATCGGCTACTTTGGACTTGGGTGTGGTCTTGGGTGTGTGCCTAGGTGAGTCAAACTTTTCACTTGAATCACATGAGACATAGTCGGTGGCCTTTAGGTTGATGACTTGTCACTTTAGAACAAGAAAGCAGAGTCATTAGTTTTGCTACTAAGGTCTGGCAAGTCACTTGACTGTTTGCCATATAAATGGTGTGATCTATCAAAGTCAACTTGATAAGGGAAAGGTCAATAGGCATAGGTATTCCTCTAATAGATCCACGTACAACATGTAGGTCACCTTCTTTGACATAATTAGCTAAACCTGGCTGGTGTTGAATTCGCCCATCATGCCTAACTTCTAATCCTACATACTTTTTAAAACCTAAACCTATCCCAGAATTAGGAGCTTGACTACCATATAGATGACTAGCTAACTTGTCAC
Source organism: Chrysanthemum makinoi (assembly GCA_910596185.1). NCBI lineage: Eukaryota > Viridiplantae > Streptophyta > Magnoliopsida > Asterales > Asteraceae > Chrysanthemum > Chrysanthemum makinoi. Next base: position 89,888,195 of record OU343220.1, on the reverse strand, counting down.
CAGAAACTAGCCATTCTTTATGCCTAGCTACTTCAGTATCCAACTTATCTTGCACTTCTTGTTTTTCTAGCTCAACTTTAGCTCTTTCTTTCTCAGAATATTTTAACTCATTTTTAGCATTAGTTAGATCTCTTTCTAACACTCTTATCTTTTCATCATAAGCCAACTGATTCTTTTGAAACCAAACCTTTTGTCTTTCTAAAGTTTTTAATGCCTGTTTATAAGCTTCAACTTCTACAAAGCATTCATTATATTTAGGTTTCAAAATATCATAAGCTTCTTTGAGTTCATTATAACGCTCACTACAACCAAACACACAATTTTGTACCTGAGAGATGCCCATGAATGCAAAGTGTGGACTGGCAAGTTCTTCAGCATAACCTGCAGCATCAGCTTCCTTGCTCATCTTCTTGAATTCAGCCTTTCCACCATACCTTTCTTTGAGTGCATCCCATATACGACTTGCATCATCCATATAATGAAAATCTGCTACATGATCAGCAGGAATAGATTTAAGCAAGGTATTTCTGGCCTTTGACTCTCTTTGTACAGCAATGTGTTCATCTGTAGTCGTTGGAGGATGAAAAAAGAGATTTCCATCGCGATCACATCCAGTCCTTTTCAAACTGTTGCCATTTTGGATCACCTTCCAGATATTCATATCATTATTCATGATCCAGTGTTCCATCTTCTTAGCCCAGACTTCGTACTCATCATCCATCAAATAAGGAAACATGACATCATCCCTATTATTATCAAATTCGGTCATTTTTAATGATGTAAATGGATTGAAACTTACTGTACCACTTTTGTGAATTTATCACCAACAGTAGACAATCAGTAGAAATAGTAAACAATCGGTAGAAACACTCGAAGAATTAGCAGATACTAATTCGAATAGCAGTACATCCAATATATATTACCCATGAAACATGTGTAGTGACCAATCAATAGAAGCCCCACATGTGCTGTCCACCGTCCCAATGTTTGACCAAGTGCCGTCAACTATAAAAAAAAAATCTAGGGACCACCGATTGACTTTGTGTCAAATTGATCAATCAAAAGAACTACTATCAAACACAATGTGAAAATTACTACTGACTACTAGTAGCCAAACGGATGTGGGTCCGCCCAGCAATTGTATCCCATGTGTAAGTGAATTAAAAGAAACACAGACTTCCACCTTTGTATTTCTCATGTACAAGCCAAACAATGAATCGGTAATAAATAAAAATAGTCTCGTGACCCACTAATATCATTTTCCAATCAAACATGCAAGACTAGCGTAAGATCCATGTACTGCATAACACCTAATTCCAACAAAATGATCTGTAGGTCCCTCGTCTAGTTTGTGGTACTGATTCAATAATAGCAAACCCACGTGTACAAAATAATCACTCCAACCAATATCAATAAGCAATTCGTTCACACCTTGAACCCACGTGCGATCAGATAAGACAATTGACTAATCAAAAATAATACCCACGTTAACTTTCAGCAGCATAAACACACTGATCTCAAGACCAAAAATTAGATGTGGGACAAGACCGAATAACTATCATATGAAGAACCAAATAAATGATCAACCTATTATAATTCCTTGTGACCCACCTATGCGTTTTAATGAATCAAAAATGCAAGTCCACGTGATCTATTGATAATTGCTACATAAAAATCAAACGAACAGATCTGATAACATTAACGATTACCTCATAAAACAGCTACCTTCGTTGCCTCTTTTAATTTCACGTCTGCTGTAATGCACTGATTAGGGTATAAACCCTAATTACCCAAAAACCTTATTAACCATAGATCGAGAGCCACCCGCTCTGATACCAATTGTTGAAACCAAGATCCAGACTCAACTAGGGTATAATAACAATGATTGAATAGATGCACAGCGGATAATAATTAACACAATCAAAGTTACAAACAAGGTTTTTCTTCAAGAAACAATGATCCTCTATGGATCTTTTTCACTCTCTCTTAATGTGTTTCTCTGGAATATTTTTCTCAGAGTTCTAGTGTCCTTTTTAAAACAAAAGCTATTAGTTCCTTTTATATACAAGGAACCCTAAATACACAATAATATAAAATAAATGCATATCACTACCTAAAATAGCTCATGCATATCCTAACAAACTAATACTGATTGACTATATCAGTAGAAATACTATAGAATACGCATAATACTATCTCCGCAAAAACCATCTACACGGCTTCACTACTTCAGCAGAATTATATTTTCAGCAGATTCCACACTACTTCAGCAGAATCCTTCAGCAGTAATTTCAGCATAATTCATACTTCACAGAATTCCCAACAGTTAGGAATTGGAAATTCCATAGTGAAGAGTCGGTCACCCCAAATATAATCAAGCATAAGTTAGCTCGTAGACATATCGTTATTTACTATTTAGTAGTTTAGTTATTAGCTTAGTGCAACACTGTGGAGGAAGGACGGGTCTTTACCCACTGTATGCCTGATCCACAGCCCGACAGGAGGGCGTTTAGTTTGTAACTTTATATACCCCTTCCATCCTTGGAAGGGGTGGTGCTTCTCATTTAATCTAACCTTCTCTTTTTGTTTATCTCTCTAGAAACACCCTCTCCTCTCTTCATCTCTCTAAAACCATGGCTTTCTTGTATCATCACCATCCAAGGCCACCCGAATCATCATAACACAATACATGTATGATCCTACATCATCCTTTTTTATTTTCCTTCCTAGATCGCAGTATCTAGGTGTATTAATTGTCAAGCCTATATGGTTGTTATTTTGACCTATTTCTTCATTGTTAATAATTTCACCTTCATCACTATCTGAATCTGTTAAGTCTTTGAAAGGTGAGATTGTGTTCATATTATCATTAACAATAGTATTATTTGGTAAAACTACCTCCCCATTTTCTTTATCTGAATCTGAATTGTCAAAATCATTCGGGATTTGTAACACCCCCAATTTCGTGATATGCAGCGGAATTCAAACTGGGTATTACTTGATGGCACAACAGTCATAATAATAGAAAACGATCTCTAAAGGAGTCGTTTTAAAAAGGCTTTATCATTCAAATATATCAGAGTTTACAAAATAGGTCTTAGTTGGTTCCATTGATTACAAAACACATCAATATAAAGTTTTTGATGTTTTATGAACGATAAATTATTTATATATATATATAGCCTTCTTGATCTTGCCCTTCCATGCCAGCTTCCGACATTATGGACCTGAAATACATGCTTAAAATTGTCAACACAAAGGTTGAGTGAAATTCATAAAGTTTGTTAAATGGTTGAACATATTATGTTGGTAGTGTGAGTTAATTAGACTCACACCAATGGTTTGAAAACAAAACAGTTATTATTAGACTAATCATCATGCAATCAATGCGTTAACGTGTTCTAAATTTAATTGGAGAAATTGTTGGTACGTGCCCTAATAGGTAAAATTGCCATTTTTACCTAATGTTACTCAAATATAGTGCATTTGTTTGCCTCTAACGGGCCAACACAAACGGGATTCGTCAATCCCAATAGATCTATCCACAATATTCGCGCCCACTCTCACATAGTTTTTAATGATTCATGATTTAGGGACTTATGTTTGGCAAATGCGGTAACTTAGTGCTAATAAAACAATCAGATAAGCATACAGTTTGAAAGCAATGTGTTCGGTTTAAAATAAAGCATGTATCTCCCCCAAGGGTTTGTAAAACAATTAAGTAATAAAAAGTGGGGCTATGAACTCACCGAGAGTTAACGATGTTAAGTACTTTAACGGATATGATGGATAAGTCGGAAGACTTCTACGTGCAACCTAAAAATGAAATGTTGCGACTTAAGTTTGGAATAATGTTTTAGGAAAACATAAACCATTCTATATATATTTCTATGTTGATCATGATGTAGTCAATTATCATTTGATGTTTATAGAAAGATCTTTAATATGTGAAAACGTATTTAATTTATAGATATCGTACTACCGTTCGGGCCATCATAATTCAGAGGTCATGAAGTAAACGTTCGAGGAGCTAGGACACTTTAAATCGTAAATCCAGCAACTCGTCGATACATTTTACTCAAATGAAACCCCTCACATGAAGCTCCCTACTATTGTAGCACTTAGTAAATACAACATATGTTTTGAGTGAAGATTGTTATATAAATAAGTTTATCATGTTTTTACAAGTTCTCGTCGGTTCATAAATATGATTACCTTAGTTAACGGTCTTGGGTAAACAAGCCTTGAGGCTTTAGCCATGGCCTTGCCGTGACTTTGGTCTTGACTACCATGGTCTTGAGACTTTATCTTTGACCTTAGCCGTAGCCATGGTCTTGGCTTATGGCCATTAGGCCTCTAGTTTGCTTTTAGTTGTGACAAAAGTATAGTTGTGAGACTAAATAAAGGGAAGTTTCTGTTTTTGAAAGATAATGGCCTGTTTATACGTTTTCAAGGTCCGAGCTTTTTTAACCATGCAGGAAAACGTCGTTTCGGACAACTTTCGTGTTTTAACTTTTTAATGATTCGGACCAGAAGTACCACTTTTTACACGACCAGACCCTAAACAGCTTCTACATGGCAGTTTTGGCATTTTAGTTTCGCTAACTTCTTTTGACTATAACTTTTGACTCGTTTGTCCGTTTCGGGTGATTCAAGTTGCTATGTTTACCTTTTTATCTTTTCTACCATAGTATGTAAGTTAGAAATTCCATATGTTACTGATTTTAATGGTCTCAAATGTGTAGAATATGACTAGTTTAATAGTTTGTTACTTTTATGACAATATGTAAATTAAAACATGTGATTGAGTATATGTACATCATGAATCAACATAGTAACTATATATATAGCATGAAATAGTTAAGATTATGAATAATAAATATGAGATGATGGTGGTGATAAGTTGCTTACAACTTTTGGCTTTCAATAAGAAAGGAGTAACTTAGTAAGGATAGGACTTTGATTGATCACTTAAGACTTTGGATTGAGCTAGCTTTCCACACCTTGGCACCCTTGCAAACTTAAAGAGTTGGTGATGAAGTACTAAGTGACTTGAGTGGATTTAAACTCAAGAAGATCACTTAAACTTGCTAGAGATTTGATGAAGTAGCTTGATCTTTGGAACATCTTTGCATAAACTTGGAGTTTAAAGATCAAATGATGGAAGATATGATGGATTTAAGCTATGAACGACCCAAAACAGTTTGTGAAGGTCTTTAGGATGTATTTCACTTCCTATTTATAGGAGGGGTAAGTTTGGTTAACCATATATTGGGTTAAATATTAACCATGGTTAAGTTAGGACACTTGTAATCATCTAAATGAACCATGGTTAGGATCAAGCCACCAATGTGATGACTCCCCCCCCCAAGAGGCGGTCACATATGATGAGTAGTCTTAGATGATAAGTTTTGATAATATCTTGAGTTTAGAGTAAGTTTTGGTTCCGTTAAATGCCAACCGTAAGTCGTTAAGCCATAAAACGTAAAACCGGGTATCGTAAAAATACGAAACTTGCAGGAATGATGAGACTCATCATTATAATCCATCTAAAAACATAAAATGGGTGATAAGTTTCATTGGGTGCAAAAACGTTGCTTAAAGCTGGAAATACGGGTCAAAAACGCGTAATTCGCAGTTTATCAGAAAAGAACGAAATTTCAGGGAAACGACCATGAATTTATTTAGAGTAGACTAAAATTAGTCTAAAAGTGATATGAGATGTCAAAATGTGTTTTTCTTCATACGCGGGATAACTTTACAGTTATACGTGAAGTCTAAAAGTTACACGATTTAAGCAAAAATGTAGAACGTACAAGGTTAATTTCTTTATGGTCAAAGGACGAGGGAAATATGTTTGACTTTTCAAAAAAATGTAAAAGTGTCAAAAACATATTAGAAACACAGATCAGTAATCGTTAAGTCTGGATCTAAGTAGAATTGTTTAAAACGTAGGTTTAGTTTCGTACGGCGCAGGGTTTATTTGGTAACATTAAAATGAAATCATAAAAATTCTCAAATTAATTATGAGTGATCTAAATATTTATCTGATGTGAGGAAAATTATCAGAGTTGATTTTCGTTATGCGCGTGATGTTTAAACGGTGTTTCGACCAAAATAAAACTTTATAACGATGTTTTCTTAATAACTTTTGCGAATATGATCTAACATTTGTCGAACTCTCAGGATATTACTAAAATAATTTATCTTACGAGAATGTGAAATAAAAATTTTATGGATGAATAGTAAAAGTGAATAGTAAATTCTCGAAAATAAAAAGTAACCTGAAAGTGCGGGTGGTTACAGGATTAATGGTGCATTTTGATTTTGTAATTCAAGAAATTCTTCTTTATTGGGATCACGCGACCTATTTAACATTAAGTGTTAGGAATTATAAATTCTATTGTAAAGCATCGGTCACCCCAAATATTATCTAGCTTAAGTTAGCTCGTAGACATATCATTTATTACGTTATTTGTTAGTTAGTTATTAGCGTAGTTTAGTCTAGTGCAACACCGTGGAGGAAGGACGGGTCTTTACCCACTGTATGCCTGATCCACAGCCCGAAGGAGGGCGTGCTTCTTTGTATAAATAGCCCTCTCCCCACAAGGGAGAGGGTTGGATGTTCATTTGGAATCTAACCTTCTATGTGTTTCTCTCACTAGAACATCTCTCTTTCTCTCTCTAAAACTTGTATACGCCATATATGTTTGTGCTTTGATGTGTTTGTGAAATCCTATATCTTACAATTGGTATCAAGAGCCATGGTTTGATCACTCATCTTTCATGCTCTTTGTTTTGGTGGATTTCATAAGGTTTTTGGGGTTATAAGTGTTTAGGAGAGTTTGATTCATTTGGTCAATTTCTAGTGTTAAAGTTTAAATTTTGATTGTACTTTTGTGTTTAGGATCATCATATGTGTTTAGGTTTTGAATTGGAAGGCTTGAATCATTGTGGTTTAGCTGTTTTTTATTGATAAAGTAGTTGTTTTCAAATATTGTACGAAGCGAGTTGAGCTACGGTGTTGAGTTTCTTGGAAGCGAGTTGCTTTGTTATTGGAAGCGAGTTGGTTTAAGCGACTTGGCTATTAAGCGAGTTGATTCTTTAAGCGACTTGAGTTTTAAAGCGACTTGGCTATTAAGTGAGTTGTATTGTCAGCGAGTTGGTTTAAGCGACTTGGTGGTTAAGCGAGTTGTCTCTATATGCGACTTGGCTATTTAGCGAGTTGATTCTTTAAGCGACTTGATTTTTAAGCGACTTGTCTTTTAAGCGAGTTGACTGTTTAGCGAGTTGATGCCAAAGCGAGTTGTCTATTTAGCGACTTGCCTATTGAGACTTGTCACCTCTTCGTGCTACGTTTTACGGTTGTTCTTTTGATTTTGTAAAATCCCGTGAAAGAATCTATTTCCCGGTTTAATCAAAGAATAATAAAATCCCGTAAAGTCTGGCATTCATGGCTTATACAACTGATCCAGTAATTTCTAATGTGCTCAAACTATATGACTCAGTGGACTGCAGACAAAGTATGTACTACTTAGAAAGTTTGACCTTAACAGATTCAACCAATGATGATCTAAACATTACACACCTTGAGTCCAATTCAAATGAACCCCAGCAGCAATTACATATTGAATGCAGTATTCAACCTTATCTACTGCTTCACTCTCATGTCTCACAAATTTTATCCACGTCCATCGATCGAACATGTAGTGCTCTATTTCGTCAGGACTTACCTACACTGAAGAGAACATTGTTGCTAGACTAGAACAATTGAAGATCCAGCTCATCAAAGGGAAAATAATGAAGGATGATTCCATGGCTATACTCCAGATGATTCACAACCAATTCCAGCTTTTTATCAATGAGGATTATTCCGAAGATTTTGATCAACACTTGACGAGTATTTCCTTCAAAAAGCATTCTGGAATGGAAATTCAGGAATACATCAATACATTCATCAAATTAATGGATAATATGGAAATGTACATTGAGGAGGCTGCTAATGCAAATTGTGAATTATCAGGTGATGTGTTAGCTGAGAGGCCGATTAGTGTTAAATGCGGGATGTCAGAAACAAATGACAATGATATTATATTTGAAGAGGATGCAGTGATCAGAAATGTGAACGAATGTGGGGCACAATCATTTGATTACAGTGATGAAATTGGAATGGCATCGGATGTTGAATCTGCTGACAATGAATGCAAAGGATCAGAGACTAAGGAGCATGAAACTGTCAGAAACTCATTGACACTCAGTATAAGTGATGTGGATGCAAGTGTCAGACCGATGAATGATCTGGTGTCATCTGATGAGCTACCCTTGACTGTTCAACACAAGGCATCTGGTAACGTATCCAAACCATTTGAATTTAAGGATAAACTTGATTATGATAAATGTTTTACAACAATTGATATGGTTGAGACTGAGTCTGTAAGCTTTAAAACAAATGAATGGTTTCACAAAGGGCATTTGATGAACTTTCTAACAAATATTCGATTCTTGAAAAACACTGTATTTCCTTGGAATTTGCAATACAGCAAAAGGAAGAAAATTGTCCTGCTTCAAATGTATGCACAAATCCGGAATTCCCAGAATTTCGTGAATTTTTTGAAATTAACCAATTAAAAACACATATTCAAGACAAAGACTCAACCATCTGTAATCTGAAAAAACAAATATCAGACATTCAAATGAACAAGAATATGGGTATGAACATTATGAACTGTGAAGCTAGTGATGCAATTAAATCTAGGAATGAGGAACTAGCCCTATATGTAGCTAATTTGTTAAGAGAAAATGAATCCTTGAAGAAGAACTCTTTGGAATGTAGGACCAAACAGATAGATCAAATCAACTCCATGTTAGCTGACATTGATACCCTCAAAACCCAAATTCAGGATAAGAGTTTCACTATCGTTGCTTTAAAAAATGAGCTTAGAAAAAATATGGGAAATAGAGTGAATACTAAGTTTTCAAAACCATCAACGTTGGAGAAACCAACTGTTCATAATGCCACTAAACGACTTGTAACTAGGCATCCCAATGCATTTAAGACAGAAAGATTTAAATCATCAAAATCTAAGCTTGCCTCCCAAGTTGATGAGAATATAGTTTTGTCAAAACCAGTCACCTCACTAATTCATTCCAATATGAGGAATGACAATCCCTAGCTGAAGGTTCAGAAATCTAAGATCAGGAATATAAGGAGTTCATCTTGTACATATAAGATGCATCAAATGGCTGACCCATCCCCTAAGAAACAAATTAATTGCAAAAGGACCAATGCTCAGGACAGGGATTTGGCTTCATCTAACTATACTAGCAGTTTTTTTAAGTGGATTCCTACTGGTAGACTCTTTAAGTTCACAGGTACCAAACGGACTTACTCACCTAGATTTTGTCTTAAGTGGATGCCCACAGGTAAAATCTTCAAGAATGTTGAACTTAAAGGGATGTCTATTAATGATACTCCTAGACCTGACTGTACAACATCAAAAATTGAGGATATACCTGTCACTAACCCACCTATTTGCAATACTACATGTGCTATTAGTGCAAAGTGTCCTCAGTCTTTTTCAGGTACAATGCTCAATTCATTCATGAACATCATGACCTGGTTTCCAACTGAACTGAAGACTGCTCACTCTGGAATTGTAGCTTGTCAGAATTGATGTACCGTGTACTCTGACTCCTGATCCCCTCTATTCAGGACTCGTTCTCATTAAGTCTTGTACAAATTTTTTTAAACATTCTTAAAATAAAAAAAAATATTCAAATTCATTATTACACTCGTTTTTATTCAAATTCATTATTACACTCGTTTTTATTCAAATTTCTATCATCGATAACATCTACGGCCCTAGAAATGTCATTCAATAATGACACGGGGCTTTAGATGAAGTTCGAACAGAGTCTTTATTATCTTTAGCATTATTTCACATACTTATGTTGCCTTAAACCCACTGTCATGTTACTGAATCAATCAATGATTACTTTCTATCCCGTATCATTGATTGAGGGGGAGAGTTGTGCACCTTCATTTCATTTAGTACTTAGGTTTGATTTATCATCATTTAGGTTGCATGCATTTGCATTCTTAATTGTGTGGTCTGGTTGTTGCATGCTATGTGGAGTTATTTTATACTGATATGAGTGTTTCTTTAGCTAAGCAATCTTTGTTATACAATATGCATGTTGCTTATTTGGTTCATGCGAGTTGACATATTGCGAGTTGACCAAACTTATTGATGCATGCGTGTTGCCCCTTTTTGTTCTAGTATGCGAGTTGCTAAGTATAGGGGCTAAAAGTGTCAACCCGCTACAATTGTGTACTTATGTATGCGGGTTGTGTGTCTCGGTCAAATCAAAAAACTTCTCAGTCAAAGTTTTTAAAACATAATCTCTCTCTCTCAACTCTCAACTTAGCGAGTTAACAAATTGTGAGTGTGTGGTATGTTTTCTTGCTGTCTGATCTTGTATATCTCATCTTTTTCATAATATGTACTCGTACCCTGTCTCATTTTGAATCCATCTTGCAGATTGCGTTCTCTATCTCTCATCTCAATCAATATACATCGACTATAGGTTTGTATGTTTTTGATAAATGAAATTGAAAGTAGTCTTAGATGTTATTGAATAGGAGTGTTTAAATTAAGACTTGCGTTGAAAAATGATTAGACGATTTAATTGGATCTTTCTTGTGATGCGGGTTAAGGATGATTAAGGGTCGTGTATATATGGTTATTGGATTTGCTTGGGTTGTTGGTCTTGTTCATTGAATAAGTTTTCTCTTTTGGAATGTGAGTTTTCTGAGTGAGTATAATCATGCGTTTGATTATGTGACGGTTTAATTAGGTCGTTCTTGGTGAGTTCTTAATAGCGAGTTGCCTATAGTTTCTTGTATGCGAGTTTCCTTGCAATTTCCTTTATAGCGTGTTTCTCATATGCTTGTTTGCGAGTTGCTATTGATTATTATTGAAAGCGAGTTGCTATATGCAAGTTTCATTATTTGATAGGGTATGCGTGTTGCCTATTGCTTATCATTATATGCGAGTTGCCATATGCGACTTGCCTCATACTTCTGATGTATACGTGTTATCCTATACGCGTTGACCAGCCTCTTTTGACCAAAGCGTGTTGATGCATGCGAGTTGCCATATGCGACTTGCCTCATACTTTTGATGTATGCGTGTTACCTTATACGTGTTGACCAGTTCTTTTGACCAAAGCGTGTTGATGGATGCGAGTTGCCATATGCGACTTACCTCATATTCACTGACTTATGCGAGTTGATATCTAATTGTTACCTATGCGTGTTGAGTTATGCGAGTTGCTCAAACTGTTGTTCCAAAGCGAGTTGTTGTTTGCGAGTTAACATACTTGTTGTCAATTTTGCTTGTGGTACTATCTTTTTGATGTACTCTCCAAATTCATCTTGCACTTATAAGTCTCTGCATATCCGGGTTTCTTAGTTGTCTATATGACTCTGTCTATGTGCTTATGATATGTTAGACTATGAATTGGTCATAAGGGATATCAGTGTCTTAACCTAACAAATTTCGTGGATATGGTTTTTTGTTGTATATGTAACTATCAGATTTCAATGGCTGACACCACATCCTCTGATATTCTTGTTGCCTCTGCACCAACTGTCACTTTAACTGACGAAGAATTACTTCCACATGCGGAATGGGTGTCAATTGCTAAGAGCAAATGCTATTTAGATATAGATAGAGGGCAACAAAATCCAACTTATCGATTGGCTATTGACATCTTGAAGGACACCAACTTCTTTAATGCCTTAACCAAGCATTGCACAATTCCCTCCATTTATCTTCAACAATTCTGGAAAACAGTTACGTGGGATAAGATATCTGCTTCATACTCGTGTAAGCTTGAAGACAAATGGTATGACATCTTAGTTGAAACTCTCAGGGATGCTCTTCAGATCACACCAAGAGACCCTTCCAACAAATTCATCACTCCACCCTCCACTCAATAAATTTTAGACTTTGTCTATGAATTGGGATACCCAGAAAGACTAACCAAGATTTCATCACTCATCAATGCCGAAATATATCAACCATGGAGATCAATCGTTACGATTCTCAATCTATGTCTAACCGGTAAAACGCCGTGACAGACAGAGTACGAGCTCCCATAATGCAAATACTGTGGGGAATAGTCAAAGGAAAAAATATTGACTTTGCTGAACTTATTTGGGAAGAATTCATCTTGTCCTTAGACACATTTATCACCAACAGAATTAACTCTGAGAATAAAGTCAAAGGAAGAAAAGGTCTTGGTAAACGAGTGATTCCCAGCATCAGGTTCTCAAAACTCATTATATATCATCTGCAACAAACTCACCAGTTCAACTCACGAAGCAAGTCGGCCCTGCATGAAGCTAGCGATGAATTCGTTCTTGGCAATATAAAATATATTGCCAGAGGACATGACAAAGAGATCTTTGGAATGCCGTTCTGAAGCTTTACTTACTGAAAGAATCAAGAATGCTGATTATTTCAAGAGATATGTAAAGAAAGCCTCCGCCACAACCGCTGATGACACACCCAAGTCCACTCCCACACAATCAAAATCAAAACAATCGAGGTCCACCTACTCAAGCCTACCTAAGAAAAAGAAGAGACCGATAGCTTTCAGTCTAATGTCTCTCTTCAAATTCAAAAGAGGAGAAGGAGAGACGCTGGTAAGGGTAATGATGAAGGAACTAAGGTTCCAGGAAGTGAGACGGGGTTGATTGATGAAGACGAAGCTGCATTACAACAAGGAATACAACAAAGCCTGGACAGTTTGAACGTGATAAGAGAGCCAGATCCAGCACCACGACAAATCAATCCTGCCATACAAGACAAAGGTAAAAGAATTGCTGGAGGAGAAGTAGAACAAGCTGCTCATATGCTACTAACCATCTCTTCACCACCGCCTAAAACAACTACCCAGTTTGAACTCAAGAAAAGAGATGTTCTATCATCCTCTGCACAAGTACAATCTGGGGTGGAAAAAGATGTGGCAGATACATCGGTCGAATCACCTGCTTCCAGTGATACACAGACGGAAAGCCAAGAGACAGCTCCCTTTACTGAAGAGGTTCTTGTGCTTGAAACTGAGTCTGTATAGATGGACACCATTAGGCATGATATGGAAGTTGGGGGAAATGAAGATTCATTATCATCACTTAAAACTCTTGAACCTGATTTTACTTTCGGTGACCAATTCTTAAAAGACGGACCCTTAGACATTGATTCAGACAAGCACACTAATGAAAAGGAAGAAGTTCAGTCCATGTTCTCGGTCACTATTCAACAAGACTCTTCAACAATTCCTTCGATGTCTGCTCCAAAGGTCTCCACTGCTGCTACAACTCCATCAATCACACCTCCACTCGAACCTGCTAAGACAACTGTACTTCCACCACCCGAACCCGCTAATGATCCATTATAAGTTGTCACTATCAGTGACGCCATCACTCCACCTGCCTCACCACCTCCTGCCTCACCCCTCCTGTCAAAACAACTGAGCAATTGCTCGAAGAGGCCATGTTATGTATTGCAACTATTGAGAAGCACTTTCCTATAGCTGTCAATAATCTTGATAGTCGTGTCAAAAGGCTAGAGAATCTTAACCTCGATGAAGTTGTAACAAAGGCAATAGAAGCAGATATTAAAGATGCGGTTGAATGGGCAATGAAGGCTCTATTACTTCAGTGATTTAAAGACTTGCCGATCTCTGACATGAGATCAGTTCTCTCAGAAAAAATGTATGATGCAGGAGAGCATTTGCACAATACTCATAAGAATTATACGAGGCTCTCGATGAGTCTATAAAGCATGATGATTATCAGCAGTTTGTAGTGGATGTTCGTGAAAGGGAGGCTAAGAAGAAAAGAAGGTATGTTCCTATGGAATCAAAGGATATGTCTGGAGGCCCCAAGTCACCACCACCTCCTCCACCTCCTACTGGTGGAGCAGGCACATCTGGAGCTGGTGGATCTTCCGGTACAGCCACTTCTCACAAGGCAAACCCACTTTCACCTCCACCAAAAACTCAGAAACAAACCGGAACTTCAAGTGATCATGGATCTCAAAAGACTTCTACTGCATGGACCACCGTTGACTCCAGGTTTACACCAACCATCTCCTCTATCCCTGAAGAGCAATTGCTTAATGAAGAGTCTTTTGTTGCTCAAGAGTCAGAATCAGAAGATGATGATGCCTCTACCAAGCACATTCCCAAAGTTACAGAAGAAGAAGATTGGTTGAATGCTTATATTGAGGGAAAACAAATCAAAACGTCTAGATCTGCACCTTCTAAGGACGTGACTCAAATCTGGCTCACCCAAGATAAAACTCAAACTCCCGAACCTTCATGGTTCATTCCCGAGTCTGATTCAACAAACCCTGACAATAATTGGGCTACAACCATTATTTCCAACTATGAAGCTCTAGCAGAAGACTCTCTTCTTCACTTCACAGGGGATATGGGAAGCTTCATGAAGTGGTTTTGTGAGAAGAAGGGAATTACATCAATCACTCCGAAAGACCTTGAAGGCCCAACTTTTGAAATCTTCAAAGTCTTCCACTCGGATGATAATCAGCTTCAATACCAGATGGAAGAATGCTATAAAATGCTGAATGATCAAGTTAGTGAGTAGATCAATCGGTTTGATGTGAACAACCCTCTTCCTCTCGGTGGTAAACCTGGAAAAATGACCATTCAGTCTGAATTCTTCTTCAACCTTGACCTGGACTATCTATGTGATCGTACTACTGAAAGAAAACCAGCTTTATCGATTTCGAAGATGAAAGCTGCTACCTACATTGATCAGGGTCTTGAACAGATGGTACCAGATCAATTCTGGGCAGACAAAGAACAAGAGTTTGATATTGCTGCCTCATATGGCATTTCTCATTGGTGGTTCAAGAAGAAGAATTTCTACATTGATAGACATGGTGCTAAAAAGAGTCGCAGAGCTGTTCGATCCAAGCTGCGTATTCTAAGTGTTGTTAGTGTAGAGATCTTCTCAATCTATGGCTATGATTACCTGAAGAAGATTTTTCTTCGAAGAGCAGACTTGAAAGAGCATATTATAGAAGAAAACGACTTCAAACATTTGATGCCAAATGACTTTGAAGACCTCTATCTTCTGAACCTCCAAGGACACCTTGACCATCTACCTGTTCGTCAGAAGAAGGCTCTCTCGGCTGCTGTCAATCTCTGGATCAGAGGCTTGGTCATTTGACAAAGAGTTGGGGATTTTCAGCTAGGAATGGAAAGCTACCAGACTCGGGTCAACCTAACAAGACCGCAATGGGAAGCCTCGGGACTTGAATTTCATCACAAATATAAAGTGATTGACACCCCTAGAGCCATCATCTTTACTTGTGATACCGTCACGTATGCTAATGAGACTGTGCGAGCTCTTCAAGTTCAGTGATGGAACTCTCAAGATGGTCGAAGAAGAATTGAACTTGAGAGTGAAGCAAATCAAACTTGATCTGAAGCCGTGGAACAAAACAAGATTCTGGTCTAAACAGGATTTGAAGATGTGTGAAGATTTCATTGTTGCGATCGGACAAAGACTAAAGACTAGAAAGATTTATCGCAGCCTTGAGAGTTTTGTGGGTGGTAGACTTCGTGAAGGTCATTACAAGCTGCTTCAAAGAACTGAATGAAGACATCTTTCGGGAGCAGTTACTTTTTATTTAATGTGTAGAATGTGGTGTATGTACTATGAACAACTATAACTAAAATGTATGGAGTAGTGATAGGTTATGTTTTGTGGTTTCCCTTTTTCTAAAAAGGGAACTTCAGTGTAGTCCACTTCAGATCATATAAAACCGGACACATTTTTTCTCCAACAAAGTTTTGTTTCATACATATTTAAATCACTTGAGATCCAAAATCTCAAAGGATTTGAAATTTTTGATCGGGGGAGAAAATGTGGTATAAATATGAAAGATGATAAAAGGTGACCATTTTTGCCTCAAAGTGCATACTGCTCTCTAATATGTGCTAAACTCTTTTCGAATCTCGAAGCATATATTAAGGGGGAGCATTTCAAAAAAAATATAAACCTTCAAGTTACAAAGATTTCTATGTTTTAACATAATGTACCTTGATTGAGTGTTAAATGGTTTCTAAATATTTGGTAATCGTGGATGTATTTCAAAAGATCTTTTACCTCTATGTGATAAATTGATTTCAAATATCCTATGCACATATTGAGGGGGGGAATTTACCAAGAAAATCAAATGGCTGTTTCTACGGAAATAGTGATCAAGAAATTATTTCAAAGAACTCTTGCCTTCATGTGCTAAACAAAATCTTATGCACATGTTGAGGGGGAGCATTTCTAAATGATCAAAACAGTTGAGGTACAAAATGCTTTGATATTATATCACAAGTATCTTGATTGATTTTCAAATGATTTTTCAATTGATTTCATGAAAGAATGAACAATACCAAAAAGACCGACCAATTTACTTTATGCATGGTGTTATAAGGATGGTTAGGTTAGGTATTCGTTCCCACGATCCAACCAGAGCCGGAGGGATCTACCGTGGATAATCCACTAGATAGTGTAGAGTCCTTAGGTATGATGAAAAAAAGGAAAAAAGTGAGATATGGGAAGAGTGCGGACTGAGATAGAGCTAGAACTGGAATAAACCCAACAAGGTTCTAGTTATGAAGTCTCGGTAAGCACTGAAGGGGTTGAAGAATGAAAAAGAAATGAATATGAAAAAAGGTGAAAAGAAATAGCCCTCCAATAATTCAACCTTAGGGCAGAAACCGGGGTCAATACATATGCTACTGGTATTTACTAAGGTAACACTGGTATTGAAGACAAGACGTCATGGACTCAGTGACGCACGACACTATTCTTCCCAAGCTACTCAAGTTCCTCTTAAAAGGGTTTGTTTCACTCTCACGGGGAACCAACATAATCTATCCACTTTCTCTTAGAGATTGTTGATATTGAAGAAGGAGACCCTCTCCCTAGTCTCTGGCATAGGAACCAAATGTGCACAATTAAGTCTAGAGCCACGAGATCATCAAATAAATCTCTTTAGGACACTGTCAATGAAGACTCTTTGTTTCACACAATGTGGAAAGAGAGATTATATCTTATGAGTCCTACGTATTATCCTTATGGTATTGCGAACATCTCGAAAGTGATATTCAAAATATTCACAATGAAGATGGAAAGCCTTCTAGAGCCAACATCAAACAAGCACTTGGTAGGTGGCATGTGGGATCTATCCAATAGATCAACCATGTGACAACTGAACAGAAACAATGGGGCGATTCAAACTTATGAATCAATCTCTGTTCGGGTTATGGATTGACGGATACCTTTGAAAAAACGGTCGTTGTGCTTAAAAATTCTTTTCTTTAGCACATCGACCGTGTATTAATATTTCAAATATAAAAGGTGTTTATGATTGATAATTGATTTTTCTCAAAACCCTCGATGTATTGCAAAAACACTTTATTGAGCAGTACTCGATTGTTTTTCAAATCTCTTTTCATCAATCAATGAATCTCAAATTCGCCGGTTCACTCACCCGTGTTGTCTTCTTTGAGACGTTCGGTTTGAGAACAAGGCTAGAGCAGCTGCGAAAACCCTGTCAAGGAGATTCTTCGAATTATAATCATCAGCGCAAGATACTTGTACCGATCAAAGGGGAACTGTTAGGCCGTGTACCTCAATTCAACGAAAGTGTTCAAAGACACTTTCGTGCGCTTTATTGCTAACTGTTGTATGCAGGTACGCCCGACGTTTGCAGCTGATCAGAATGGAGAGGTCAATCCATAGCCGCATGCTCACACATCACATTCACTTCTAAAGAAATCATGATAAGTGCATCAATGACTCTGATATTTTTACTCCATGTTTCTGCTTCGCTGCTGCAAATATCATGAATCAGCTAAAGTTTCCGCTCCTCTGTTAAGAAGATATCATGGTCCAGAATGTGAGCAGGTTGGTACAATTGTCACTACATCATATGCGCGCAACACAACAATGAGTGATGCTGAGATCAACTGTGGCTGATGATCTCATATAAAGCTCAAAGGTCATCATAATGTGGATCAGCTCTATAACCTCCACTTAATGTACATTATAGTTGGATTATTATATTATCACCATGAAAGCACAAAGATTGATTATTTTGATGAAGTAAATTCTACGAGCTCAAGACTAAAGAGTAATTGGAATGCTAGGATGCTAAATTGTAAATCATGGGGTGACCTCCCTTAGGGGGAGATTGTTAGGAATTAGAAATTCTATTGTAAAGCATCGGTCACCCCAAATATTATCTAGCTTAAGTTAGCTCGTAGACATATCATTTATTACGTTATTTGTTAGTTAGTTATTAGCGTAGTTTAGTCTAGTGCAACACCGTGGAGGAAGGACGGGTCTTTACCCACTGTATGCCTGATCCACCACGAAGGAGGCGTGCTTCTTTGTATAAATAGCCCTCTCCCCACAAGGGAGAGGGTTGGATGTTCATTTGGAATCTAACCATCTATGTGTTTCTCTCACTAGAACATCTCTCTTTCTCTCTCTAAAACTTGTATACGCCATATATGTTTGTGCTTTGATGTGTTTGTGAAATCCTATATCTTACATTAAGGTTTCTCTCATTTCTTGATTCTCCATATCTATTTCCCAAGGTTCTGGTAAAACATCTACTATATAAATAGTTGGTTTAACCAGTTTATAATTTTTAAAGATAACTTTGTCCTTTCCTACTCTTAAAGACAATTTTCTTTTGAAGACATCAAACTTAGCACGTGCAGTAGATAAAAACAATCTTCTTAAACTGAGTGGACCCTTAGAATCCTCAGTTATTTCTAACACAACAAAGTCAACCAAAAAACAAATTTATCAATATCAACCAACACATTTCTAATCATTCTCTTAGTTCTTTTGATAGTCTTATCGGCCAACTCAACAGTTAATACTTTAGGAGTTAATTCCCCTAGATTAAGTTTAATAAAGGTAGAATATGGCATGACACTCATACTAGCTCCTAAATCAGTAAAGACATTATCAAAAGAAATTAAACCAATAGTGCAAGGTAAAGTGAAACTCCCCAGGTCTTTCTCTTTTGCATTCTGTAAGACAGCATAACATCTCTCGTCCATCAGCAAGCCTCCTAAGTGCTGGTGGTCGATAAGGTTCGATCACATGTATTGTTGCCTTGTACTCTTCCATCCTTTTTTCTTCTCTCTCTGTCCTTCACGAGTTCCCGTTCAACCTGCAAAAATAAACTAGAGAAAATAGGAAATTCACTAGTAGCATTATCAATATACGATTCATAAGTTGGTTCCTCAACAACAGTTATTGCTTTGACATGGTCCTTAGGGTTAACTTCAATAATGCTTGGTAGAGTACCAGAAAATCTTTCTTGAAGAACCTTCGATAATTGCCCTATTTGGTTCTCAACTGCACTAATGGCAACACATTGATTTATGAACTTCCCTTCATTAGTACCCTTAAGTTCATTAATCATATGTGTAGTCTCATTATGCCTCTTAGCAGAGTTAGCTATAAACTTAATTAGAGTTTCTTCTAGAGTTGAACACTTCTCTTGATAACCGAACTTGTTGTCATACCTCTTATAGAAATCTGATCCATTAGCTTTATATCCTCTAGGTCCAGGGTATGGGACCCCCAAACTTTGTGTAGTAGGCTACATCCAGAGCCTTCCCTTCCTCCTTTGAAGATCAATCTTTTGGCAGATGATTTCCATGGCAGATTTCACATCCTACTTCAATTGAATGCACTTTTTTAGTTATTTTCTTCAAATCTCTTCCAAGATTAGCAGCTTGGACTTTAAGTGCATTCAAACCATCCAAACTGTCTTCACTCCTACGCCTAGTAGATGCTCCATCATGCCACGTCTAAGAATGATCAGCCATTTCATGAATTGTTGTTTTAGCATCTTCATGACTCATGTTGGTAATTGGACCTTGAGAATCCAACATCTATCTGGTAGCTACATCCAACCCTTTGTAGAAGACGATTACAATCTGTACATCAGTCAAGTCATGTTGGGCACACTTCAAGAGCAAATCATTAAACATATCTCATGTCTTGTAGAGGGTTTCTCCTGGTTCTTGTTTGAAGTTGTTGATGTCTTCTATCTTCTTTGCAGTTCTAGAGAGTGGACAATACTTACTTAAAAACTTTGTCTTCAGCTCAGCCCAAGTAGTAATACTTCCAGCAGATATAGTCTTAACCAATTGACTTGCATGACCAGTAAGTGACTTAGAGGAAGGGGTATGGTAACATGTCGTTGCCATTACGTTTGTGTTACCTCAGCGCCACGTCAACTTTTCACATTCACACACCAAAAACATCCATCTCTTATCATATGCCAAAACCCAGGCCGTTAGCACTTTTTTTTCATTTTTCAAAATAAATTACATTTTCATTTATAAAATTTAAAAAACAAATTACAATATGAGAATTAAACAAACTACGAATATTAAACAAAACACATACGGGGTTTTTTTTGGAGGATATTTATAATGAAGGACGGAGATCATTTCTTCCCTCATTTCGTTTTGCTTCATATATATATCCTCCAAAAAACCCCGTATGTTAGAAAAACAATACGAAAACATAATCATCCTAAGTGTATTTTTCATTTAGCCACACAAACTTAGCATTGATTTGTTCTTGTATCTTCCCTGCCTTTCTAATCGAAGCATTGTGCATCTTGTAGTCTTTCGAAGATTCTTCGTTTAAAAACGCCTCTATTTGAGCACGTTTTTCTTTTGGAATGTCATTACATTTCGAGACGCTTGTCGCAGATCATCTTTAGCTTCGCACGCCTTGTTAAATTGTAGTGCTAAGTCGACCAACGCTTGCTGAAGAACGGTATCCTCCTCAATTAGTTTTTGAACACACGATATGATTTCATCAAAAGTATGTGGAACCAAACAAGCCATTATTTTACGTAGTATTTTGTATGTGAAAATCGAAGATATTAAAGAGTGTTTGTGTGTAAAAATTGGTAAGATATGTATGATATTTATATAAGTGGGTTGAAAAAAAAAGGAAAAAAATTAGTATCTTTAAATTCATAACCGATGAAGGTGTTTTCACGAAGTTTCTTGAGAAATTTCCCTTCAGCTCAAACAAAATATCTTGTTCAAAAGCTGGCCTAACGATTTCTGGATCAACGTTGTCCGGAATCTGGGTCATATACTCGTATTAATATGTAGTTTGTTATTCTTTAATGCAATAATATTGGCATGAATTTCATTACTAAAAAACTAGGTCATGGGTTTTAAGAGGCACTTTATTTTGCTTACCAACAAATTTATGCTTACCAAATGACAAATCCTCACCATTCATCTAGTTTGATCTAATGGTGGGGATTAACTTACGATTTAAAAGGTAAACCTGAGTCCATGTTTTTTTTCTAGTCTTTTTGTCTTTCTTTTTTATTCAAATTTTTTTTTTGTCTTTTATTTTTAAATTTACATTTTTTGTTTATTTAATTCGCGTTTTTTTTAATTTAATTCATTTTTTTTAATTCACGCTTTTTTTTAATTCTCGTTTTTTATTTATGTTTTTAATTGCGTTTTTTTCGCCTTAATGTTTTCATCGTTGTCAGTTTTCGCTTGTTTTGTCCGTTTTCATATCGTTGCCGTTTATCCATTTTCATATTTTCTTTCATTTTCATACGTTTCCATCCATTTTTAGACGTGTTTTTACTCTTTCTTACGTTTTCATTTGTTTACATTTAGATTAAACAACTTAAACAAGTTGATTTTGCTTTAAACACATAATTATTTAGTGTACTTTTGTTTATATTTAACTTGTGATTGAATTTGTCTATTTAATGGATACATTGTGAGTATTTCAATAGGTTTTACAACGGGATTTGAAAATATCTATGGTTGATCAGTGAAGAAGCTATGGTTAAACAAAGCACAACATCTTCATAAACAAACTAAAGAAGCTCAAACACATGTTACATCACAGGTGATATCACGTGTGGTATCACAAGTGATATCACAGGTGATTTCACAAGTAATATCATCTGTGATATCACACGTGATATCACATGTGATATCACACGTGATATCACATGTGATATCACACGTGATTTCACAAGTGATATCATCTGTAATATCACACATGATTCAACAAAATAGAAGAAGCTGACATATCTGTGATGTCATCAGTGATATCAAATTCTCTTCCAAAAAGTTGAACATCATGAGAATGAGATACACGAAAAATTAGCAATAAAAGTGTGGTAGTTAGTAGTTATTCAAAAAATAACAAGTGATATTCTGAATATCACAAAGTGATATTCAGAAAATCATAAGCGATATTCAAAATATCACAAAATGATATTCAATATCAAATATATCACTTGTGATAGTCCGAAACATATGAAAATGTAAGAAAACGGATGAAAACGTAAAAAAGCGGACGAATACATATGAAAACGGATCAAACGTATGAAAGCGAAAAACACGCCTAAAAAATGAATGAAAACGAAAGAAACCGAATGAAAACGTATGAAAACGGACGAAAATGAACGAAAACGTAGAAAACAGACGAAAACGTAGAAAACAGACAAAAACGTATGAAAACAAAACGAAAATAGATGAAAACGTATGAAAATGTATGAAAACAGACGAAAACGTATGAAAGCGAAGAAAAAAGAAACGCGAATTAAAAAAACGTTAAAAACGTGGAAAAAAATAATTAAAAAAAAATAATAAATAAAAACGTGAATTAGAAAAGAAAAAAAAAACAAAAAAAAAAAGTGAAGAAAAATAAAAAGACAAAAAAAAGTGAAGAAGAAAAAAAGACAAAAAAATAATAAAAAAAACATGGACTTAGGTTTATTCATTAAATCTTAGGTTAATATACATAATGAGAAAAGTTCATTACAGAACATAATTTATCTAAAGAACAAATAAGTCAATCCTGGCCTTTCATTTAACTTTGATCCAATGGCTAGATTTAATCATAATTTAAATTATATATTTAACAAAGGGGTGCTTTGTAATGTTATCACCTACCATTTACTTCCCTCGTCATTTCTCACCCTCTCATTTACTTCATTTACATATATTTTTCAGGCAACCGACAAAGAGATAAATAACACTATCTCGGCGTCGTAATCAAAAGACAACGTAAACTGTCATGCCCCAGATATCTTCATCTTGGTTTTATGTTGGATTCTTTTTGGTAAAAGATAAAGGATTTTTTTTAACCTAGCGTCGTGATGGCACAAGCTTAGAGAAGGTCTGGGTTGGTTTGGTGGTTTGATGGTGACGTTAGCAATAATGATGATTGTTGGTGGTGGTTAACGGTGGGGTTTATGGTAATCTACGGAGAGGATGTTAAGTATGTTTTTTTGTTTTAAGATATGTTGTTATTGCATTAAATTTTTGTCAAGTTATTGTTTTGGTGATGATGATTTTGTTAGTTAGTTATTTTGCTAATTTTGTTATTTTGATGTGTTGATAGTTATTTTGATGTATGTTGGTTATTTTTTATTGTTAGTTGTTGGTTAGTTTTATGTTTTTTTTCTTTTTTAATAAATTTAATCACATGTGCTTTTTATTATTAGTGTTGTTATTAGGTAGTGTTTGTTGTTTTATAACAACAATGTTATTGATGTGTTGAGATTACTGTTGTTGTTTTGTTTGTTGTTATGATTTTTGATGAACACCATGTGTTTGATGAAAAATGTGATAATCACTCGGATTTAGCAAATAGGTATATATTTTAATCGTAAAATCACATGTGATTCTTAAACATATATCTATAATTGATTACTCAAAAAATATATCAACTTATTGTTTTATGCACGCCAACCGTGTACTCAAAGGTTAACTCTAGGATTTGTTCCCTGAAGGACATCCTGCACAAAAGGTTCTCATAGGAGCCGTTGAGGGTTAACGTTCATTCAACATATTCAAAAGATTTTGCGGACACAACGGCCTTGAAACGTGATTCTTATTTAACGCCATAAACTAAAAGCCGTCGGATGATGGTAAGCTGCAAAAGGGTGTCGGCTATTTGTTTTACAAGATGAAACGGTTACAAGATTCAAATTGGTATTGTTGTGAAGGGTTATACAACGACCGGAGTTGTACTCTAAGGCTTGCCTAGTTTGTACGTACTAAGCATGTTTTATAAATCACATGTGATTCAAATCACATGTGATTCTTTTGAATCACATGTGATTCCCTGAATCACATGATTCAAAGGAATCACATGATTCGTTTGTCTATTATATAATTCAGTGATTCACATTTACATATATTGTTTGTTGATATGTTAAGTAATATAAATTTTTATGGTTGAACATGAGTTTTATATTGTGAATATGGACATGGAGTTGGTACTTGAATGGAGTTCATCTATATTTTTCATCTCTCGTGATGAGAATTCGTCTTTCATTATGAAGAATACTATATTAATCTGAATTTTCAAGCCAACAAATTGACTACTTTGAAATATCATTTGATGGTGAAGCACAACTTGAGCTGCTTAAATTGTTATTTATAATATCGCTACCCAAAAAATAAGATAGTACATGTTTATTGTCGTAGTTTGTTTAACTTTGTAATGATCTTATTAGAAGTATAATGATCTTTGAACAATTGTATGTTTATTAACCGATCTTTTTTCAAAGTTTTAACATATGTCTTTAATTTGTAATATGATACCAATCGAAGCCTCGCGTTCTACATCTAGATCACATGTGATTCATGAGAAAATCCGGTTTATGTTATTTCACATAGAATCACATGTGATTTGTAATGAAAATCGTTATGAGTTTTTTGCAATCACATCCCAGATATTGAGATGAATCACATGTGATTTTGATATTATCACATGTCACATTTTGAGTTGAATCACGTGATTATATTCAAAGATGATACCAAATCTAGCTAGAACATCAAACAAAATAGTATTCAAGAATTTTATATATTCAAATTAAAATCCAACACTTTTGTTTAAGTTCAAATGAAATGAAATACCCGAATATTAAAAAAACTCAAATGAAATTCGAAGCATTAGCCACTTATTTAGCCATTTTAATTGTTTTGAAATGAAATTTTGATTTAATCGGACATGTTGACTTGTTGTGTTCTTTTAGTCTTCTCTCCAAGAACATCCATATTTCTTTCTACTAGCTCTAGCTTGAAGTGCTATTTCTCTTCATTCTTTCATTCAATCGATCCGTATTCAAGAGAACGCTATATGCAAGAACCTTATTATAGAACAAAAAAAAGAAAACAAAATGAATACTTATGCTAGAATCATATGTGATTATTCAAAATCACATGTGATTTTACACAAAAATCACATGTGATTGCGCGCATTTTTAACAAATCATAACGCTATACACTTTTAAAATTACAAGTTAATTACCTATTATGCTACATTTCACATTCTTGAGTTGAATTATAAGGTCCTCTTCTGAACAAAGAGTAACCATTGTCACTTAAGATGGGTGAACCGCGGCAAGTAAAATGACACTTTTCACTATCCTTTTTACCGAGCTTGCTAGTATCAAAAAAAACATGAGTCCAAGTTTATCAAACACCAAACTTTTGACAATCGTATAATAATAAGGGTAAATGGGTAGCTATATCCACAACCAACCAACCAACTATAGCAATTTGTTTTTCGCTTTTTTTTTTGTAGGAGCATTTACCTTCTACAATGATTGATATGACCAATGACAAACATTTTAGAGAGTTTGTACTCTAATAACAACTACATCAAGTATGGAATTGAGCATAAAACGATAAGATGGGTGCTTACCTCTGTATGATAATTACCTGAAGCAAAATCACATGATTTTGTCAGAATCACATGATTATCACGGCTCAAATTTATCAAAACACATGGTGCATCTCGATTAACATCAACTTCATTCATAACCCTGATTTCAATTCATCACACGATTTTCAAGCATCCACAACGCAAAACAACTAGCTTCGTTAACCTGATAATCATCCATTTTTTTTAACAAATCGCATTGTTATTTATGGTATAATTGATCAAAAAATAGATCTAAATTAGATCAAAATCAACGTTTTTTATATTTGATTTTCAGCCATTGTTAAAGAATCACAGTTATGCTACGGTTTAATTGGAAGATTTTCGATTTTTTTGTTTTTTTTTTATTTTGTGTTTTTTTTGTGTTTTTACGGTTAAAAAACTCGGATTTTACCGTGATTTGACTATTAAACTGAAGTTTTACGTTAATCGAAAGCCCGTGATTTAGAACGCCGGTTAACCGAATTTTGGAGGAGAAGACATGGATGAGATGATGTGTTTAAATGACAAGTTGTTATAATATATTTTATGTTTGTATTTTATTTTTGCCCTTGCAGCTTTTAATTGATGCATTTGATCAACCGCTGGATGAAGATGAAGCATGGCCGTGATGGTGGGGTTGTTTTAAAAGATTTGAGTTTGCATGCGCGGCGTACCGCGTCTCAATTATACATAATTAGATCAAACTAGATAAATGGTGGGGATTTATTACTTGGTAAGCACCAAAATAAAGGTAAGCAAAAGAAAATTTCATGTGGGTTTTAAATGATGCCACATTGCGGAATTCCGCGTGTAGCTTATTCAATTAGGCAACCGACAAAGAGATAAATCACACGTCCGTAATCAAAGCAACGTAAACTGTCATGCCCCAGATATCTTCATCTTGGTTTTATGTTGGATTCTTTTTGGTAAAAGATAAAGGATTTTTTTTAACCTAGCGTCGTGATGCAGGCTGTTGTAAATCTAGAGAAGGGTCGTTTCGTGGTTTTCGATGGCTCTAGCAATAATGATGAAAAAGGTTTATTACATTTGTAAATTAAAGAAAAATTGCATTAAATTTGAATTATATGACTCGTATATGTTTAATATCATACATCATTATATGCAAACCTAATAAAAATGTGGTTCCTTTTAAGTTGAGGCCCTGTGCAACAAGAACTATTACACATCCCTCCAAGACCCCTTTGTTAAAAGTATTTAATAACAATAATTTTTTTTTTTTTTTTTTTTTTAATTTAATTTTTTTGCAAATAACTTAATTTTCATATAAAATATGGATGATTTTGTTAAACATAATAAATTTAAAAAAAATATATCAACTAATATGAGAATATGGTAATTTGAGTTCATTTAACGTTTTTTAATCTTCCGGACACAAGTTAGAAATTCCCAAAAATAAAAGGCTGAATATCAGTCGGCTATGTTAGTGAATGTGAATTATTTTGTAGGGTTATTATACAAATAAGTCACTAAAGTTTGCGCGAAATTTGTCGTAAGTTATTAAAGTTTCAAAGTTGTCATTCATGTTACTAAATATTAAAAGCAAACACGTTTATAATTTCAGTGATTTTTACATATTTTTTTTTGATATGTTAAGTAATATAAATGTCATTTTTTACAAGTTCAGTAACATAGATGACAAATTTCATAAGTTCAGTAACCTAGATAACAATTTTGAAATTTTAGTGACTTAAAACAAATTTCGCACAAACTTTAATAACTTCTATATATAATAACTCTTGTTTTGTACATATTTATTTTTATTAGCACATGTCAGCCTGTTCTACTTTATTTATAATTTTCTGAATCCGGTTTAGTTATACACTCGTGTGTGCAAACAAAAAATCTATATCTGCAAATCACCTCCCAGTGTGAAACAGTCTTATGTTTAGTCTTATGTTTATTGTCCACAAAATTTAATAATACATACCAATTCATATTCTCGAATTTAGAAATCAACTCAAATAAAATTTTGCAATGAATCGTATCATCAAATTTGTCAAATGTATATGTCAAGTTATTTCCTTATAGGAGCATGCTGCACAAACAGTAGTGTGGTTTGCATAGTTTGACATAAACCAATAAACCATGGGTACCAAATAGTAGCATACATTATTACTAAAAGACAACCTAACAGAAGTCCTTGCAAGGTATGATTTTCGCCACAATTTTTGAATGAATCATCACTCAGAGGGATGGTCTCGTTATAATCTTTGGCGCATTAGAAATGATTTATAACAATAGTTTCGGCATTGATGTTTTGTGCCAAAACGATTAAACTACAATATTGAGTTTTGTAGTCCACACTTATGTATGTATATATAATCGATTAATATTGAAAACAAATATGAAGAACTTAAAGTCATGATACATAAATAAAGTACATTTTTGGCTTCAAAAAGATAAGATATTCGTTTTGATCAAAAGATGATGATCTTCAAAGCGACACTATTCCCATGCACGGAAGTGATGACTTGCTTTTACTAGCCTTTTGACGTGATTCACATGGAATTTTTTCCATCACGATCTCTTTACTTCCTTTTGTTGCGTGTTTACTAGATATATTTCAGTACACCATGTCACCGTGTCTTCTTTTTTTTCGACTTCGGTAAAATGGTATCTTTAACCCGATAAGGGTCAGACATCCATCTCAGATATAATAGAGGTTTATTAGTTTTGTCCGGATTTGGACTCATCAGGGGAACGGTCCCAACTTCCTACAAGTGTGGTCCCTGGTGCCATGTCGAGTCCCCTGTTCGTGGCACGTATTATACCTTTACCCGATATAATAGAGGTTCATTG
Source organism: Chrysanthemum makinoi (assembly GCA_910596185.1). Taxonomy (NCBI): domain Eukaryota; kingdom Viridiplantae; phylum Streptophyta; class Magnoliopsida; order Asterales; family Asteraceae; genus Chrysanthemum; species Chrysanthemum makinoi. Next base: position 89,859,526 of record OU343220.1, on the reverse strand, counting down.
CTTGCGTCCTGAATTGACTTATCAGGGGAACGACCCCAACTTCCTACAAGTGTGGTCAGTGGTGCCATGTCGAGTCCCCCAGCTCATTGCATGTACTACACCTTTACCGTTGAGATACTCTAACAAACCAACAGGATAAACCAGGGTCCCTCGCATTCAGCACGCTTGCAAGCAGAACCTGACCTTTCAGAATTTAGCTTTTCATATTCTCCCACTACTAATTTATGCATGACCTTGTGTATGATCATTCGCCTCAATGAAAGACATCCCTCAAATGATTTGGCTTTATTTTGGCTTCGTGGCTTATTGGGACATTTTCCTTTGGACTCCTTGGGTCGTGGGTGTAACGACTACCTTCTTTCTTGGATAAATCTATTACTCATTATGGTGACTTAAGATCCAGCGATCAGCGGTTGTCATCCTCATTTGGATTAGTGAATTACTCTCTCTCTCTCTCTCTTGCTTCTATCGAATGCCACATTTTCTACTATATACGACATCATGTTATCCTCAATAACATCCCGGGGGACCTCTCCCACCACCATCGCACAACCAACAATTTTAAGAACTTTGGGAGTGAAATGAATGATTATGCTTCAGTTCGCCTTGGTTCGACTTGGCTCTAATACCACTTGTCATAAAGTCATTCTTTCGACCTCGCGTGCCGTTCTAAACCCGATAAGGATCAACCATCCATCTCGCGTATAAGAGATGCTCACTAGTTTCGTCCTGTCTTGGACTCATCAGGAGAGCGGCCCCAACTCCCTACCAGTGTGGTTCCATGTCGAATTCTCTAATCGTAGCACGTACTATACCTTTACCTATGGGGTACTTCAACAAAACCAATAGGATACACCATAAACCCTCACATTTAACATTCTTTCTAGCAAAAGACGACCTTACAGAATTTGGTTTGCGACATTCTCCCACCACCAATTCATGCACGACCTCGTGCATGGTCATGCGCCTCAATGAACGAAATCCCTCAAAAGATTTGGCTTTATTATGCCTTTATGGCTTATAGGGACTGATGTACGTAATCCAGTTTTATATTTTTATTAACCGAATCTACTTGAGACTTCACTAAGACTCACAGACAATGTATGTGTTCGTGTATAATATAGACTCGACAAGACCGGGTCGTTCGCCGGAGCAAGGGATATTAAAATGGGTGAAAGCTAAAGATACGCAACATAGTTTTTCAAAATAGAAGATGTACGCAATGAACTTTGAAAATTACCATTGTACGCAAAATACTTTCAAATTTGGAACGATGTACGTAATATGACCGGTAACTAGTAGGTTACCATGTCACAATTCTCAATTTCCGGTCATTTTGCAAACTTAAAAAAAATTTACTATTCATCTCTGGAATTTACTATTCATCATTTTACTATTCATCGTTTTTGAAGTCGATTTGATATTTTGAGAGGTAATTTCAAAATTTTACTATTCACAAAACACTATTCATTCCCGGAGAAAGATTTATATTCATGATTTTTATTCAACATTTTTCGTAAACTAGGTTTACGAGTATCAAATTCGTGAAACCGTGAGGGTTAAGCTTGCGTATTCTTAGAATATCATCAAGGACATTTCATATAGACTAGAGTTAGTCTACATATCTTCAGTAACATCATTTCATATTAGTTCATGCATGGGTTTGCATATTTCAGTAACGTATATTTTTTTTATTAAATAAACGCTATCGTACGATCATTTATTTTGAATAATTGATCCGAAACTTCCAAAAATTATCCTGATATATTTTTATACTCATTTTAAGACCATAAAAATTATATTATTAGTTTACCCGATGTTTTGAAATTATTTTGTATATATATTGTTATATATATATATATATATATATATATATATATATATATATATATATATATATATATAATATATATATATATATATATATATATATTTAACACGGTTAAATTCTAATCGATAATTATTATTTCACTAAATACTTGCGAGAAATGTATTTTTATAATTTTAACGACTTCGATATATTTTATTTTGTTCCGTTAAAATCGATTTCTAGCTAACGCTACACTAAATAATTAATTATATTTACCAAATACACATTATACTTAAACTTAAATACCTTAAGTCATCAAAATACATCAAATCCTCCCTAAATACCCTTGCAGGTCGATCAAACCCCCTTATTCATCAAAATTTTATAAAAATCTTACAAGATAGATGTACACATACTCTTATTCATGACTAGGCTAGGTATTATGCAAGATATTTACTAACAAACACATACATACACGTATTCAAAGGTGAAAAAAAGATAGAAACCCTCCCCTTTTCTCTCTAATATTCGGCCAAGGCAAGAAAGGAAGAAGAAACATAAGATTTTTCAAGATTCAAGTAATAATCAAATAATAGTTTACTTCTTTATAAGGTTTTGGAATAAAAACCAAGGAGTAATTAGTACCTAGTTACCTTAAACCTCATCATAATACTAGTAAGCTTTTCATACATTTTACTACTCTTTCATAATCTTACTTGAGCTATTTTTATCATGCTAGTACAAAAACATGCAAGTATCATATGTATTTATACCACTTTTACTTGATTTTATTTCATATTATAAGTTTTAATCATCCTATAATTATTTCCTTGAAACATATCATTTTTGATGAAGTTTAGGAACCCATGACACCCTAAGAAGGTGTATGGTAAGATTAGAATAGATTTGGTGTTGATTTGAAGTGATTGGAACAAGAGTTACGCAAGAAAAATCATTTTTGACAACACAAGATTGAGGTCTGTTCATTTTTACAAAATATGGAAATTTCAACAGGTCATGGACTATTTTGGTTTATATTTTCAGAAAATATACTTTAAAACGAAACCGTGGTCGCTTGAACGGGTTAAAACGGATTTATAACGAAGAAGTTACGCTTATTTTCAAGTTTAACGCATCTAAACTAATTTTTTGAAAAATTCAAAGCTGTCAATGGTTATTCGAGGGGCAAAAATGAGTTTTAAACCTTATCTAGATGAGTTGATTTATCAAAAATATATTAGTATACTTTAACGCGAAACTAAGGATATATAAAATGTAGAAAATGGACTTATAACGACTAAGTTATACGTGTTTTAAATATGGATATCGTAACTATTTTTCACAAGTAATAACTCTTACATATTTTTACTAGACCAAAATGGTTATCGCAAGTGACCATGTTTGGAGCCATTTTTCATATCGATAGAATACTTTTGAGAAAACGATATCTGCTAGTAAAAGTGAGTTCACCTAGCCTATTTTCCAAAATGTTCAACCGTTCGTCAAACGAAGTTGTAACGAGTAATATGCGATCTCTCAAACTTTTCCGAAAACTACTCATAAACTATAATTTCTTGATAAATCACTAAGCAACTATTGTAGGATGTCGTTTCAACGTAAGTACCTGTAAAGTATTTTATATCATGACGAGATGTCATAAACGTGTATTTCGACGATAAACTTTATTTTCAAATGCACAAGTGGTATGGATATCATATGAGTTTGCATGCACAACATTATTTCATGACTTATATTAGAGCATATCATTCATATTAGGTTACGGATAGAGATTGCACCTCATTTCAGTGTATCCACTTTTGTCATCAAAATTATTGCATCAGGTGAGTATTCACAATCCCCTTTTTACCATTTTACTATATTTTAGGGCGAAATGCATGAACCATACTTGAACTAAATTGATTACTACTTCTATGAACTCTTTTGAACTTGAATCAAACCCTTGAACTTTTATGACTTGTTTGACCATATTGAACCGTACGTGCTATAACCTAAAAGTATCCCTATGTGAACGGAGCAATACAAAGTCTCCCTATGTGAATGGAGCAATATCAAGTCTCCCTATGTGAACGGAGCAATACCAAGTCTCGCCTTATTGGTGGAGCGTGCAAATTCTCCCATGTTCGGAGTGTTCTTAATTGTATATAATAGTTGTATGATGTACCGTTCGTACATTCGCATTGTTAGTCTCCTATTAGTAGCTAGTATGGATAGCGCTATTAGAGGTCCACAACCTCTCGTTCACTATGTTACGAGACGCATATTATTTATTCTAGGCTTTTGCACGCATACATTATTATATATACGTGGTGCTATATTGTGAACTATTATGACAACGTATACTTGACTATTAGACACACTATATTTTGTGCAATGGGTTGTGAACACACAGGTTACAATTTTTGTATGGGTGAAACTTTGAATCGTGAGTGGATTTACAATGCCTTTGCTTTGTGGACTATTCTCGATGACCTAAAATTTGACTCTCTTAAGAATTTTCATATTATATAAAAATGTGTACTCACCAAATATTTTCATAGTTGACCCATTTTCTCTCATGCATTTCAGGTGATCGTTAGTAAGCTTTTCTTCAAGGTCTTTGCATAATGGAGTTTTCACATGTCACTACTAATCATTATGTATTATAACGCAATCTTTTGGGCACGAAACTTTATATTATATTTGCCGATGTTGGATAAACTAGTATTGTAATGATGTATTTTCCTTTTAAATCTTAAACGTTGGTATGTTCTATTATCTTATGCTTGTGTTCCTTTCTTGTTACACCTCGTGTTCCCGCCTTCGGCGGGGTGTGACATACCAGGTCACAAAGTTTGAATAATGACAAAAATGGTCCCTGTGGCTTGCGTTGACTTTCACAGTCATCCTCTGACTTTATTTTCGGTTAACAAGTTTCAAGAATCGCCCTTATGGCTCATTGACATTTTCGTGATGAAGTCTTTTATCCGTTTTCATCCGTTTTTGTCCGTTTTTCTTACGTTTTGTCCGTTTTTCTTACGTTTTTATCGGTTTTCATCCGTTTTTGTCCGTTTTTCTTACATTTTTCTTATATTTTTGTCCGTTTTTCTTACGTATTCACTATTTTCCTTCGTTTTCATCCGTATTTGTCCGTTGTTCTTACGTTTTGTCCGTTTTTCGTACGTTTTTATCGGTTTTCATCCGTTTTTCTTACATTTTGTCTGTTTTTCTTACGCTTTTGTTCGTTTTTGTACTATTTCAACATATTGAAAAAAATTTACAAAAAGAAAAAAAAAATTGGATAAAAATTTTCCAAAAAAAAATTGGAATCTTTTTGCAAATTTGAAAAAAAAAATTCCAAAAAAAAGCTGAAAAAAAATTGGAAAAAAAATATTTCCGAAAAAAATTTTAAAAAAAAAATAAAAATATTTCAAATTTTTTTTTTGCAAATACTTTTTCAAAATTCAAATTGAATAAAATTTTGAATAAATTTTTTTAAAATTTTTTTTTAAAAAATTTAAAAGTTTTTTTGAAATTTTTTTTCAAAACCTCAATATGTCGAATTTTTTTGAACACTTTTTTCAATATTTTCAAAATGTAGACATATTGAAAAAAAACAATTTGAAAACAAAACCGATTTCAACATATTGAAAATAAAAAAAATTAAATTTTCTTTTAAGATATATATATTTTTTTAATTTAAAAAAATATTTTTTGATGAAATTTTTTATTCAATTTTTTTTAATTTAAGAAAAAATATTCAAAGAATTTCGATAAAAACAATTTGGAAAAAAATTTCCAATTTCTTTTTTTTTTGAAAAAAAAGTATTTGAGACTTTTTTTTTGAAATTTTTTTCAAATTATTTTTTCGGAAAATTTGTTTTCCACTTTTTTTCAAATTTTTTTTGGAATTTCTTCAATTTAGAAAAAATTCAATTTTTTTTTGGAAATTTTTTTTCAAATTTTCTAAATTTTTTTTTATTTTTCAAATTTTTTTTAAAATTTTTTAATATGTTGAAATAGTACAAAAAGCAGTAAAAAAGTAGACAAACGTAAGAAAACGAAAAATGTAAAAAGGGATGAAACCGGCAAAACGAGAAAATAGAACAAAACGAAGAAAAAACGAACAAAAATTTGAAAAGTGTAAAAAAAAGGGACAAAAACGATGAAAACCGATAAACGAAAAAAAGGGACAAACGTAAGAAAAAACAGACAAAAACGGATGAAAAACGAGCAAAAACGGCTGAAAATAGACAAAACGAAGAAAACGATAAAACGACAAAAAACCGATAAAAACGTGAAGAAAAACTGACACAACGAAGAACAGACAAAAAGCGGGCAAAACGAAGAAAATAGACAAACGTAAGAAAAGCGGATAAAACGAAAAAAATCGAAAATGTAAGAAAACACAAAGGATGAAAACCGATAAAACGCAAGAAAACAGACAAAAGTAAGAAAACTATGAAAAAAAAACGATTAAATAAAGTCAATGACCATAGTTATTGAAACTTTTTAACCAAAATAAAAGTCAAGGATGACATGTGAAAGTCAACGCAAGCCACATGGACCATTTTGTCATTATTCAAATTTTGTGACTCGTAACCTACAGTTACCGGTCATATTACGCATTGTTTCAAATTTGAAATTATTTTGCAAATGGTAATTTTCAAAGTTAATCATATCGCTCGTTTGAAAACTATGTTGCATTCTTAGTTTTACCTATTAAAATGTTTAAAAGAAAATAAAACGACAATTGTGATTTTAATTCGCACAATTATTAGGCTAGAAAATAATTAAATAACAATAAATAACACAAAATGGAAATTAATTTGAAAATCAATAGATAAAGGACATGCTCGCTTTGCTAATCATTTATCATGCTCTCTTTTCTAATCATCAATCCTATCAATGACATAAAATGTATTTGCAATGCGCACCTAACAATGTTCCAGTGAGTCTTTAGGTAGGTCTGATACAATCGACAGTCTCTACATACTTCTTCTTATAACTGCATATGTCAATAGTCAGGGTCATATCCGAGTTATCATCTAAGTATTAAGTTCCTCAACTAATCTATATGACAATGTTTTTATGTGTTCGTCACACACCAAATTACTAAGTAAACTTCCATTTTAACGTTCACTAAATTTTGAACCCTATCATCTACCACTTTTAACACCGTTAGGTCTATGGTCATGATACTAACCACTAAAGTATACTTGGTTCGTATTTTAATGATTAGAGTAATTATATTTTCCGATTGTCATCTTGATGTGTTTCGTTGTGTATAAGAAAATTATTATTATAAAGTTTCCTCATCAATAGACTCGATATTTAGTCAATGTTTACAAAATATACTCGTTCCACGAGGTTGAAATTCAATACTTTTGTTAGTTTGTATGATGATATTTGCAAAAGACTGAAAGAAGAACTTTTAAAGATTTCATATGATCCAAATAATTTTAACTAATAAACAACGACCCCATATCATGTAATGATAAGTAGACAAATCACTACAGTGATGCACCAAATTAAAAGTTTAAGCTAATATCCATAACAAAATCAACTTAATGATTCAAATCAACACAACAAACATCATATACAATTATATGTACTTACAAAAGAGCAAGTGATTTAAAGAAGCCATGGATCCAACAACATTCTATTGGAAATTTGCAGTCATCTAAGTTGGTTAACCTATTGTAAGATTTGGCTATATATATATATATATATATATATATATAATCTAGATCAAATAAGATCAAACTTAAAGTTGTTAAAATGAGATCAATCTAAAATTTGACAAGTGACACTCTCCTTATAACAAAATAATTTTTTTATTAGCTACAACTAAAAATGTTAAAGTTTTGATAGATTTTTTAAAATTACAACCTTGTGTATACACTTTGATTAGAAGTGTAATGTGTATCGTGTTTTATCGTGATTGGAATATTTATTAGTGTAATGTGCACGTATCAATTCAAACTCATGTATCATTTGGTTATTAGTTTCTAAAATGTTAATTTTAATAAATATATCTTTTGTATTATTTAAAATTGTTATTTATAAGCGTTTAGTGGTTCTTTAGACTTGATCTTATTTTTACAACTTTAAGTTTGATCTCACATTAACCCTCCCTTATATATATATATATATATATATATATATATATATATATATATATATATATATATATATATATATATATATATATATATATATATATAAAATCTAGAACAAATAAGATCAAACATAAAGTTGTTTAAATGAGATACAACTAAAATTTGTCAAGTGACACTCTCCTCACAACAAAAATAAATTTTTTATTAACTACAATTAAAATTGTTAAAGTTTCGATAGGTTTCTTTTTAAAATTTACGAAATCTAGGTTATACACTTTGATTAGAAGTGTAATGTGTATGTGTTTTTGTATGTTTATCAGATTTTTGAATATTTTTAGTGTAACGTGTATCAGATGTATCACTAATCCAAACACATGTATCATTTGGTTATTAGTTGCTAAAATGTTAATTTTTATTAAAATATATATAATCCGGATCGATTGAGAAGGTTTTTATTTTGAGAAGATTGAGAAGGTTTTCAAAAACGATAGATTTTTAACTTTGATTCATGTTTTTCAAGCGTAAAACTCATTTTAATGTGATTAAAATTCAAAATGTAAAAAATCAATCAATGTTAAAAATCTCTCGATTTGTGATATATGTAGATTATTGAATCATGCATAAAATTTAATGAATCATCATCATAACTCGATTTTAACAATAATTTGTGAATCAAATTTGTGATTTATAGATTCGATTCACCATAAAATGATGTTTTACTTGTGAATCAAGTCAAAACATGAATCAATTTGTTCAAAACGAAGATTTCGATCTTCAAAATAAAACCTTCAATGGAATAGTTCTTATATATATATATATTTATATATATATATATATATATATATATATATATATATATATATATATGATCATTTAAAAAGTTGATCTCAAGAGAAATGTGAGAGAAGTGATCTCAACCGTTAGATCACCCCCTCCATTCCTTTTTTTTTCCTCCCAACTCAAGGGGTCTATTTGTTAATTTCCTTACTTTTTAAGGTAAGTTTTGTAAATTCGTCTCTAGTTTTAACTCTATCATATAAAATACCTAAATTTTTCATTTTTTCTTTTTTCCCTCTTGTTCATTTCTCTGATTCTCCATAATCACGCTTCTTAATTTTTTTTCCAGTGATTATTGCTTAGAATCTCTATACAATCAACACAATAAACACGATCTGCTATCAGATTCACTAAATCATCTCGTTCTAATGTCATAAATCACCGATCAAAGTAAGTTTTTAAACATTTTTCGATTATAATTTTGTTAGTTTTGTTATCAAAGATCAAAGATCAAAAATAGTGCTGATATACGTGTTTATTTGTACTGATTATTTGTTTATTATGAGTTAGGTTTTTTTATGAATTTTGATTCGGCAATCATCATATTTTTTCATTGGTGTATCGTTTTAAGTGTTTTTGTAACATGATGCATTGTATAGATTAGTTATTTGAAGCAAATTTGAGAAAAAACATGACTTGAAATGATGTTTACAAGAACTACACATAAGATGTTTGATAAAATGCCTAAATGAAATTTTATGATAATGATGCATTGATTTTACACTATGATGCACCAAATTTTCATGTAGAATCTGCTTTAAGCTAATAAGATTGATTATTATAATTCTGGTGACGTTCTAAAATGAATTAGATATTACTAGAGTCGCTCAAGTTACTACCTTTGTCCCAAAATATGAATGCAAATTACAATTTGACCTCATTTTGTTATTAAAAGAAAGATTTGATGTTGCTGGTCCTTTGTAGGTAACTGTTATGCGGTGATCTTACACTGTGATGCATTGATTTTATATGTTTGATATAAATGCTTAAATGATTTTCATCATTGATTAAGTCATGTGATTTTTGTAAATGTTATGCTAAGAAAGGAGGTTTTGAAGTTAAGTTGGAACCGAATACAATCCATATTCTAGTGATGATCCGAAACTGAAATGTTTTAGTTGTAATGGAAGTTTAAAAAAAGACTTGAAAAATATAGCAGTCGTAACAATGGTAAAGCTGTTAGTATTGATAACTAAATAAGCGGTAAGCCAAAAAGAATTGATAAGGGAAGCAGTGGAAAACGGAAAAAGTATAGTTGATATGAGTGAAACTGGTGAAAGTAGTGGTAGTGTTAGTAAGAAATCACATAGGGGAAATACCTCTTGTAAAATTGGGTACTTAGCATAATTAAGGCTTTGGATAATAGATGGTGATATGCACGTGGTATACAAGTTTCTAGAAGTTCATAATGATATCTAGTTTATGAAGAAGATATAGTTTTTGAAGACTTCTAGGGATTTGGGTTACTCCTAATATAACTTCTAGTTTTATGTTTCGAATGCGAATGCTGGTGTGGTTAGAGCTTTTAGGCTAATGAAAGAAATGTACGATGGCTTCTGAATGTAGATTGCAAGAATCTTAGGTGCGACATCAACATTTTTATTGAGGATCGTGACACACAAATGGCAGTGGAGATGTTTCTAAGTAAGAAAATGTATTCTAAAGGTTATATTGTTGATTATTACAAAGATGACGATTATTGTTTGTGTAGCTTATTCAGGGCAGATAATAAAGCTAAAAAGAATTACCAAATGATATGGAGATTATGTGTCTATCAAAGCTACCTTTAGGGTTAACAATTAATACATTTTACTACAATTTATGTATTATTATCCACTATGTTGCACATTTCTCATATAAACTGATGCACTTTTTTATGAATAGTTTATATTGATTTATGTCCATGGATGAGATCCTAAGGAATGAAGATGATTCTTCTAAGAAAATATGACTCTACCTCACTTGCGAGAAGAAATAAGGACATACCTTGAGGACTTGCCCAGAGAAAGACCCTGAAAAGCAGATACAAAAGCGCCCAAGTCGATCAGTTTATGGACCTTCCAAAATGTGCTATCAAGAATGAATCTTCTTGTATTCGTTGTTCGATACTTTTTTCGCATTTGACAAATTTCTGTATTTTTCTCTCTTTTATGAATTCATCAGCTCATTGATATAATGAGGTTTTTGTATATACAGTTTGTTTTATTCAATACTTCTCCAAATTAATTCTCATTTATATGATTAGCATTCTATTTTAACATTGGTGCACCTTTTTGTTTCTAACACTGATGCACCTTTCATTTTATCATTGTTATGATGAGCAAATTAATTCTCATTGAGCAATTACTATTTTCAAATTAATGCACATTTATTCATATACGAGGTACCAACTATTTTAAATAATGAAGATGTTGTTCAAATCTCGATCCAACAAACACAATTATCACAAATGAACCCATCATGGAAACTTACCTGCAACAACAACAACTTATTCTTTCATCAGTTAATAGTTACTTATTTCATGATACTTTACTGTTTTTGTGTGTAAAAGTGACAAAAACCTAAGAGGTTAACTAAATATGTCATTGAATCTATAGTAAACATCGCAAAGCAACTATAGTCGGCCGACAAAAAACTAAAGTAACTCGTGTAAACAAATAAGAGAAACTCAATTGCTAAGGAATACATATAGCTAGTTACATATATTCGTCAAAAAATTACATAGAATTTCAATTAATGATAAAATTATAAGAAAGAAAAAAACACAAAAAAAAAAAAAAAAAAAAAAAAAAAAAAAAAAAAAAAACAGACTTCAGTTTGCATTTCAAGACTTCTAAACTTCGATATAGGCTACCCTTTAAGTAATTTACAACTCTTTTTTGCTTTATTAATCGAAAAGGGTAGTTCACTGCTGAGAATACAAGTTGGATTCACTCTCTGCACATACATGCAAAATAAGATCATGAAAGAGGAGTATAAAAAGCTTCCATTTTTAATCTTTTATCATGAAATTTAAGTAGAATCTTGTGTCTTCTTACGCTTGGCTTGTGTTCTTCACCTTATTCTTCACTATTTTTAAGAATCTCATTAACTGCTTCTAGGCCGTAGATGCGTTTTGCTAGTAATAGTACGCCCGAAGTTTTGGGGCCCCAATGCCTTTCGGGATTTGTAAGAAAATGGGCCACCTTCTTTGCTTGAGCTTTGCTAAGTGATGCAATCACTATAAAAAAACTAGCCTGCTGTTAATCATTTCAAAATATGTTAAATATAAGTCCACCGAGGGTATTTGTGGCATTAGATTAATAATGAATATAAGCATACCTGAAGCATGGGTTCCTTGGCTAAGATCACACTTCCTGAATCCTCGTGGTCGGGGTTTCACCGGATGACTTTTAGCCTTCAAAATGACAAGAAAAGGGCGTCAATTTTAAGCATAGAAAAATGCAGTGTACACGTAGAAAAAAACACAAAAAAATAGAAATTTTTAGCTTACCAAACAACACATGATATCCCATATGACCTCCATAGGAGCATCAGATTTTAGACCTAGTGGGTTCACATGAGTTCTAGAGATATCATATCCAGCATTTATCACTACAGACCTAAACAAAATAGATGCACCAAATAAACAAAACAGATGCACCAATTAAACAAAACTAATGCAACAATTAGCTATCATTGTCATATAATTTCCATGAAAAACATATTTGCCACACAAGAATCCGAATAAATCAAGATAATGGTATATAATTTCAAAATATGTCAATTTAGTCCACACTGAAGGGTATTTGTGGCATTAGATTAATAATGAATATAAGCATACCTGAAGCATGGGTTCCTTGGCTAAGATCACACTTACAGAATCCTCTGGTGGCTGGGGTTTCATAGGATGATTTTTAACCTTCAAAATGACAAGAAAAAGCCATCAATCTTAAGCATAGAAAAATACAGTGTGGACGTAGAAAAAAACACAAAAAAATATAAAATTTTAGCTTGCCCAACAACGCATGATATCCCATATGACCTCCATTGGAGCATCAGATTTTAGACCTAATGGGTTCACATGAGTTCCAGAGATACGATATCCAGCATTTATCATTGCAGACCTAAACAAAACAGATGAACCAACTAAACAAAACAGATGCACCAATTAAACAAAATAGATTCACCAATTAGTTGTTCACATGAGAATATTTGGAACACAACTCTTACTTCTATAAAAATCCCTTTGTATACATTGAGGATGCCGACGCTTCTCTATTGCTCACCGATTGTCTTTATCAACTCTTTTGTAGTAAGAGATTTCAAATGCATGCCATTCATCCACCTAATGTTTTTTGAAAAATGCAATAGCCAAGAATATTAAAAAGATGACACTTTTTGAAAAGATTACAAAACCAACTGAATAAATCAAAATCATATGATGAAAAGATAACGAAACTACTATTGCAAGTAGTCAGGGATGGTATGTTTTCGCTATTGAAAGTACGTATGAAAAAAAAGAGCAATACTTGATAAATACTACAAGATTTCTGTTGTCTACAAATAGTTGATGACAGCAAGGCACAAATAGGAAAACTGATACACAACAAATATTATAGGAACACTGAAATAACAAAGAAAATTGACAAGGAAAAAAAAAGATAAACTTTTTTTTGGATAGTTGAGTTACCCATGATCAAGAATCATATGCCCATGAAACACCAACTTCAGCAAAACCCATCACGCACAAATGTACACAAAGTTTCTCAAGCTCGCTTCTACATTTCAATGAGGCGACCCATCTCTTGGGGACCCATGAATTCATTTCAATGAACCCACCCCAATAGTTCTCGCCCACCAATAACGACATACATCACCACAACCTCTAAATGCTATACACCAACATTCATTGAATCTGCCTCGGGAAATCTTCCAATCGGTCTCCCATTATTATTTCCTTATTATCCATAAACACGTCAGAACACATTTTATGCCCTGAATTTGTCACTTGATGCACTAACCATACATTCTCGATGCCTTAATTTTGTAACATGATGCCCTAATGTGTTCATTGATGCACTAACCATACAAAGGGATGCCCACTAAACATACACAATGATGCTTTAACTTATAACATGATGCTCTTGTCAAACTAACTGATGCCATAACACATTTTTTGATGCACTAATGACACAAACGAACGTTATAACAAAACAAGTGATGCCCTAACCATACTAACATATGCGCTAACGCTTATTTCATATGTAATAATTAAAAAAAAACATATGCCCTAATGTGTAACGTGATGCTTTACTCATACACTCAGGATGCCTTAATGTGTCACACGACACTCTAATTATACTAATAGATGCCATAACATTAATTGATGATGCTTTAAAATGTACACTAGTTAATGTATGATCATGAAGCACTAATTCAAACCAACTAATGCAGTAACATGATTTTTTTGCACAGATTCACTTAAAAGTCATTTTTATACACACAGAATCTACACAGATGCCCTAATTTTACACATATTCACAAAAAAAAATATTTACTATAATATAATATACTCAATGATGCATAAAATAACATAAAATGAAAATTAATAATTATGTTCTCACTATTGTTTGAGTTCTCACATTCGATTCCCCGAATACATAAAAATAACATAAAACTCATGGCGTAATATATTTCCCTCATTTTTTCCGATAATACAAAGTTTCTCGCTTTCAATGACATTTTGGATCGGATTTGATCGAATTTTATAATATCTGATGTTTTTTTATCGGTTTTAATGGTGCAGACGGTAGCGATGGTGGTGGTGGTAACGGTGCGAACGGTGGAGATGGTGGCGACAGTGAAGAAGGTGGAGATGGTGGCGATGATTGTGGTGGTGGTTAGGGTGCAGACAGTGGTGTTGGTGATGGTGCAGAAGGTGGAGATGGAGTAGCTCATTTCTTTTGTGAATGAACTGAAAATGACAGAAGAATATTGAAATCCCCTCTTTTGTTGATTTGTTTTTAATTTTTACCCTAACTTTCAAGTGTTTTCAAAATCTACCCTTTAACTTTTTTTCTCACTTTCTCTCTAATTACACTTTTCTCAGACCATCTATATATATATATATCTATATATATATATATATATATATATATATATATATATATATATATAGTTTTTTTTACTACCAATGTAGGGCATGACTTATAATTATTTGTTTGTTGTTTTTTATTAACTAAAATACATTTTTTACAATTGTCAAACAATATTATAAAACAATTGTTTCTTTGGTTTTTAGTTGTTGGTTTTAGTTTTTTTTTTGTTTAGAATTATAAATAATTGTATGGTTTGCGTGGATGTAAATTAAAAAAAACATACAAACTATAAGTAACTAAGTTTAGTGTAATACATATAAAAGATAATGAAACAATTAAATAATATATGTATACCGGCTTTTGTAGAAACAAACCAATCTGGGACAATGTTTGGCCTTAACTTTTATTAATCGTCATAGCGAAATAAAAAAGTGGATGATCATTTTATTCATATACAAAATAAAATTTCTTTGTACACGACATTTGTTGCGAAGTTTGTGTATTAATCGTCTTTATCACAACAAAGAATTTTAAAACCTTTTTTCGTCTTAACTCTTGAAAGACCAACATCAAGTTGTCCGGTCTTTGTACTCAACTTGTGATAATGTTTGAGAGCCAAATATATACAAAGTTTTCTATAGACATGAAGTAATTTTAAGTACAAATAACATCTATGCTGCAGTAGTATTTTTTTTGTTGAAAATTTCAAACACTTGGTGAACCAATTTAATATTCATCGATAATCAATATGTTACAAAATATTATTAGAACCTTTTTTTGCCAAAAAGAGCTTAAATTTTGTTAGTTTCTATCTTTTTAGTGTTGGGAGGAAGAGGTACACCAAAACCATTGACTCTCAAGAAGGTCTGTCATCAATGGGTGTAGTAGTAGCTACCATGTTTTCAAGTTCGGCTTCATCTGAAGGAGCCATGACCACCATGTGTTGGCAGGCATACCATGTAAGTGATGTCAAATGCTACACAATATGTAGGTCCATCTGATCCAACCAAACCAACTCTATCCATGACGAACCGAACACATAGCTTTTGTAGATCAACATCATGAACCACCTCAATGTAATGAACTATACTTGTTAGTTATCAGGTATCAATTATAAGATTTCAATAAAACTGGAAAGTGAGTACTAAATTGATCATAAAATCGTTGTACCGTTCATGAAATTATATACTCCGTACCTTCTAATAGCGTGTTGGCCATCCCACTTAAACGATCAACACGTCACCTACAATATTAGATGTGTAAAGTACCTATTATCACGAAAGTTGGTATGAGGATCCCTGAAATCAGTTTCGAAAACATATTATTAGGAAAACTTATAGGCTTAAACTTGAAAAATGTAGGATTCCATAGTCCCAAATCATATACATGTTAATACATCATGCGCACAGCATCTACCTGAGACATCTCAGAATCATAGGTGCTCACAAGCTCCAAGACCTCCGGTGTGCTAACTAAATAAGTAAATAAATTACTGATTTATAAGAAAAGTTCATTACCTCTCCAATGTTCCCTTTTTGAACCACATTAGTAAATAATCAAGTGAAGTTAGTAAAACTCAAAAAATAAATAAATAAATAATTAATTAATTAAAAAAAAGTTTAATGATAGCTCTTACTGATAAGGTTTTAAAATGTACCTTTTTGAGGGGTCGTTTAAGCCCTTATTTGATCACTTTTGTATCCGTTATTACTTAATATCGTTCCTTTTCACTTTTTAGGTATCTTGAAGGCAAAATGTTGGAATGACACTTATTCGGACAAAAAGGCGCGAATATACGAAGAAAATGGCCAAAGTCAAGAATCGAGACACTCAAAGTCGTTGGAATCAAGGGGGACGGCGTCAGCACAACTAGTTAGTGACGCCATCGGGACAACTTTTGTGACGGCCGAGCAAAATTGCCCATTTACAAGTGACGGCTTCAGGTTTTAAAAGAGTAGGGCGTCCACAACTGACGGCCTAGATTTGATCTAGACGCCGTGAGATCGGGGACGACGTCACGCCATTGCATAAGGTGACGCCGTCACAAGACTAACGTGGCCAAGACGAAACCCTAATAACGGCGACCAGACGGCGTCACAAATCAAAGGCTAACGCCGTCGCATTTGTAATCTTATATATAGAATCCGAATTTTTTAGTTTTCAGAGTGTAGTCTTTTGGAGTAAAAACCTAAACCGAACCAAGGCTATCTTGTACAGTATTTTAGGGTTCCATACCCTATCTTACATCAAGATAAGTGTTTTACTTCATTAATTCAAGTATGTATTCAATTAATTGTGTGTATGCTTGCATGTTTCCCATGTACGGCTAATTTATTTGTGTGTTTGCTTAGGGAATATGAAACTTAACTATTGAATATTGATTGGT
The DNA here is from genome assembly GCA_910596185.1 of Chrysanthemum makinoi. NCBI lineage: Eukaryota > Viridiplantae > Streptophyta > Magnoliopsida > Asterales > Asteraceae > Chrysanthemum > Chrysanthemum makinoi. The sequence goes on along the minus strand of OU343220.1, from coordinate 89,842,294 downwards.
TGTCTCTTATCTTAATTGTTAATGATCTAGTATTGCGATAGGTCATCCGTTGTGTAGTTAATGCTTGATTAATCTTTGTGAACCTTAGCTTATAGTACCTAGAGTCATTGTAGGCTAAACCATCCGAAGAGTACCTTAGTGTTAAGTTTATAAATCCTAGAGATTTTGTAGGCAATAACCTTTGGTAGTTTCAAAGAGTTAGGGATAAACGCATACCCTACAACCTTAGACACACAACGCGATTAAGAATAAGGACGTGACAATTCAACCATCAATAGGAGATAATTAAGGAGTAATAAAACCTAAATAAACACATCTTTAAATCATCATACGAGCACACAATAATTAGACATAGACTGCCCACTAGATTAGATAATTAGATAAGTAGAGTAATTGGTAGAAATACCAACCCCCCAAATCCAAACCCCGAGATTCGTACCTTTCCATTTCCTAAAAAACATAAAAAGATAAAAAATAATCTTCCTCAACCCCAACCTTAGCGTAGTAACTTCTCACTAGCATTCCTATTCCCCTAGAGAACGATATCAATTCCTGTGGCTTACCCTAATACTACACTACAATGATTAGGTTCACTGCCTAGGGTGTTGAAAAACTTGCTCGACGAAAAGGAAGTTCCTTTGACCTCAACGACGCTAGTGTAGCGCATTATCAAGTTTTGGCACCGCTGTCGGGGAATAGAATAGCTAGTTAGGAGTCCACCTCGTTTAGGTTTCCTTGCTTGATCCCTATCAAGTAAGATTTTTTTTTCCAATTTTTAGCTTCCTCGTAGTCTATCCCCCTTCTTCGTGACCTTTTTTCGTAACCCCATCACTTTTCATCATGGAAGGTGATAACCAACCACCATTCATCAACCTACCACCAAATGACCCGCCAAGAGGCCGTACTCTTGGTGAATACTCGAGACCAAGCCACCTAGGCTATAGGAACACCATTGAGCTTCCCGACCAAGCCCAAACTACGGCCCTGCGATCCGACACCATCCGGTTGGTGCAAAACGGATGTGCATTCCATGGACTTCGTTTCGAAGATCCTAATCAGCATCGTAAGGACTTCCTTAAAATTGTCGATTCCATCGACCTCGATGCTACCACTCGGGAGACCACGCGTCTGCATCTCTTCCAATTCTCTCTACGGGACCAAGCTAGTAATTGGTGTTAATACAAATAAGCCGTAAAAATGTTTATTTATATTTTACGATCTTCTAATGTTTTGTCGATAACAAACATAAAATCATGTTAACGAAACAAATAAAATACGTAAATGGTTTGAACTAATAGTTTCTAACATATTCACATTTTCACATAAAACACTAAAACAAGTATAAGTGATTTTATGATTTAGTAATACATATGTACAACAACTAATGTTTACATATTTGGGTATAATATACACATAACTAGTATGTAGTATATTGGGTAATATAAATGGGTAGAAACTTAAGTATCACAACCCATTGGGCAAATACATTGAATGTAGTTGGGTACAACCCAAAGCCCATAACCCATGGAGCTTGACCCATAACCCATTGCATGACATCATGCTTATATCATACATGGATAATATCCATAACCCATGGATCAACCCATACCCAAGTGACCAAGTGTATTGCACTCAAAGATACATTGTATCTAGCTAAAGATCCATGGTTCAACCCATGACCCATAACCAAAATACCCATGGGTAAAAGGGAGCGTCCCACGGATCCCTAGCTTAACGTTAGATGGATCCCTTGTGGAAGGGATCCGTGGGATCCGGGGAACAGTAGATTTTTCTTCTATAAATAGTGAGCCATTTCTTCATTATTTCTCACCCCTTTCTAACACACTTTCTCCCTCGAAGAAAACTCACTAACCTCGAGATCCAAGAGATCTACGTTTGTAGTTTTGTTTTTGTGATCTTTTAGGTTCCTCTTAAAGGCAAGATCATCACCTTTGAAGTCGAGCAAGCTCAAGTCCATGAGTTGCCATGCTTCCTCATCATCAAGGCTACCGAAGTCTTCTTGTTGATGATCCCTTTCTTTCTTCAAAGAATTGTAGTGTTGAAGACATTAGTGAAAGATGTCTCAAGTGTCAAGACGAAGATACTATGCTGAAGGGTATCTATCGTCATATCATATCACTGTGGTAGGTGCTAGAAGTCACAGACTGAAGCATTAGTGAAAGGTGCTTAGAAGTAAATACTAGAAGCATTAGTGAAAGGTGCTTAGAAGTGAAGACACAAGACATTAGTGAAGGTGTCTTGTAGATCTAGTCAAAGGCATTAGTGAAAGGTGCCTTAGATGTACATTCGATATGGTGTGTTTCGATGTACAAGATAGACTAGTATTAGATCCAAGGATATTGCTATCCTTGATGATGTTGTAAAGGAGTAGATCTCCTTTGGGATTAGTCGTTGGTGTAGTGTGGTAGTAGTTCCTCCATTGCAATGGAACTAGGTGCTTAGCCTAGTACCTAATAAAGGGTAGGCGACATTGTGAAGGTGTAGTTCGCCTTGGAGTGAAAGAACTAGGTACTTAGCCTAGTACCTTATAAAGGGTAGGCGACGTTGTGTAGGTGTGGTTCACCTTGGAGTGAAAGAACCCGGTGGTTAGCCTAGCACCGAAAAAGGGTAGGCGACGTTGTGAAGGCTTCTCCGCCATAAGGAGATTGGTGTAGTGTTTACGAACTCTCGAGTAGGTGACTCTGGGAGTGGAGTAGGGCAAGGAAGGTGTTCTTGTAGCCGAACCACTGAAAATACTCGCGTTGTGGTTTTGTGCTTCTTACTCTTATCTTTTCATTACATACCTTTATATGCTTGTTTATCAACATCCAACACACACATCTAAATAGATTGACATAAGTCAATCTAAATAGATTAAAAGGAAGTTTTAATTGGCAAAACTATTCAACCCCTTCTAGTTTTCCACAATTGGCATCGGAGCTTCGTTACCAAGTTTCTTGAAGTATATTGTACTTTAAAAACTTGATACGATCCTTGGTTAATTGAAAACTACAAAGAAGGTTTTTCATAAAAACAAACACCATGCCTTTTAAAACTATATGTTTGGATGTTGATTTGATAAACAACATTTTCTTTATTATTTACTTTTTTATTTAATTGCACTAATCTTCTTTGTCATGTTGATTAGTCATAGCTCATACCACCAAGCTATAGGAATCGCTTGGTAACAAAAATACCTTCCTTAAGAAGGTATCTCAAACGCAAAGGAGCGGGAATCTTCTAAGTGACATTTGCTGTGTCATTTGTAAAGACATTCCTAAGTGCGCTAGAGGTATGATTTTCTTTCTTATTTTGCTTGATAATTAAGTATGCCTATTTAGGTATTTATATGATTATCTTTTGTGCTTATACATGTATTACATGAAGCTTCATTAGGAAGTTTTTCTCTCTCATAATGCGTGTTAGTTTTATCATCTAAAGTTGTGGTATATAAAACTTATGTTTTATTTAATCCAATAATAAAACAAAACACAAATTTCAAAAATTCCTCCTTCCCCATAAATGCCACCCAAGTCAATCACTCTATCCATACTTTTTCAAATCTTCCAATTTCAAAAATTTCTCTCATTCAAAACTTCATCTTCCTTTCCATTTTCGTCTCAACCGAAACCAAGAAGGATCATCTTCAACATGGTTTACATCGCCCTCGTGCTCACCGCCTTAACACTCATCGCACTTGTGTTCCCTATGATGAAGTTCACATACGGAGACATTTACTTTGTGTTGTTAATCTACATTGGGGTTATATACCCAATCCTTTGTATCATTCTTAGCATTGAAATGAAATATTATTAATAGTCTAGTTTATCTAGGTTATTATCATAATGTGTTTGTCATTTCCTTTGATTTATATGCTTCATATTCTTCGCGGATACATTAGAAGTCATGTATGCATGCTAAAAGAAAATGTAGGATAAACACTTTTAGTGGTATAAAACTATAAAACCTATCGTTTTATCAAATGCTTCTGCTGCATTACTACGATTCACGGATCCGGAAGTTATACTAGCGGATCCCTTTTGAAAAGGAACCGTGGATCCGTCCTACCGAGAAAACAAGTTTTTCATGCAAATTAAAAACCACTTCTCTTCTAAAAGTAATTCTCCACTAGTATGTTAGAACCATAAGTGAGTTAAGTGTCTTTCTAAACATTGTTAATAAAAATCTAATAAAAACGTTAGATAATCATAGGTTGACCACAAACATCACTTTTTATTAACCCATCATTTCTATAGGTTCAACTATGACGCATGGATATGAGTTTGATTTTTCACTCACTAGCGTCTACACTATGAACATCTCCCTTGAACCCAACACACCTGGAAATCATGTCCGTGGGTTCAATAATCTCGAAAACCGTCACTTCCACGAAGGATGTATTGTAGACACCGTCTACAATTCGAGAAGGTATCAATACCTCCCCTTCCGGCCATAGGACTATAATGTCTTCTTGAAATCAACAAGAAGATATGTCCAAGGTTCATAATGGAATTCTTCCGTCAAGTTGAACTCGTTCAGAATGCGAGGATCGCTTCTATCTCTTTGGTTTTATATCAAAAACCAAAGTTTACTTTAACCCTTGGGCATTTTGCTCACATCCTCCGGATTCCAAATCATGGACAATGTGCCTTCACCGAAGATTGGTCTCTTGATTCTCTCTTCAACTTTCGTGAAGAAAATAGTCCATATTGTTCACACATACCCTCTACGAAAGATTTAAATCGCATAATATGCAAACCTCGACCATATTACTCCAATCCAAACATTATCTTCACACGAGACATCCGAGAAGAGTACAAGCCTCTTGCACTCATCCTACATGAGAATGTTTGGAGTCTTAGGGAAAATCGAGAAATCCTTCCCGCTTGTTGTGCTCACATGTTGTATTGTTTGCTAACACAACAACCATACAATCTCGCCTACTTCTTCAAGTAAGCGAATTGTAAATCTTCAAGGCTCCAAGAATAAACTCATCCCTTATGGAATGTTCTTGACACTTATCATTAACAAGTTATGCATTTCCATCCTCAATTTCAAAGTCCGCTGTTATGCACTTCTAGAACAAGAGGATGGAATAGCTAAACATATCTCTCATGAAGACTTTCTTCATTCTTGATTCCACCAACACTCATCAATCACATAATGATCCTCCTAGCTAAAACACTCAAGGAACCTAGTAGTATTCCAAAATAGGATCAATTCTCTTGTACTCGTGCTTTATCAATGTAATCTATATCATGTCATGAAATAAAACATCTTACATTTGATATCTTAGTATTACAACCCCTTTAAACCAACCTTGGGATACAATGCATTGTCAAGATCATTGCATACCTTTAGTAAAGGTTCTGATGAGCAGATGGACGGATCCCAATGTTTGTGCTAGACGGATCCCTACACTTAGGGAACCGTGGATCCTAACAAACAGAAAATGCAATTGCAAGCATTATATTTCAAACATATCTTTAGAACACCTCACACTAAGCAAAACATAGTGTCTTAAGGCAAATTAAGTCCTTATCAAGATAGGTAGATCCTTCCTACTCACACATAACTCACCTAGATCACACTCTAAGATGCTTGTAGATCTATCGTTTCATTTTTAATCCATTACTCTTCCGCTCTTAAACTCACACTTCATTTTTCACTTGATCCTTCACATCTAGTCTTAGAAATCTTTTTGATTATGACAAAATTGATGATAAATCATCCTTAATTCAAAATTGATCAAAGTTGATCAAATTCTAGTTCTCCCATCTCAAAGCTTCTAGGATATTTTCCAAAACACTATCCTAAGTCACAAACTGATCTCTAGGATCATTTAGCTTCAATTGACATTCTCATCTTTAGTGTCATCCTTACTCATCCATTGGTACTCATGAAAGTTCCAAATCCTTCCATAAAAGACAATCATTAGCTACATCACTCATTACCTTCAAGTACTTAAGCACCCCTTCATTTAAGACAATTAGGAGGACTGAAACACTCAAGATGATATAGATCTTAGATCTTAGAAACATCATTTCCACTCTTTCATAGCTGCTGAGAGCCGGATCCCTAGGATTAGCCTAGATGGATCCCTCAAGAGAGGGAACCATGGGATCCGGATGACAGTTTATGTCAAATCTTGCTAAAACAATCATTTCAACTCATCTTTCTAACTCAAACACTCCATCTCATCTTAAATGAGTTCCTAGATCAGTACAAACTCTGAAGTTGACTCTTGTGCATGTTAATCATCACATTCCAATGAATCCTAGTGGCTTAAGGCTTAAATGCACTTGCCAAATCTCTTGGTTTATAAACCACTTTGTTAAGACCTCCATAGTCATCACCTTCATCCTAACTTTCAGCACTTTAGAAATCCTTACAAACCTCTTGAAATCATCTCATCATGAGAAAAACCCCAAGTGGCAACTTATCCACCAAAGAACCACCCATGAAAAAGGCTCGTGTTATACACAAAATCTCCTCAACCGAATCATCTCCGGTCAAGCCAACAAATGATAGGATCTTTCCTCAACCAATCAAACCAATTCCTAAAAGGATAGTACCCACAAAACTACCTATGCCAAACACCACCATACCTCCTAGGCCAAACAATATGATCTCCACTAAACCATCACCATTGGTTCCTAGAGCTATTTCCTTTACATCTCCACTATCATCACCACACCTCTACAATTTAGAGGATTTGCCTCCTAGGCCGTCTCATCCGCCTCCGCCGACAACATTCTACTCATTAGGAGGAATAATGGTACAAAATCAAGGTGTTGAGTCAACACTTGCTCCTGCTTCCTTTTCGCCGTTTCCATCATATAATCCCATTTGGATTATGAGAAATCATCAAAGTCAACCACCCGACCATATGGAAGTTGACACTTCTCTACCACCACCATCATTCTTGGTTGAGCCATTCTCAAATGCGCCTCCACCAATCCCTCCATCGTTTAAAGCTCCACAAGCCGCTTCACTTGATCCTTCGCATCAAGCCATTTCATTTCTTCCACCACCACTACCTAGCCATGACAAAGATTGCTATCATTGTCAACATGTTGAAAGTTTGATACATGAAGTACGAGAAGACCAACGTTTCATGTTCTATCATCTCCTAACGCTTCGACGAGATTAAACCTAAAAAAACTTGAGCTAGAAGATTTTAGTGGTGTCCTAGCATCAAGCGATAGTTGGTTTAGAAATTCCTAGTCATGTATTTTCTTATTTTTTAGAGTCATGTATATCATAACTCTAGTCTTATTAAATGAAATTACATGCTACTTGTTATATTTCGGAGCATATGATTACATTGTATTCATATCTCATTTTTGTGATAACATTACTTGTTATATCACCTTTGCTAAAATTAATCATCAGCTAATACGGATCCCTCAGATTGCCTTTTGACGGATCCCTACTAGGAGGGAACTGTGGGATCCATGTGACAGAAAACTATTTTCTACTAACTTGGACCACATTTGCAGGAAATTGTGAATTATACTTGTTATCTAACCTTTGTTTTTAGTTATTCAATTTACACATGAAGACTTTGACATCCTAAAGCTAGGGGGAGCTTTATGTCAAAGCAATACATTGCAAATTACTTGCAATATTAGGTTTACATTTTGTGACATCCCCTTGCAAAATTGCAATCATCAAGGGGGAGCACATTCGTCACTTAGACGTAATCTTTTGCAAACTTACTTGCAAACAAACTAGATTAGTATCACTTTCTTGACGCCCTTACATAGGGATGGACTCGTCAAGGGGGAGTAAAGACGAGATCATTTCCCGTGACTTGCTCTTTATTTTCTTTTTATTTCTTTCACATATTTTTCTTAAAAACAATGTGTTGCTTTCTTTCAAAGCTCTTTTTGTTTCACACAAAAGGGGAGAAGAAAGTAAAACTACAAATTCAAACTTCTAATTTTAGATTTTCTTAAAATAATTTTATGTTTTGTCATCAAAAAAAGGGGAGATTGTTAATACAAATAAGCCGTAAAAACGTTTATTTATATTTTACGATCTTCTAATGTTTTGTCGATAACAAACATAAAATCATGTTAACGAAACAAATAAAATACGTAAATGGTTTGAACTAATAGTTTCTAACATATTCACATTTTCACATAAAACACTAAAAAGTATAAGTGATTTTATGATTTAGTAATACATATGTACAACAACTAGTGTTTACATATTTAGGTATAATATACACATAACTAGTATGTAGTATATTGGGTAATATAAATGGGTAGAAACTTAAGTATCACAACCCATTAGGCAAATACATTGAATGTAGTTGGGTACAACCCAAAGCCCATGACCCATAGAGCTTGACCCATAACCCATTGCATGACATCATGCTTATATCATACATTGATAATATCCATAACCTATGGATCAACCCATACCCAAGTGACCAAGTGCATTGCACTCACGGATCCCTAGCTTAACGCTAGACGGATCCCTTGTGGAAGGGATCTGTGGGATCCGGGGAACATTAGATTTTTTCTTCTATAAATAGTGAGCCATTTCTTCATTATTTCTCACCCCTTTCTAACACACTTTCTCACTGAGTTAAAAATGCACTAACCTCATATCCAAGAGATCTATGTTTGTAGTTTTGTTTTTTGTGATCTTTTAGGTTCCTCTTAAAGGAAAGATCATCACCTTTGAAGTCGAGCAAGCTCAAGTCCATGAGTTGCCATGCTTCCTCATCATCAAGGCTACTGAAGTCTTCTTGTTGATGATTCCTTTCTTTCTTCAAAGAAGTGTAGTGTTGAAGACATTAGTGAAAGACGTCTCAAGTGTCAAGACGAAGATACTAGTGAAGGGTATCTATCGTCTATATCATAAGCACTTGTGGTAGGTGCTTAGAAGTTAAGACTAGAAGCATTAGTGAAAGGTGCTTAGAAGTCAAGACTAGAAGCATTAGTGAAAGGTGCATAGAAGTGAAGACACAAGACATTAGTGAAGGGTGTCTTGTAGATCTAGTCAAAGACATTTGTGAAAGGTGCATTAGATGTACATTCGATATGGTGTGTTTCGATATACAAGATAGACTAGTATTAGATCCAAGGATATTGATATCCTTGATGATGTTGTAAAGGAGTAGATCTCCTTTGGGATTAGTCGTTGGTGTAGTGTGGTAGTAGTTCCTCCATTGCAATGGAACTAGGTGCTTAGCCTAGTACCTAATAAAGGGTAGGCGACGTTGTGAAGGTGTAGTTCGCCTTGGAGTGAAAGAACTAGGTACTTAGCCTAGTACCTTATAAAGGGTAGGCGACGTTGTGTAGGTGTGGTTCACCTTGGAGTGAAAGAACCTGGTTGGTGCTAGCCTAGCACCGGAAAAAGGGTAGGCGACGCGTGAAGGCTTCTCCGCCATAGGAGATTGATGTAGTGTTTACTAACTCTCGAGTAGGTGACTTGGGGAGTGGAGTAGGGCAAGGAAGGTGTCCTTGTAGCCGAACCACTATAAATACTCGCGTTGTGGTTTTGTGCTTCTTACTCTTATCTTTTCATTACTTACCTTTATATGCTTGTTTATCAACATCCAACACACACATCCAAATAGATTAACATAAGTCAATCTAAATAAATTAAAAGGAAGTTTTAATTGGCAAAACTATTCAACCCCCCATTCTAGTTTTCCACAATTGGCTTGAGATACTTCCCGCCGGCTCCATCTCAAGTTGGGATGATCTCACCTCTCGCTTCCTTGCTCAATTTTTCCCACCGGGGAGAACCACTAAGCTTAGGAACGATATCTTGATGTTCCAACAACGTCAAGGTGAATCTCTACTAGAAGCATGGACTCGATTCAGCTGACTTACTCTATAAAGTCCTCATCACGACATTGATCTTTGGCTTGAGTCCAACTCTTCTATGATCATGTCAACTTCCCCACCAGCGATCCATTGACCAAGCGACTAGGTGGAAAACTTAGTGATCTCACCGCGGAAGAAAATCATGGGGTATAATAGGAGGACCTTGCTCTCTATGACAACGAAAGTTGGAATCACCAGTGAGTTGCCCAAAACCGTTAAGGCAATCTCCTTTGCCTCCCATTGACTCACAATCTTCTCCGGCGTAGGATGCTCGAGCTTGAAGATCAAGTTAAATTCCTAATGATCTCCTACGAGAATCCTAAGTCTTCACATCAAGTGAATAAAATCACTCTACCTAGTTTTAGGTAGTGGTCCATGACACTCGTGATTGCACAAGACTCCCCGAACAAGCTTTAGCGACTATGCCTCCACACGCCTGCACCGACGGGAGAGAGAAGTGGTACATTTTCAAGCCCGAACAAAACAACTTAGGAAACTCTTACAACCCCTCATGGAGAAATCACCTAACCTTAAGTGGAACAAAAATTCAAGCACACCCCAAAGCTCATCTAGTCCACCTAATAGGTTCAATCCTTCAAACACCGGGAACCCCACTAGTCTTGAGGCAATTGCATCTAGATTAATGTCTTCTCAAGAAACTCGATTAACTAAGCTTGAAGCCGATTTTAAGCGACGACAAGGCGAGATGACAAACAAGCTTGATGCCCTCTTAAAAGCCTTTAATGACTGGGAAATTGGAGCACTCCCAAGTGATACTTGATGAGTGCTTATTCACTCATCATTTTTACCCATCTAAGACCACTAAAACGTCTAAAAACACAAAAATATGACCAAATATACTGCAGATATCCTTGGACTGTGTTTTTATGTATTTCAGGTACAAATGATTGAAAACAAAGTGCAAAGCGACGAAATGAGCTCGGATTGGAAAACTTGCTTTATGCGGACGGAGCTGAGTGGCTTTTCTACATTTTGGATCCGGGGATACGCTTTGGTGAGATTGGGAAAACAAACCGAACCCTAGAACCCAATTTACCATTCTACCTTTCACCCGAAAACCAAATTACCTTTTTGTAAATATTTTCATTAAAAACAATTATTTTTATTTAAAAACCTATTTTTATTTTAAACCAATTATTTTATTAAAACAATTATTTTTATTTTAAAACCTATTTTATTTTAAAACCGGTTATTTTATTAAAAACAATTTTATTAAAACCAATTATTTTTATTAAACCTTACACTTTTAAATCTTTTTACAAAATACATAATTATACTAAACCCTTAAAACTGTTTACCCATGCCCTCCTTTTACCCATTTCACTTTCAAAAACCAAAACCCAAATTCTCAATCCTGAATAAACCGGCAAACCCAAAACCTAATCTCCATTGGCTTAAAATTCCCACCCTTCGCCCATCACTCTCACAACTGGCACTTACGCTCCAAGACACAACCCCGGACAGTTCAAGCTTAAAGTCACATGCCCCTCCAAATTTCATCCAACCAATTTGGTCCCCCACTCCATGTCACCTATCCAAAGTGTTTAAAACACATCCAAGTTACGTGATGATAAGCCTTGGTCCCTGAAGGGCAAATCAAGGGCTTGGATTGGGTTGAATCAAGCACACAGGCTCACTCTCTCACACCAACAAACACAACAGAACAAGACTAAGCAAGACAGAAGATTGTATTCAAGTATAAATAGGAGTTTAGTGAAATTGTAATCCTTGTCTAGAAAATCTTGTTCTAGTACCAATTTATTTTATTGTCATTTAAATTTTCATGTAAAACTTTTTAATTTCCAGTCATTGCAAATTCAGTTTCAAGTTTTATTTTTTATGCAGAATTACTTATTCCTTCATTTTGTTTACTGTCATTAAAAAGTTTTTTTTTATGTTACAAGTGTTTCACAATTCATCATTTAAGCTCATTGGAGCTTTTGGTTTAGAAAACAAACTCTTTTTTTAGTTTTCACGGTTGGTTTCACCCATTTTCGCCCCAAAAGGGTGTTTGGAATGCGATTACGATTTTGGGTCAAACATCAGATTTTGACCCATTTTGGATGTTAAAAGTTTGTTTTAAGTGTTAAGTCAATGTTTTGCGCTTGTTATTAGTTTGCAATTGGTAAAAATCAGTTTGGAGTAGTTTTTTTTTAATATCAATTGCGTCCATTTGCATTATATCTGTTACTGTTAGCGACCTTTTAATGACTATTCAGAACTTATTTCGGTGCTTATTTAGGTCCTAAGTAGTTTTTTTAGGTAGCCCTCCATCCCTAATTTACATGTTTGAGCTCTTGTAGGATTTGGAATGGATTTAGTAGCTTATTTATAAGCTTAAAATGCCCTCATGCTCGTCATACAAATTGCCAGTCCAAACTTGCAGAACTTGAGCAATTTGATTTTGCTTATGTGCTTATGTTTAGCTTACTTAGGTTCCTTTATTGCTTATTAGTTATCCTAGGTTAGTTTTGCTTATTATCCTCCTTAAATAGTGCTTATTAATTAGCTTTTAGAGCCCTTGAAAAGCCCATGTAGGGTCGTTTTGGTACTCATATAGCTGTGCTAAGGCGGCAAATATAGAGCCTTGCTCATTTGGCTTAATAAGTGCTTTGTTTAGTTCCCCTTATTTGTAGCTTTAGGATTTCCCATGGCTTAGCTTATTTTCCCAGTAGTTAGCCCCCTAAACCAAACACCCTTTAGTTTATTATTTGTTTTGCGCAAATAAGTAGCATTACGACTTATTATAGCTTTTCCCAAGTTTGGTTTTTGTAAAAATATGGTTAATCTGTTCTAGTATTAGTTTGTTAAAAGAAAAGCTCAAAATTCAAAAAAGAAAAAATAGTGAGAAAGAAAAGACAGAACAGGGATTCGAACAACCGACCTCACGTTCTGTCCACGACAACACACCAACATCACTTTACCAACCGCTGCTCTAGGGTGTTTCATGTCATACTTTGGCACCTTTAATATTTAATGTCACTTTTATTTTAAGTTCATATAGCTTATGTCCCTTATTAATGAAAATTTTTAAAGAGCAACCTTCAACTTTTTATTTTTCTTAACCTCGGTTTCATTTAAGTATTTTTATAAAATTCTCAGATTTTTATAAAATCATTTAGTATTTTTAATTAATTAGTTAGTTAAATTTAGTTTTTAATTCGTAATAAATAAAATAAAAGTCGAAAAAATACCCGGCTTTTTCCTAAAATTATTTTTAGTCGTTTAGAATGTAGGAAAATTAGTTTCACGCCCGTAGGCCTTAAATTGCATTAGTTTTACTTTTTGAGGCTCTGGGATTAGCCCTAAGGTTTTCACGTTTTTGCATATTATCACTATAGGACTTAGTGTAACTTAATTTTATTATTCCGTATGCTTAGTAGTAGTTAGATCATCATTTACTTTGTTCCCGTGCCTTATTTTCATTTCCGTTCTTTAATTTGTAGAATAGCATAACCAAAATCGTAAATTCCCGATCAATTCAAGCACTTTAATAACAAACCTCAAACGCGGACGTCAGGTGATTCACACCTCGTTGGGAAACGACCCGGGTAATCACTTGTCCGGTATCACTTATCGAGTATTCGCGGGTTTTGCGTGTCGACCTGTTTCCTAAAACGGTTGATTTGTAATTCTCTCTCGCGAGTATTTATATTTGGTATTTCTATATTATAGTTGACTATTTGACCCCTCAAAAGGTCGCCTATATCAATTTAGCCGCTTTATTCTTGCCGGGAGGTTGTGTTAGCGCGACAATATCGTTAAGGTTTAACGATTAGTGACTTGAAGAACCTTCCATTAGAAGTTATTTGCATTCCAAAAACCCAAAAACCCAAAAATATTTTCCTTTTCAAAATTTATTTTCCCTTTTATGTTTTTTATTTATCAAAACCAAAAAATATTCTTCTTTATTCCTCTTATATGTTTAATTCTATTTCTCTTACCCTCTTTTATCGTTTAATTCTATTATTAGATTATCCTCTCGTCATCATAATTCTATTTCTTTCACCCTCTATCCATTTAATTCTTCATTATGTCTTCGTCTTACCAATATGGTTGTCAATGGTCGGATTGGACCTCAAAATGGTGGAAATTGCCCCGGGTTGTAGCATTGTGAATTTGGGAAACGGGTTTGTCTATGACCAAAATCCTTACAATGAAACAACCAATTTCCTTAACCAACCCCCACACTATGAGATGGAGACATATTCTTGTGAGTATCAAGGAGGTCCTCACTCGAGTTTTGAGTGTCAAACGGGAATACGCTTGTCTATGAGCGAGTTCCGTGTAACAATCAAAACTTTGGTTTTGACCAATATCCACATAATTTATCAATCACTCACAACAATCATACGGTTGTGAGTATTGTGGAGGTCCGCACTATAACTATTTGCGATTGTCAAACGAGAATCCGCTTGTCTATGACCATGATCCTTGTAACAATTATGACTACTCTTATCATGACCAACCTCCACAGTACCAAACGATTCAAACACAACCTTTGCAAATTCCTCAAGAACTTCTAAAAATTTCTAGATTTACTCAAAGATTTAAAAGAATTGGTTAATGAACGTGCCCAAAGAAGAGTCTCGAAAATGTATGGAGAACTTCTAGTGGAAGAACAAGCAAACTAGAGTAAGTTCCCTAATATTGGAAACCTCTCATGTACGATTATGATGACGATGATGAAGAAACCATTCCAATTGGGGAGTTCTATAATTCATCTGCTGCTATCACACCTGCTCTCGAAGAGCCGGATAACGGAAGCATGGAAGAATTATTAGTGAGGAGCGGATCGTCATATACGAGCTTTATATGCTAAATATAAGGTTCTTTGATGATTATGATTATGACGAGGAGAGTGCTATTCCATTGAACGATGTTATCTCTCAACTCCCTCGGTCTATTGCTATCACACCTATCTTACCTACTATTGCTTCCAAGGACTCTCTCTCACCATGGGGATGACATCTTAGCACTATTCCTAAACGGAATCGTCTAGTGTTGAGAACTTTGTCCCAATCCCAAGTGAGTCGAGGATATATCCGGATAGCGTTGTGATTTTCCTTTTGTGATTCTCTCACGACATTTTAGAGGTTACTTCGGTTACTCCTGATTTTCAAATCCTCTTTTGAATTTAATAATGACTACACTTTTGGGAAAGTAAATCCTCTTTTCGATGAAATGTCTGAGTTCGATATAGAGACCATCACGGAAGTGGTGGAAATTGCTAGCTCTCAGAGCACACCACTTGTCCCACCTCTGTATTCTGACTCATCTCTTCCATCATGTGATGACGATTCTATCCTCACTGATGAGGTATCTTTCAAGTATCCCGTTGAGCCATCTAGCGAAGACAAAATTTTTAAACCAGGGATACTCGCTGGAAGAGAAAATGATTTTTTAAAATATGATCAAAATGTTTTTCAAAAACATTTCTCCAAATATGAACTCCTTCTTCCTACGGAATCATTTGTGTTTGAAACATATATCATCCGTATCTTTCTTCCTTTCTTCACATTTATTGTGACTTCTCCTATCCTTCACTCCCTCGGGAATGAGGATACAATTTTTGATCCCGGAATTCTTATGATTGATGAATTCCACACTTGCTTCCCCAAGGACAAATGAATTCGGGGGCGAGCAGTCAAGCTTAGCTTAATCGGTTAACAAAAACAGATAGCACTTCATGGGTGACAACCCATGTTTCCTGACTTCTTTCTTATTTATAACACTAAGTGTGGGGAAATTCCCCACTGTTGTTTCTTTGTTGTGTATTTGCTCTGTTTTCAGATTCCCGTAGATCATTATGATGATTGATGCTTTGTTTCGATTGACCTAATATCCGATCTTTTTTGCTAACGATTATCTAGGGATATCTTTATAAATCCTTTTGTGAAAAAGATTTCGTTTCCACACTTGGCTAGTAGTATTACCTTTTTCCGTTCTATAGTTTCGCTACATTTCTTTGAATATTGAGGGAAATATTCAATTCTAAGTGTGGGGGGGAATTCTAAGCGAATTTTGATCACATGTGTACCTTCTAGTACCCTAGCACCCCCGTTTTGCGAATTTTGATCACATGTGTACCTTCTAGTACCCTAGCACCCCCGTTTTGACCAAATTTTTAAAATTTTTATCGTTTTAAGTCAAGTATTTACATTTCAAAGAAGTGTTTTGCACAAAAATAATTCATTGATACTTCGGTGTTAATGGTAGTTTAGTCTTGATTCGGCTAGAACAAGGGGAATCCGACTACCGCTAGAGTGTTGATTTAGAACGCTCTCTTAACATTTAGGCTAAGGTTTTACGCTTGTTGCAAATGAAAATGCTTAGCGTGGAGTAGTTGGTTCTCTTTAGAGCTTATATAAGTAATCTATGGCTTTTTTCTCCCAGAAGCTAACTAATTGGACTAAATACGTGCTGCTCGTTGTCAAACTTTGAACATTCAAAATCGTCTTGTTACAATAAAGTTTTAAGCAAAATTGATTTAGAGTCCGAGTTCAACTTTTTATTTAAATTTCCGAGAAGGCATACTTTCTTAAAATCGGAATAATGTTGCAAAATGAAAGTATCGTAAAAAGTGCTTGAATGATGCAAAAGTTGCAAGTTTAAAGTTCAAAGTCAAAATGAAAAAAAAAAAAAAAAAAAAGTGAAAAAGAAAAAAAATTGAAAAATGAAAAATGAAAAATATTAGTTGTGTGAATAAAAGCAAATGTTGCTTATGAATAAATGTCTTGAAACTTGCTTTTTCTTAAATTTAAATCGGAAGTTGAACTCGTATTGACCGTCAAAAGTTGTCTAAAAGTTTGACGGTAATTTGGAAATCCTTGATTTCAAAGATCCCAAAGCTCAGATACTATTCTCGAGGGTGAAAACCTAGCCTCCTTAAAAGGACAAGTGAGAAGAAAGTAAGCCACATGGAGTGATCTCACCTTTGAATCTCTAATTTCTAAATTATTGTCGGTTGTAATCCATTTAGGTTTAGTTTTAACTTAACGGTAGCTTCGTAAATCTTTGGAATCAATTCCCGCTAATTCCTATTATTCTCGTGAGGTGTCAAAAGCCGGTCATTAAAACTTATGTTTTGGGATGTGCCGAGAAGAAAGCCGCTACATGGAAGAGGCCCTTCCGATCCTTAGACTTTCATCGTTTCCGGTAGGTTAGTACTTTAGTTAAGTGGATTACAACCATAACAAATGTCGATTTCAATGGTCAAACTTTTGAAAATGAGCACACACACTTAAATTGTATAAATTCAAGTGAGTAAAAGTTAAGTTTCGACTAACATAGATTATTTGTATAAGTAGTGTTAGCATTTTACAAAAACGTTTGCACAATAAGTTTAAGCTTGGTTTGAGAGCATCAAAAAGAGGATGACGATTACAATTCGACACCCATTTTCGCGTGAATCCTGTTCATTGATGCCATGTTTTGGTGATCAAGCATGTTATTTATTTACGTTCAAGTTTTAAATTTCTCGTAGTTGAATAAAAAGTCGAAACGGGGTATTCTTGGTATTTTGATCCTTTCATTACTTCATATGATCGGATTGCTAGGGACTAGCAATTGATAGTGTGGGGATTTGATGAGTGCTTATTCACTCATCATTCTTACCCATCTAAGACCACAAAAACGTCTAAAAACAAAATATGACCAAATATCTTTCTGTAGATATCCTTGGACTGTGTTTTTATGTATTTCGTGTACAAATGATTGAAAACAAAGGCAAAGCGGGAAAGCGATTTAAATGAGCTCGGATTGAAAACTTGCTTTCTTGGACGGGTAGCCGGAGTGGCTTTTCTACATTTTGGATCCGGGATACGCTTTTTAGAGTGGAGACGTTGGGAAAACAAACCAACAACCTAATTTACCATTCTACCTTTCAACTAAAAACCAAATTACCTTTTTGTAAATATTTTCATTAAAAACAATTATTTTTATTTAAAAACCTATTTTTATTTTTAAAACCAATTATTTTTATTAAAAACAATTATTTTTATTTAAAACCTATTTTATTTTTAAAACCAATTATTTTTATTAAAAACAATTTTATTAAAAACCAATTATTTTTATTAAACCTTACACTTTTAAATCTTTTTTTTACAAAATACATAATTATACTAAACCCTTAAAACTGCTTTTACCCATGCCCTCCTTTTACCCATTTCACTTTCAAAACCAAAACCCAAATTCTCAATCCCGGAATAAAACCAAACCCAAAACCTAATCTCCATTGGCTCAAAATTCCTACCCTTCGCCCATCACTCACAACCCCGCCCAAGACACAACCAGGCAAGCCTAAAGTCACATGCCCCTCCAGCCATCCTTTGGTCCCCCTCCATGTCACCTATCCAAAGTGTTGCAAACACATCCAAGGGTCACGGATGATAAGCCTTGGTCCCCAAGGGCAAATCAAGGGCTTGATTGGGTTGAATCAAGCACAGAGCTCACTCTCTCACACCAACAAACACAAATGTGAGCAAGACTAAGCAAGACAGAAGATTGTATTCAAGTATAAATAGGAGTTTAGTGAAATTGTAATCCTTGTCTAGAAAATCTTGTTCTAGTACCAATTTATTTTATTGTCATTTAAATTTTCATGTAAAACTTTTTAATTTCCAGTCATTGCAAATTCAGTTTCAAGTTTTATTTTATGTAATTACTTATTCCTTCATTTTGTTTACTTGTCATTAAAAGTTTTTTTATGTTACACGTGTTTCACAATTCATCATTTAAGCTCATTGGAGCTTTTGGTTTAGAAAACAAACTCTTTTTAGTTTTCACAATTGGTTTCACCCATTTTCCGCCTAAAAAGGGTGTTTGGAGCGATTCACGATTTTGGGTCAAACATCGATTTTGACCCATTTTGGATGTTAAAAAGTTTGTTTTAAGTGTTAAGTCAATGTTTTGCAGTTGTTATTAGTTTGCAATTGGTAAAAATCAGTTTGGAGTAGTTTTTTTTTTAATATCAATCTGTCCATTTGCACTATATCTCGTTACGTTAGCTTGACCTTTTAATGTACATTCTAGCTTATTTCGGTGCTTATTTAGGTCCTAAGTAGTTTTTTTAGGTAGCCCTCCATCCCTAATTTACATGTTTGAGCTCTTGTAGGATTTGGAATGGATTTAGTAGCTTATTTATAAGCTTAAAATGCCCCTCACGTCTTTGTTAAAGAGTCCAAATAGACTTGAGCAATTTGATTTTGCTTATGTGCTTATGTTTAGCTTACTTAGGTTCCTTTATTGCTTATTAGTTATCCTAGGTTAGTTTTGCTTATTATCCTCCTTAAATAGTGCTTATTGATAGCTTTTAGGAGCCCTTGAAAAGCCCATGTGGGTACGTTTCTTTTGGTATCATGATAGGCAGCAGTGGCGACAACATAGAATTTCCTTTTGCTCATTTGGCTTAATAAGTGCTTTGTTTAGTTCCCCTTATTTGTAGCTTTAGGATTTCCCATAGCTTAGCTTATTTCCCCGTAGTTAGCCCCTAAACCAAACACCCCTTTAGTTTATTATTTTTTAACGCAAGAAATAGTAACATGTACAACTTATTATAGCTTTTCCCAAGTTTGGTTTTGTAAAATATGGTTAATGTGTTCTAGTATAGTTTGTTAAAAAGAAAAGCTCAAAATTCAAAGAAAAATAAGTGAGAAAGAAAGATGTGAACAGGATTCAACAAGCTGACCTCTGTGCAGTGCATTCACGACAACACACCAACATCACTTTACCAACTGCTCTATGGGTGTTTCATGTCATACTTTGGCACCTTTAATATTTAATGTCACTTTTATTTTAAGTTCATATAGCTTATGTCCCTTATTAATGCCTTTTTTAAAGAGCAACCTTCAACTTTTTTATTTTTCTTAACCTTTCATTTTAAGTATTTTTTATAAAATTCTCAGATTTTTATAAAATCATTTAGTATTTTTAATTAATTAGTTAGTTAAATTTAGTTTTAATTGTAATAAATAAAATAAAAAGTTGAAAAAATACCGGCTTTTTCCTAAAATTATTTTTTAGTCGCTTTAGAATGTAGGAAAATTAGTTTCACGCTCGTAGGCCTTAAATTGCATTAGTTTTACCTTTTGAGGCTCGGGATTAGCCCGGGTTTTCACGTTTTTGCATATTATCACTATAGGACTTAGTGTAACTTAATTTTATTATTCCGCGATGCTTAGTAGTAGTTAGATCATCATTTACTTTGTTCTGGTGCCTTATTTTCATTTCGTTTTAATTTGTAGAATAGCATAACCAAAAATCGTGAAATTCCGATCAATCAGCACTTTAATAACAAACCTCAAACGCGTGACCGCCAATTCACACCTCGTTGGGACACGACCCGGGTAATCACTTGCGGTATCACTTATCTAGTATTCGCGGGTTTCGCGTGTCGAATTCGCTTTCCTAAGCGTTGATTTGTAATTCTCTCGCGAGTATTTATATTTGCTATTTCTATATTATAGTTGACTATTTGACCCCTCAAAAGGCCGATATCAATACTATAAAGAACCCAAAAGTGAGTTCGATTTCATCGACTTCATGTTCTTGTTCACCATGGGAGAGTGCACATCCATGCCCCTCACACCAAACGGTTCACTCGGTAAACGCTATCAACAAGGGTTCCAAGCAATCCAAAATGAGGTACCAAGGCCCCGCACCATTGGTAGAACCTACTCTTGAGAAACCCATCAACGAAGAACCCAAACCTAATCTAGAGGAAGAGTACAAGGAACTCCATCAAGAAAAACCGGTTCTTGAAGTCTTAGCTCATGCACCTTATTATAATGCTTTAAAAGAAAAATATGAGTTAGAACATAAACTTGGAAAACATGGGTCCGCTTTTGTGCTTAAATAATCTACCAAAGAAGTTAGACGATCCCGGGCTATTTACCCTTCCGTGTAGGCTTGGAACTTCCAAACCTCTCGATGCTCTAGCCGACTTAGGATCATGCATTAATCTTGTTCCGTTGTCCCTCCTTAGAAGCCTTAACTTAGGTAAGATAGAACCAACGAAAACCATCTTAGGTCTGCGACGGTAGTATTGCATCTCCGGTAGGGATAATAAAAGACATGGTAGTACACGTAGGAGAATTGACTCTTTTGGCGGATTTCCATGTGCTAGACATGAATAAGGACCCGACATGCCCGTTGCTCATTAGGAAGAGGATTCTTAGCTACCGCACGTGCCATCATTGATTGTAAGATGTCCAAAATAGTGGTAGGAGAGTCTTGGAGTGCTAGGGCTTACGATGTCAAAAAGCATACGTACTACAAAGAAGAGGAAATCCCACATGAGATTAGGTTGGATAGAACGCCATCTAGATACGGACCTTGGTTAGATAAGAACCTCACAGGTCCCCAACGACCTTTCTACCTAGATGAATCCTTTGCTAGTAAAGCAACTTTCCATGAAAAAAAATGGCTAGGGACATGGAAGTGAACCCGCTCGAGGACGTTTAGTATTTTGGAAGATGACCGAGTTCCTAGGAAGCTTGCCCGTCAACCTTGTCATGAATAAGTGGAAAGTTGACAGCGATAAGCCTAAGCATAAGTGGGATTGGGATAGACCGCCTAGTGATGGTAATGGAGAGTGGCACATTAGGGTAACAATCTATGATCCCGATGGAGAAAAATTTGAAAAGGCATATCGAACCAAACGCACTACTAGGAACTTAAATGATAAGTTTGATCCTTATGATATTCTAGAGGACATGCTTACTTATATCGATGCGTTAGGGGCACGACTTCGAGTCTAGCTACAAGACTCATAAATAAAGAAAATCGCTTAGTGGGAGGCAACCCATGCTTAATTGTTTGCTTGTTTGTGTGTCGCGTATCTTTTATTGATTGTTTATTCTCATGTTTAAATTTGTAAAAATGCTTTTATTTTGTTTTTAACTTCGTCTTAATTACATATAAATGTATTTTACATAAGGGATAAGTGTAGGGAGGATTACACACGCTTTCAAAAGAAACGTAAACATGAGAATTTCAATTAATTAAAAGATATACATGTGTGTTTGTTCGAGTCAAATGCTTGTATCGAGTCATAATGGATGTTTTGCGAGAAATTTTTCCGATTCTAAAGATGTAAATTTTCCGAATTTTTTCCAAAAATCGCATGACCGTTTTTGTCAGATAACTTTGACGGCGTCCAGAAGGAGAAGAGAAACGGCAACCGATTACTTTTCTCGCTTTTCTCGAGCTACTTATAAATTTTTAGAATTTTCAGTCTTAATTTTCTAGAAAATCTGTAAACATCCATTCCACAAGCATTATATCCTAGTTTAGTAGAGTCCTATATATATTATTACCGCATTTTACGCTGAAAGGTTTCGTTTTTCTTCAAGTGTGCATTTTTAATTTACCAAGAAGAAGATACATAAGATGAGAAGGAGCTTTTCACGCAAACGTTCTTCTTGAAGAAAGATGTAACCACCACTTTACACGGATCCTACCGAAAGCTAATCGGGGAGTATTAGTTTCTTTCATTTTTTATTACCTTACATTATCATAACTTTGATACTTTCGGGGAACATTGGGGACAATGTTTAGTTTAAGTGTAGGGAGGAAAATAAAACGGGAACTTTGAAACTATGCTTATCCTTGATTATTTGCTTTGTCCAATTGAATTTGTGTAATAAACCATGAGAAAATGTCGG
Organism: Chrysanthemum makinoi; assembly: GCA_910596185.1. NCBI lineage: Eukaryota > Viridiplantae > Streptophyta > Magnoliopsida > Asterales > Asteraceae > Chrysanthemum > Chrysanthemum makinoi. The sequence continues at coordinate 89,819,760 of OU343220.1, read as the reverse complement.
TTAGGGTAATTTTGGCACCAAATTTAAAATTTTTCATGACATATAGGAGTGGGCCATTAGTCTTAACAAAAGCGCCTCATGGATAGGAAGTTATATGACTAGCACAAAACCCTTTACCACTTAAATTCCACCCAAAATGTGAGGATCGCCCTTAGATAGTAGGAATTAAAGCATCCATCTTTGATGCTTAGAGTGTGAAACGGTAGTATAATAGATTCTAGAACTTGTTTTGTGATGCATCCCGAGATCGCTAGTAAGACTACACTTGTGTAGTTAGGAATAACTAAATGATAAGAGGCATTAGGATAACCCTTTGTTTGATACACAATAATATAATTACGTCTTCCACATCGGTCGAGTAATTCCCCCGCACCTTTGCATTGTACTCATCTTTAGTACACGATACCCCTAGTTAACCCCTCAGAGCCTATCCTTTTCGCGGTTCTCGTGATGTTTCGGTTTTCCGGAATATCAATGAAGAGCATTGTTTACAATCCACCCCCAAATGTACACCCAAATCACCTTAGCCTACCTTGTATGCACTCACTTTTAGTACATTATTGTTATCAAACTAAACCCTTAGTTCAATTATCTAGTTGCTTGCATAAGTTGCTAAGTCGAGTCATATCCTTTGTACACAGTTTTGGGACGATTGGGACTCATGGGAAAAGTTAAATTTTAAGAGATGACGGGAAGGGAACGTTAAATTCAAATTCCCTTTATTTGCATAATAATTTACTCTAAGTGTTTTGATCTTTTCAATTCGGGTCAAATTAGTGTTAGCGTAATAAAAACTTAAGTGTAGGGATGTGCTTATAAATCCCTATCATTTTGATGTTATCATAAAGGATGGTAGAGTAAAAGTGTATGAAAAAAAATCGAAAAAAATAGAAAAACAGAAAAAGAAAAAAAATAGAGTGTTGAAAAAAAAAAATCACAGACTGCCAATCCTACATCTATCTTTTAATTTATGTTTGTTTATTTCAGTTATCTAGAGTCTAGAGTGTCAAGTCTTGGCTTAGCAACGCCATTCTTCGCATGCTTGTAACATAAAGATTTTTACTTGCCACCACTAAATAGCCTATCCCACCAAACCCTTTGTTTCCCTATTGCAAGCCTATCATTGCAACCCTTTAAAAGACCTCTTGGATAGTCTTTCCTAGGTGCTTCGCCAAAGCGTGGAGGTTTGATCTAGTCTCAAGCTTATGGTAATCTAGGTACTAGGACCGGTTAATGAGTGTTTATCTTCGATTTCTAACTTTTATATTTCATATACACCCGAGAGATGTGAGTATCTAAACACCCCATGTGAGGTGCTAGTATGTAATTTCCGTGCTTGTTATGACTTTTGCGGGGCTTATATGTGTTGTGAATCGTTCTAAACTAATTCTTCATGACCTCTAACTTATAAATTGATTGGGTAAAAGTACATTTGCTTGAGGACAAGCAAATACCAAGTGTAGGGATATTTGATAAGATTTTAAAATGCACCTTTTTAAGGGGTCGTTTAAGCCCTTATTTGATCACTTTTGTATCCGTTATTACTTAATATCGTTCCTTTTCACTTTTTAGGTATCTTGAAGGCAAAATGCTGGAATGACACTTATTCGGACGAAGAGGCGCGAATATACGAAGAAAATGGCCAAAGTCAAGAATCGAGACACTCAAGTCTTTGGAGGCGAAGGGGCGGCGTCAGCGCTGACTAGTGACGCCTCGGACAACTTTTGTGACGGCTCGGTAATAAATTGCCATTTACAAGTGACGGCCGGGTTTTAAAGAGTAGGGCGTCGCCTCGAGGCGGCCTAGATTTTATCCGACGGCGTCGAGAGGCTGAAGGGCGTCACATGCATAAGGTGACGTCGTCGCAAGATGTGGCGAAACCCAATAACGGCGACCCGGCAGCGTCACAAATCAAAGGTGCGCCATCGCATTTGTAATCTTATATATAGAATCAAATTTTTTAGTTTTCAGTGTAGTCTTTTGAGTAAAACCTAAACGAACCATCTTGCACAATATTTTAGGGTTCCATACCCTATCTTACATCAAGATAAGTGTTTTACTTCATTAATTCAAGTATGTCTTCAATTAATTATGTGTATACTTGCATGTTTCCCATGTTCGGCTAATTTATTTGTGTTTGCTTAGGGAATATGAAACTTAACTATTAAATGATGATTGGTTGTCTCTTATCTTAATTGTTAATGATCTAGTATTGCGATAGGTCTTCCGTTCTGTAGTTAATGCTTGATTAATCTTTGTGAACCTTAGCTTATAGTACCTAGAGTCATTGTAGGCTAAACCATCCGAAGAGTACCTTAGTGTTAAGTTTATAAATCCTAGAGATTTTGTAGGCAATAACCTTTGGTAGTTTCAAAGAGTTAGGGATAAACGCATACCCTACGACCTTAGACACACAACGCGATTAAGAATAAGGACGTGACAATTCAACCATCAATAGGAGATAATTAAGGAGTAATAAAACCTAAGTAAACACATCTTTAAATTATCATACGAGAAAACAATAATTAGACATAGACTACCCACTAGATTAGATAATTAGATAAGTAGAGTAATCGTAGAAATACCAACCCCCCAAATCCAAACCCAGAGATTCGTACCTTTCCATTTCCTAAAAAACATAAAAAGATAAAAAATAATCTTCCTCAACCTAAACCTTAGCGTAGTAACTTCTCACTAGCATTCCTATTCCCCTAGAGAACGATATCAATTCCCGTGGCTTACCCTAATACTACACTACAACGATTAGGTTCACTGCCTAGGGTGTTGAAAAACTTGCTCGACGAAAAGGAAGTTCCTTTGACCACGAGCATTGCGTGTAGGTGTAACTTACCTTATATTGTTCCTTTTTTCTAAAAATTTACAACGTTCGCTATAATTTTTAAGAATTTCTTCATTAGCTCGTCTAAAACGCCATCTGTTAACTGCAATATTGATAACATCAAATAATCCTGAATATTAAGTGTCAATTTCCCTAGTAACTTGTTATTTATATCATTTATATGGATTTACGCTTTTTCATTTTTTCCACTTCGGGTAAATTACGAGCATTGGGCTAAAGAGGCAGGCGGAGAAATATCTAAAATTTATCACGATATGCTATTTTGTAATGCAGTAACCTCGTCTCTCACATTATGGCAAATCTATTGGGTGACTCGAAAAATCAACTTATCATAAGGTTCTGCGTAACTCTTCCCAAAGGTTCTGTAACTATATTAGGTCAAATGAGGTTCCATGCAGCGATATACGCCGTAACCTCGCATCTATTACGGCGTAACGAGGTTTATTGAACTCTGGCGTAACCACTCATTGGTTACGCATACCAGCAGAATCTAGTGCAATATACGAGGAAATAGAAGGTTACGGCATTAACTCTATATTAATTCGTCGTAACCACGATCGGCTTATAATACCCACGAATTTAACATTTCTAATCATTCCATTCCATACACAACACTTTCGAGCGTGGGAAAAAGCTCAAGGCAGGTCTAGAGAGCATACGGTTGTCTCAAGGGAGAAATCACTCCCATACGATAAGCATTAGCGTTTTATCATTTCTTTACTTTCAATTCATGTATTTTGTAACTTTGAATATTGAATTGATTTGCATGATTAATATGGTGGCTAAGCACCTTTGGTGCTAGCCTAGTTATATTCCCATTGTTTTGTTTGCGTTGCTTTACTTCAGTACAATTATTTCTAAGTGTATGCATGCATAGTTTATTGGTATCATGGTTGGTAGTTTTTGAATGGCGATAGAGGCCAATTGCCTAGGAGATATGACCATGTAGGATCATTATTTTTATTGTGTTGATGATTCGGGTGGTCTTGGATGATCAAAATACATGTTTTCCATTTTAGAGAGAGAAAGTAGAGAGAGGGTGTTCTTGCTAGAGGTTTACTCAAATGTTGAATGTTAGATTATGAGAAGCACCACCCCTTCCATGGATGGAAGGGGTATTTATACCACAAACACACGACCTCTATCGGCACGTGGATCAGGGGATACAGTGGGTAAAGACCGTCCTTCCTCCACGGTGATGCACTAAACTAATTTACACTAACTAATAAACAACTTAATAACGTAAATAACGACAAGTATACGAGCTAACTTATGCTAGATAACATTTGGGGTGACCGACACTTCACTATGGAATTTTCTAATTCCTAACAATCTCCCCCTAAGGGAGGTCACCCCATGTTTTACATTTCGAATCCTAGCAATCTATTCTTGTCATTGTTCATGAGCTCGTAGACTTCAATTCTTCAATTCATAATCTTTGTGCTTTTGTAGTGCAACTTCAAAGTCGCATTGATTGTACTTTCAGTGGAGGTCTTTGGCTGATCCACATCTTTGATGATCTTGAGCTTTCTTTGAGATCACGGCCCGATAAATCTCTGGATCATCCATAGTAGTGTTGCCTTCATGTGAAGTTGTGACATTTGGACCGACATGCTCACACTTTTGAATCATGACATCTTTCCATCAGAGTAGCGGAAGCCTTCGCGGTTCATGATATTTGCGGCGGCGAAGCATAATATGGAATATCGAGAACCGGTTATGTAGATATGCACGGTCATGATTTCTTCAAATTAAGTGTGGATGTTGTGAGCATGCTGCTTTGGAATGACTCCTCAATTACGATCAGCTCGTCCAAATGTACTGCAAACAGCGGTTAGCAATAAAACATACGAAAGTGTCTTTGATCACTTTCGTTTGAATTAGTACCGCGACCGTTCCCGTTGATCATACAAATCTTTACTGTGATCGGTAGGATTCTAGGAATCTCCTTGACAGGGGTTTGCGGTGTTTCTAGGCGTTCTCAAACCGGACGTCTCAAAGAAGACAACACGAGTGAGTGAACGGCAAATTGAGATACGATTGATGAAAAATTTATTTGAAAACAATCGCGTATTGCTTGAAGAAAGAGTTTTGCAATACGACGAAGGTTTTGAGAAAGATCAATTTTCAATCAAAATACTTTTTGTATTAGAGAATGAGTACACATTCGGCGTGCTAGCGAAAAGAAGGCACATCGAGCGGTTTTCTAAAGTATTTTTCAATCAGAGATACTTTTGTGTTTGAAAATGAATACACATTCGACGTGCTTGAGAAAAGAAGATTTGCACATCGAACGGTTTTTCCAAAAGTATTCGTCAATTCCATTCTTGGACCAAGGTTGATTCAGAATGAATGCCCATTGTTTCTATCCAGATGTCACAAGCTTGATCTTTTGCAAGATCTCACATGTCACCCACCAAGAGCTTGTTTGATGTTGGCTCTAGAAGGATTTCCATCTTCATCGTGAATATTTTTCCATATCACTTTCGGATGTTACGGCAATACCACAAGGATATAGGACTCTTAATATATTCTTACTTTCCACATTGTGTGAAACAACAAGTCTTCATTAATTTTGTGTCCTAATGAGATATTGTGGATGATAATCTCTGGCTCTAGACTCAATTAGTGCACATTTGGTTCCTATGCCGGAGTCTAAGGAGAGGGTCTCCTTCTTCAATATCAACAATCTCTAAGAGAAAGTCGATAGATAATGTCGGTTCCGCGTGAGAATGAAACAAGCCCTTTTAAGAGGAACTTGAGTAGCTTGGGAAGTTTAGTGCGGTCGTCCTGGGTCCATGACGTCTTGTCTTCAATACCGTGTTACCTTAGTAAACATCGGTACATATGTATTGAACGGTTCTTTTAAGGTTGAATTATTAGAGGGCTATTTCTTTTCACCTTTTTCATATTCATTTCTTTTTCATTCTTCAACCCCTTCATTGCTTACCAAGACTTCATAACTAGAACCTTGTTGGGTTTATTCGGTTCTAGCTCAATCTCGATCGCACTCTTCCCATTTTCTCATTTTTCTCCTCTTTTTTTTTCAATATACCTAAGGACTCTACACTATCTAGTGGATTGTCCCTGGGTAGATCCCTCCGGTTCTGGCGGATCGTGGGAACTAATACCTAACCTCACCATCCTTATAACTCCATGCATAAAGTAAAATGGTCGGTCTTTTGGTTTTGTTCTTTCCTTCATGAAACCAATTGAAAAATCATTTGGAAAAACAATCAAGGTACTTGTGATACGAGATCAAAGCATTTTGTACCTTAATAGTTTTGATCATTTTGAAATGCTCCCCTCAACATGTGCATATGATATTGAACTTGTTTGGCACATGGAGGCAAGAGTTCTTTGAAATAATTTCTTTGAAATAATTTCTTGATCACATTTTCCTTAGAAAAAGCCATTTGAATTTCTTTGGTAAATTCTCCCCTCAATATGTGCATAGGATAAGAGAAATCATTTTAACACATAGAGGCAAGAGTTCTTTTGAAGCACATCCACGAATCACAAGAGCCATTAAGAAACCATTTGAAAACTCAATCAAGGTACTTTATAAGTCTCTTTAAAAAAACCTTTTGTACCTCGATAGTTTTGCTCCCCTCAATATGTGCGAGATTGAAAGCGTTTAGCACATATAGAGAGCAACTGCACACAATTAAATCAAAAATGATCACCTTTTATCAAATTTCATTATTAAATCACAAATTCTCCCCGATCAAAAATATCAAACCCTTTGAGATTTTGGATCCCAAGTGATTTAATTAGGTTTAGAAAACATGGGAGAAAATGTGGCCTTGTTTAAATACTCATCTGGGTTTTGGATAAATCCTCCTCCTCAACATGTGCATTGTGTATTTGAAATCGTTTGGCACATGGAGGCGGGAGTGCCTTTAAAGGACTAAAACCAATTCCATTAAAGCATTTGAGATTTAAATCACGATCTCTTCCGCGATCAAAAATTTCAAACCATTTGAGATTTGTAATCCCAAAAGATTTAAATCATTTAAAAGATTTGGGAAAAGCGTGGCTTGATTTAACTTTGAAAAATGATGAATAAGGACCATTTTAAGACATTAAAGATTGTTAGTGTCAGGTATGATTGTTTTAAGAGATCTTTTGAGTAAAACAAAACAATTTCACAATCAAACAAAACGAGAAAAAATTTCATTTAAAAAGACCTTGATTCAAAAGAAAAATCATACCATGACATAACATTAAATCTTTAGATCACCACATTTTAGCGTACAAACGGAACTTTTGTGAAGAAATATCATTTGAAAATATTTTATTTAAATCACTCTCCCTCAATCCATGACCAGTCAATAATTGAGTGACTTAGGTTTTGATAACATGAAGTTCGGTGATTTTCAAAAATTAGTCCAATATATTTTCAAAACAATATTTTTCCATTTTCAAAACAATTTAATTCAAAGTTTTAGAAAAATGGTATCATCACTATTATCCCTTCACAAAGATACGTTAGGTGGATGAGAAGCTTCGTTTTGTTCTTTGTAGGGTTTGGAAGAAAAACCGTCTGCAAATGCAATGAGACTTCTTCTTACGTTGCATTTTGAATGTGAGGTCAAATTAAGCTCGTTTCTTCAATCACTTAGAAAACCATCTGCCGATGCGATGAGACCTCTTACGTTACATTTATGCCAACTCTCCATAGAAGTCCAATTAAGCTCCGTTTCTTCATTTGTCAACCCAAGATATAGTTACCCTTTCCTTTAGGCATCCAATCATCTTCAATTGTGGGATCCGGATCGGGAAATTTATTATACCAATATACGCATACGTTAGTGAACACACATATGGTGGTGCGACATCACCCAAACATAAATCGACTAATAAAAGTCAATGCAACATATCAATCAGATCATATAAATGTATGGGAATAATGTGTACATCAAATTCTAATCATCTATTCCTAGCAATCATATCCTACGCACCTAGTCCTTCAACATAGGTTAACATCATTTTTAATTAAGCATAGTAGGATAATTAAGAAAGCCCGTTAGATGATATAGATTTGAAAACATTATCCCCCTCAATCAATGACTCAATTTGTGAAAAGTTTAAAAGTCTTTGAAGTCATTGATTGAGTTTGCAGATTTAATAAGAACTCTGAATCTGATTGATTTTAAGCAACTCATTTTCCACCATTTTTGAAAACAACAAATATTTTTAGAAGAATTTTAGCGGAAAAACATTTGTGTAGGAACCGATCCCGACATACTTTCCTCATTTGTTATGTTTTAGGATAAGTGCACGAATATTTTGAAAATAGGTAAGCCAGCACTTTCCTTCCTTTAAAAGAGCGGGTTGCTATCTGAAATAATAGCAAACCATAGTTTAAGCGTAGTCCGCAGTCAGTAGCGCAAGCCATTATTTGAAGCCCGAGTTACGATCTGAAATAGCGTAAGCCATAGTTTGACATGTATAGAAAAGAATATTTACACCTCCTTTCGAACTTCATCTAAAGACCCGTGTCGTTATTGAATGACATTTCTAGGACCGTAGATGTTATCGATACGGAGAAGATGTCAAGAAAACATATTTTTGGATATTTTTGAAATTTTCGATTTTTATGGGTTTTGAAGATTTTATATTTTTCTATTTTCTTTTCTTGGTTTTATATTTTTGTATTTTGTTTTCGATAAATATATACAAAGTTAGAGTAGATGATATAGTTAAAGAAGATGATGATACGAGTACCGAGATAAGGATATGAAGCGAGCGTCGTAGAAGATAGAAGTCATCAACTCTTAAACATCCACACCAAAGCTTCCAGGGCTCTTGAATCGAAGAAAGAAATAGAACCATCTGAAAGTGAGACTTTGGCAGCTTCCCCCAAACCGAAAATCCTTTAGTGAGAGGATTCGAAGCTCTATTTCAAGCTTGCCTTAGCCGGTGCAGAGAAAGCACACCATTATCATAAATCCCTTTGCTCCTTTCAGAATAATCACCGTGATTCTTCGTTCGAGGTTATATCATCAACAAGAAAACGACAGCGTATCATCCCACACATAAAACAATCTTCTCAAATTTCATTACCACTGAAGTCTGAAGCAATCCATTCCAAAAAAAGGTGTCAAGAGAACAATTCCCCAGTAGTAGAATTGATGCAGTCAGGTCTCTTGACTAGAGCTCACGAACCGAATACACATACCCGAAGACAAAGAAACTTATACCATCGAGTAGCAGATTAAGTCCAATAGCCAAAGAATAACCCCGATGTATACTTTTCTCTCCCCACGATCAGTGTATGAAGCTCAAGAACCGAAGTACCGAATGCCCAAAGAGAGAATAACGATAACATTGAAGATGCGGGCGAATCACTGATTATCTGCAGTTTTCAACTCGGAATAAGTGATTATATATCGGAATCACGATTAAGCACTCAAGTGAAACAGTTTGGCGTCCCCAATACACACAATCCTCTCTCCTGATGATGTGATAGCATCATCACACACTTGTTACCTCTTTTATCATCGAAACTAACTCTTCCATCTCTTCCCCCACATAGTTGGAATAAAAAACACAGAACGCCATGAGTCAAATCTTGAGTTTCTCTGCGGTAATGACAATAGTCTTCCCGGGATATCTTCAATCACTTAGAAGTATTAAGCTCGTCAAGATTACTCGCGTTTAGATATGTGTCTCCTTTCCATATTGGTTTTGATACTTGAGTCAGCAACATATTTTTAAGCACATGTACTAGAAATCATTTGAGAAGAACATCATTAGCTCATATGTATCGTGAGAATACACTTTTTGTAGAATGTGAGCAAGTTTAATTGGGGATTAAATTTGGCATTTCAATCTCCTCCAATTAGTGCTCTCCCCTAAACCGACAATCTGTTTTGATAAATGCCGATTAAGAAGAAGTCTTTAGATGTTAAATGCAACTTCGTCTTTAGTCTTCTAACATGTAGAAAATGTAGAACCATTTGTGACTTCGACCTTCTTCAAGATTGTCTAGTTGGGGAATAGATAGTTAACATCTTCATTTCACCAAAAACACAAGAACATCACCAAAAGCATCCCAATTAACTTACATCTTGCAAATCCCCTTAATTAAGATCCTCCCAATCAAACAAAACGAGAAAGATGTTCATCAAGGAAATCGGCAATCGACGCAGGCGAACACACAAAATGGTAACACCAAGCAAACAATCACATCAAACAAGAACGAAGGTTGTTGAATCATCATGTTAATGTGCCGCGTGAAGCATTAACCGGAAGCACTTTGTCAATAAACTCATATCGACTTGTGAAGATGTCAAACAGCGGCTCTTAGAAGAAAAACTCCATGTGAAGATGACCTGATAAGACTTGGTTCTTACATGAGTATAGAGCCGTATGACCATTTATATTCTCAAATATCAATCAACAATGCAAAAATTCACACTTCTTCTCCCCCTCAAGAATTGCATACGGAGTTGCCATTCTTGATTAAATAAGTGAAAATCATCAGAATGTTCTATTCACACTTCTCCCCCGTAAAATTAGCACATGATGTCGCCATCTTCATTATAATCGAGCAAGTGGAATGAGAAAACAATCGTGTTAGCCGGTTCACTTTGAGCGGCACATGGAAAAAGCATGTGTTGATGAGAATGGTCATAATTAGAAGATTTCTCTTGAAGATAAAGCGCATGCGAACGTACACTTTTCTTTTCTTTAGAGTACGCGGCATGAACTGTTGTGTTCATACGTCATAAGAAGATTTCTCTTCTTTATAAGATAATGCGCCTTGGCATTACACATTTCTTTTCTTTAGAAACGAGGCTGGCGATGTGAGCAGGCGTCATAATCTCTCTCTTTTCAACTCTCTTAGAAAACATGTAATCAACCCCATTATCATTCAGGTAGGCTTTTTGTCGTGACGGTGATGGAGATAACCCAATATGATGAATTTGACCTTGAAGTAAACTAACTCGTGACTTAAACTTGCACATATGTAACAAGAAGTGCGAGACTTCATGCCCATTTGAATCTCTAAGTACTCTATACTCCTCAACCAACCAACCATCAAGTATAAGACGTACATCACCTCTTGAGAATCCACAATTGAATGTGACACTGAGCACTATAACGTAACTCCTTAAAGTGATAGTTATTTTGAGATGATAAGAGCCCAATTTCCCCAAGTGGTAAAAGAAAAGGTAAAAGTCACTCAACAATAACTAGATTTCCAAGTCTTAGTTTTTGATAATAAGCTCGAACAAGGATCATGAAGAATCTTCATCCATCCATCCATACCTTCAGGATACTAAGTACACTCGCCCGTGATAATTCACTTCAACCTCAAATAAATAATACCGATTCGCCGTTGTCACATCTTATAGTTACTTTCAAATCTAGCCTCCTTTGACTTTTAAGTGAACTATGATAATGGTTTCATCCGACCATGGTTAAAAGCACATAACCCGTAGAACCATGTAATAACCAAACGCCATGACAATATCCAAACACATCAATTCATGAAATACACCCTTTATCCCTTCTTGAAGTAGAAACGGTTACCACATCAAGTAGATCGAAATACACTTTCTCTTCTCTAAGATGGTTCCATCAATACGGGATTTTACAACTCGATGGTTTAAACCGAGAAATAGTTTCTTTGAGTTTTACAAAACCAAGAATAAACCCGAATAGATCCGAAAATGCACTTTACTATTACCGGGATGTTTCCATTGTCACGGGATTTTGCAAGTCTATGATTTAAACCGAGAAATAGGTTCTTTCGCAGTATTTTACAAAATCAAGACAAAACCGTAAACAATGTCAGCTTGAATGTGTTATGACAACTTTGGTTTCGGTGAATAACCGTTTTAGGGGAACATGCAGCGGTTCGTTAACGATTCATTATCCAACATCATCAACAATCCAATACACACTTTGGTAAACACATCATTCACACATTCTGCTGGCTAATGTTGTGACCACCTGGTGAAGTAAACACGATATACCAAACTTGATCATGAAGTAAAATTCCTCAGATTTGTTACTTAACTTTGTACTAATCTATGTGAAGAAGAAACGGTGTACCCAATGTACAAAACCTCTTGACATTCTCAACTGAGTGAGACACCGAAGTGATAGCTACGTTGTGGGTTAAGTGAGAAAGAATCACAAACGCAACTAAATAGTCAAGTCTTTATCACCCTCTATAACAGCTCAAATAAGTAAACTTGCCCGAAAAACCTCACTTCAAATCCAAATAAAAAATACCGTATAAACAACCCCGTAGTCAACTTCGAACTTCAACATCAAAATCTCATTATCAAGACTCAATATCAACTCGCACAAGTCGGATATTAATTCAAATCCTTATCCAGTCTTAGTCATAGTCACTCCAATCGGCCCAATTTCAATATCCAAACAAATCAACCCATAACAATATCACCCAGTCCATTAAAATCCATAAATCCGATCCAAACAGAATTACTCTCATCAATTATAAAATCGCTCCAATCTTTTACCAAATCTATCCAACATCCACCAAACACAAATCTCACATAGTGACAAAACGCATAAACTCCAATAATACTCAATTCAAATGAAATTAAACTATCAAATCTCATTATATCTCGTATTATCAACTATCATGGATAAGGCATAACTGTCTAACATCCAATGAATTTCAGCCCACGACACGTTTTAACACAAGTCTCACATTAGTACAAAAAGGCACTCCCGGTAGAATTTTTATCCGATCCAAAGGATTATACAAATGTGGCCCAAAGACTTTCGGATACAATTCCACTATATCACATTGAAACCCAATCCAATAATCCCACACAAACCCTAATAATTAGGGGAGTATATAAAGCATACTTCTCACACCAAACCCTAAAATCACTCACTTTATCAAAACCTAATCACAAACTATAAGCCTCTTTTATCACCTATCATCTCGGTCACAAAAACCAACTGCTTCAGATATTAGTCCAAATCATATCGAAACACAAGTCACTCAGATAATCAATTATCATTCAAGTCACACCCAACGGATCTCACAAGAATATACGCAACTCATCTCTAAATATTCCTCACAAACCTAACAAATCCCACAAGAAAAATATGTCGCTTCACATACAACCTCTACGTACACATACACACCTTTGTTACGAGGATGGTATAGGGGCGGTTGACATTTCCTGAGGATGGTTAAGGTTTGAAACGTCTTCAGAAGCACTTAATCCGAAGGCTTCAAGATCTAATGACAAGATCACGGGTAGGTGTAATCTTTTGGTCCATCTTGTTTTGAGTCTTAAGCAGAATCGAAAATGATTTAACATAGTTGTTATACTCATTTCTTAAATTCGCATATTATCACGAATGAGTTGATCTATGATGATTGAGGTACAAAAAAAATCATGGAAGGATTTGAGTATGAGTAATGAGAGCAGAGATCGTTTGATTCATTTAGTATACGTTTCTTGTCTTTTCCCATTAACCGAATGTGATGAATGTGTGAAACTATACTTGGTTTTGTACTTGCATCAATATTTCGAATATTATCATTAAACCCAAGATCTATGAGGCATAGGTACTTATGTGAATAGATCGTTTAAGATCTATGTGTTTGACAAACCATTCACATAAAGTACAAGGCTGAGATCGAATCTTGAAACATGTTTGAGTCATGAACGAACCAAGAAAAGAAATTAACATACTTGTTAATGTTCTTCTCTAATGATTCGGATAATGTAATGAAGCTTAGTCTTCAAAAACAATGGATGAGGAATGGGGATCAATTTCAAAATCATAAAGATTCAAAAATAGTTGATCAAGCCGAATTGATTATTCATACGAATAGTTTGTTGTATGAATCATGAGAGTTGGGGAGAGGTGTGAGGGTCCTTTGTTGAGTCTAGATTAGGATTAGTTTTGGGTTGTTGGCTGTTGATATTGTTCGATGACTAGGGTCTGTTTTAATTCACCTTTACATCTCGTTTGCTATACCAAGTCATGGACTAATGATGTTAAGGATACTGAGGTCGTTGTTTATGGATGTGGTATTTTGTTGGTTTTGGTCGAGTGAAAGGTTAGCAATGCATAGGTCTTGTAGTTTGGTTTCATGGTCGAGTCATAGTCTTCTTCTTCATCATTTGTCACAGGTTGAGTGCGTAGTGACAATGGTCTTGAGCCAACTTCGTAGCCAACTTCTTCTACCAACTCGCTAACAGTAAGCTAGCCAGAGTAAACTGTAGGAGTAAGCTAGCCAGAATTAGCTAAGCTAACTTCGCTACGACTTGTTAAATAACAAGTCGCTAGGTGACCCGACTTCGCTAGGTAGATTCAATGTATTTGGACATCTTGTTACGACAACTTCGCTAGCATGAATATGAGTTTTCGACCACTTTCGACAACTTCGACCATATTCATAATAAACCCAAAAATGTAAACTTGACCTCATATATATCGGTTTGACCTGTTTGACCATTGAAGCGGTCCATATGACGCAAGATTACAGCGTATTTATGGTACAAAGCAGTCATATGAGATGAGTAAAAAACGTGACTTGACAAAGCTTGACACAAGACATATTAACTGATATACCTTCTTGACACTTTTGACCAATTGATACCAAAACTTGTAAAAACAGTTTTACCCACAAAACAGTAATAAACAGAGAATATAATCCGACCACAAAAATAGACACACCAGTTACAAAACATGTATCAAACCACACAAAGTCATCAAAACACAAAAACCTTGGCTCTGGTACCAATTGTAGGATCGTTATTTTTATTGTGTTGATGATTCGGGTGGTCTTGGGAGATCAAAATACATGTTTGCCATTTTAGAGAAGTAGAGAGAGGTGTTCTTGCTAGAGATTTACTCAAATGTTGAATGTTAGATTATGAGAAGCACCACCCCTTCCATGGATGGAAGGGTATTTTATACAACAAACACCACGACCTCCTATGAAACATTGGATGGGGGATCTGATGGGTAAAGACGAATCCTTCCTCGGTGATGCACTAAACTAATTTCGCTCTTGACTAACTAATTAACTACATATGCGTAAATAGCGACAAGTCTACGAGCTAACGTAACTAGATAACATTTGGGGTGACCGGCTTACTTCACTAGAATTTTCTAATTCCTAACAGGACCAAGCCCGACCCTAGGTGGTGATATGG
>OU343220.1:89653077-89804627 GCA_910596185.1 Chrysanthemum makinoi | reverse complement strand
TCGATCTTAATTTTTGGATTTTACGATACTACGAGGCAAAAATGATCCAGACCCTATGTAAGATCTTAGCACACTTAATATCTTATAAGATCTCGATCTTGATTATATAATCTTAAGATCTAACCCGAGCCGATCTTACTTTTCTCGATTTGTAAACTAAAAACTAAAAAGTTATGGATCATGTTTTATAGAATTAAAAAAACAACATGTTAATCTTTTTAAATATTTCATATTCATAATTAAAACAACATTTTGTAGATATGAATGATATTGCAAAGATTGTTAATAAAATGATATCATAATAAGATCTTAGGATCCTGATCTGATTTTACAATTCAAATATTGCAAAAACAAAAATAATTCTGAGTAAGATCCTGATTTTAAAAACTTTATTTTATTCGCCATGTAAGCTCCACGTTACTATTTACTATTTTATTATATTTCCCCCAACCTTTGCAACACTTCTTTATCATTATTTACATATTATCTCATTTTTTACCATTTAAAGTACCCCCACTAAACACATTCCCATTGACAAAATGTTTTTTTGCCGCAAGGAATAAAAATGAAAGAGGTGGCGTTTGTGCATTTTCCCACGTAAGTGTTGCAGCCCATCATCCCGCATATACTGGCTACTGGCTACTGGCTACTGGCTACTGCGCATTTGTAACAATAACTTGAGTTAAACTTTAATTTTCTGTCACGTTTGCGTTATATCTGCTTTAACATTTAACCTTAACTCACCAAAAAAACATCCGCTATTATAACATTTCCAAAGTTAAACCTTAACTCACCAACAATTTACAAAAACAACCCCACATTTAAGGATAAAAAAAAAAAAACATGCATTAGAAAGGTAACGGCCAACCCTTAACACCCGAATAACTTAAAGCACGATATGGTTAACTTGGGTTAACACCCAAATGTTAAACCTTAACTTGTATTTGCAAGTTATGGTTGCAAGTAGGGGTGGCAATTTCGACTTGAACAGAAATCCACCGAAACCGACCGAAAATTAACGAGGTTCGGTTGTGCTAAATAGATTTGGTCGGTTTCAGTCGATTTATCTAACCCGTTTATTAAAATGTGTCAGGTTCGGGTTGAGAATAAAAATCAAGCGGGTCGACCGCCAACCCGTTAAGTTTTTCATAAACTCAAAATTATTTATTTTTATTATGCGGGGTTAAATGTGTTAAGCAGTCAACCCAACAACTTGTTTAACTCGTGTAATGTGCCAACTTTTGTGTATAAAAAGGGTTAAATTGTCAACCCACCCGTGAACCGATTCAACCGTTTAACATATTCAACCCGTGTAACCTATTTAAGCGCAACCCAAGTATATATATAGGTTAAATGGGTTAGGTTCGGTTATGTCTAAGGTTAGGGTTGACATGGTAGGCGACGATGATTTAAATGGGTCAGGTTTGGGTTGGGATTTTCTGACCCGTCAACCTGACAACCCGAACCCGCCAACCCGAACCCGACCTGAATTGCCACCCCTAGTTGCAAGTGCTTTTAGTGATGCAAAAATAAATGTAAACCAGAAACAAAATCTTGGAATAATAAAATGGTACAGAATTTAGATTTTGTTTGGTTTACACAGTAAGGTGTTTTTAGATTCGAACGTTGTAAATGTATACGTTGGGGAGCGTTTTGTGAGGATTCAAACGGCTATTTAGCCCAAATAAAAAAATAAAAATAAAAAATTCTTCCTATTTAACACCTACACTCATCTCTCAAAAAAAAAATTACCCTTACATTTAAAAAAAAAAACACACACTAATCTCTCCAAAAAAAATGTCTACCGATTCTTCCGATTACGTTGTTCCTTCTTCGTCTGACGAGCTATCCACGGGTAGCTCGTTGCAAAATATGCTTCAACTAGCGGCTCAGTATTATGAAGACACGGCAAGCTCTAGCCGAACTAGCGTAAATCGTCATCGGGATATAGGTCTTGAAACTTTAGAGAATGATTGGTTCGTTGAAACACCAAAGTACAACGACAATTACTTTAAAAAAAATTCGAATGGAGAAAAGCATGTTTTGCAAATAGTGGGTGACATTGAAGCGAGATACCCATATTTTCAAGAAGGCTATGACGCGCGAGCTCAAAAAAGTTTCACGGCGAAACAAAAAATCACATCGGCTGTTAGGCAACTCGCAACCGGCAATCCGCTCGATGAGTATGATGAATATTTATGCATGTCTCAAAGAACGTCACGTGAAAGTCTTGATCATTTTTGTGAGGCTATCATTGAGTTTATGCGGTCGGAGTACCTACGTGGCCGACAGCACACGACCTTGCTCGCATTTTCCAGGCCCATGAAGCGAAGCATCACCTCCCTGGGATGCTTGGTAGCCTCGACTGTACACACGTCGGATGGAAAAATTGTCCTAGACATTTGAGAGGGCAATATACGAGAGGTGACTATGGTGTTCCCATTATTATGCTTGAAGTCACCGCGTCACAAGATATGTGGATTTGGCATGCTTTTTTTGGTCCACCGGGTCAAACAACGATATCAACGTATTGAATCGGTCGACTTGTATCTTACAGCATTTCGAAATGGCGGCGATGAGTAGTTCATTCACGTGAATGGACGCTTTACAAACGCGGCTACTATTTGGCAGATGGAATCTATCCTAAGTAGTCCACACTTGTTAAAGCATACCCGTATCCAAATGACCCAAAAGAAAAGAGATTTACAAAGTTACAAGAGGGAGCGAGAAAGGATGTCGAGCGAGCTTTTGGTGCTCTCAAAGGAAAATGGAAAATTCTTGATCGACCACTGAGCTATGACCAAAGCGAAGATTGCCAATCAGGTTCATGCGTGTGTTATTTTACACAATATGGTTATAAGCGAGAGGGCAATCTCACGGTTCATATAATGGATCCGCCGGTCCGGCCGAGTGTTCGACGACAGTGTGGTAGCGGAGTTACTAGACGAATTTCTCCATGACCGTCTTCGAAATGATCTCACGAAGCACGTAGCACGTGAAGACTTGCCGCATCTCGATGATTAATGGCTTTTTTTTTATTTTAATCTAGTTATTTTTAAGTATTATGTTATGTTTTTTTTTAAAGTATTATGTAATGTTTTTTATTTTTAATGAAATGGTATGTTTTTATTATAAATATTGTATGTGATTTTATGTATTTAAAAAAAATGAATTCGGGTACTAGGGTACCACTCCCACTAGTTTAGGTAGTGTTAGGGTAGTATTGGGGTAGTTTTGAGTTGGAAGGTTTTTATTGAATAGAGGTGATGTGACACCCTCAGGGTATTAGGCTTCCACTCCTCCCTCCCTAATGCAACAAAAAACAAAACAAAACATGGCATGGTCTATATTTCCATCACATAATTCATGGGTCCATGAGAACCACACAAGTTGGTCCATATTCAAATCAATCAATTGAAGATCTTACATAATCATCATACATCATCTGCTTGTAATCATTTTCCAAAATATTTAGTCTTGCTAAAAGTATGTTATATTCATGTATCAAGCGAGTTTCTTGTACATACGCTGATTTAAGTTCAAACAACTTCTGTCTAGATACGAACTTATTGTTTGTTTTAAAGAGTTAATTGCATTTTTGGTCCTTGTGGTATGGCCAAATTGCAGATTTGATCCTTAAAACTTTGAAAGTGCACTGAACGTCCCTATTTTGAAGTTTCCATTACAGTTTTGGTCCCCATGGTATGGCCAAATTGCAGATTTGGTCCTTGTGGTATGGCTAAATTTCAGATTTGGTCCATAAAACTTTAATGATGTCTGGGCCCCGAGGACCAAACATGCAACGAAAACTTTAAAATAAGGACGTTCAATGCACTTTCAAAGTTTTAAAGACCAAATCCGCAATTTGGCCATAACACAGGGACCAAAAATGCAATTAACTCTGTTTTAAATGATTTGAAACGTTGGTGATATTTTAGGAAGGTTAGTTTCTTCTCTTATTTCTTCTCCCATGTTCGTTTTTTTTTTCACCCAACCCTAAAACATGATGTAGACTTATCACCTCCCACCCAACCCCATTTGTTGCTTATCATCAAATTCTGAACAAAAAAACCCAAATGGTGGTGCAAATGTGAGCTACTTTTCGGGAAATGGTGGTGCACGCAATGTTTGTTGAAATGCCACCTATTGGTTTAGGTAAATTTTTCCTTTTTTTCACGGTTTCATCTCGAGGCGTGTTTCTTTTTATTCAGTTTTTTATGGCTTCTTCATCCTCGGATGGCGCATGGCCATGTCCATTTCGTAATTTTCATTGTTGCCTAGATGGGGAAGTGGCGAATAAAGGGACTCCTCGGTTGATTTCTCATATCAAAAGATTGCATCTTTCCTTAGCCGAACGTAGAGATGTGTTGCGAGAGGCTTTATCTACGGATCATGGGTTGTACATGGCTATGGAGGAAACATTGAAGGTTTTTGGTCAATGGATGTGTGGGAAGTGTATGAAATTACATGCAATTAGTCGGGCATGTCATCACCCTGACGGCCTGATTCGGTTTACTGATAGAGTTAGTGGGCACATTATCGGGATTGTGAAACCTTCTATCATAGTGCCTAAGACCAATGATCATGAGCCGTTTGTATTGGATGTTGTACTCCTTGATCGTGTTTTCAAAGCACCTATCGTTACTGTCAAAAGCATTCCACATGGTTGTCGTATGGCTTTCTCACAGGCGTTGAAAACAATTATATACTGTAAGTAGTCGCCAACAGGGATCTATTGGAGCGTGGGTTAAGTTGTTACTTCTTCCTCGTTGCACTTTGCAAGTGTTTAAACCCACAAATAGACAAGAAAGCATATCACGGGAATCGGAAGGCCGTGCAAAATCGTTCAATTCTGAGCTCGCTAGCCACATGGGGGAAAGAGGATGGTGTTGCCATTTTAGTTAAAAATATATTAGATGGATCGGGTCCGGTGCCTCTTAACCAAGGAAGCGTTGATATCCAAAAGGAGAAAAATGCTGGTAACACCAACATCGAGGCGTGCCTTCGTAAGGTTGGCGATGGTCACTACAGCAGCGGTGAAGGTGTTATGCTCATCGAGGGGTTGCTCCGCATAATGATGATCTGTGATGGCTTTGGGCTAAACATCCGCACAAACCACCTCCGTCTATGCGAGCACTACTTATCTTGAGCACTGCCCTTGTTGTGGAGGTTGATAACGTCATTGGTTGTATTAAATCCTTCCCTAAAAGGACTTCTTGTGGGGCGGCTTGCGGTCACAACACATTTTGGATGCTTTATGTGGTGATGGGTCTGCTGTTGCTAGTGGTTTATTAGGTGCTATCACTGCAGTGGTTAATTTGTGGTTAGGGGGAGATGTCCGTCGGCTCTTGCGGAGTTTGTTGCGTCTGCTCCTCTTACGCCGCTCTTGAAACCCGACAACGGGATCCGACCTATTGCATGGGTACTATATGGGCGGTTGGTTTCCAAGGTGGCTATGAAAGGTGTTGGCAAAGAAATGACCAAGTACCTTAATGATTTTCAGTTTGGGGTCGGTGTGTCGAGTGGAGCAGAGGCTATATTACATAGCATTAACATGTTGTTAAGTGATCGTCACACTGACGGGTCTCTTGCGATGCTTACAGTGGATTTTTCTAACGCTTTTAACTTGGTGGATAGATCAGCTTTACTTCATGAAGTCAGGATGAGGTGCCCTTCTATTTCTTTATGGGTAGAATTTCTATATAGGCAACCAGCCAGATTGTATCTTGGAGATAATCATATATGGTCCACCATTGGGGTTCAGCAAGGTGACCCGTTAGGACCACTTCTTTTCGCTCTTGTGTTGCATCCCCTCGTGCACCAAATCAGAAACAATTGCAAGCTTCTTCTTCATGCGTGGTATCTTGATGATGGGACGGTCATTGGTGACAGGGGTGGCTCGGGCTTTGGACATCATTAGAGGACGGGTCCGACTTTGGGTCTTGAATTGAATATCGGAAAACCGAGCTTTTTGGCCTTCTTGTGATGGTAGGAAGCTTCGTAAGGGTTTATTCCCAAACGACATCGGTAGGCCATCGTTGGCGGTGAAGCTTCTTGGGGCGATTAGTAGGGATGCGGTTTTATTAGTGGGTTGGTAAAGAAGAGGGCTTCTAGTGCTATTGATATGATGTGTCTCCTTCCCACTAGGAGACCCGCAGAGTGAGCTTCTCTTGCTTCGATCTTGCATGGGTATTGCTAAACTTTTTTTTGACTTAAGGACGTGTCAACCCGTATATGTGGAGGAGGCTGCTCTGCTTTTTGACAAAGGATTGCGTGAGGCGATTGAGGATATGGTGGTTTGTGGAGGTCCCTTCTTTGGGGATCTCCAGTGGCGACTTACTTCTTTACCTATTAGGTTTGGTGGTTTGGGGCTATATTCGGCGGTAGAGGCTTCATCTTATGCCTTTGTGGCCTCGAGGGCCCAATCTTGGGTGCTTCAGGACCAAATCTTACGCAGCAGTGGTGTATGCGACATGGATTATGATTATGATTGTGCTTTGACTTGTCTTCGTGATATGATTCCAAGTTTTGACTTTGGCGGTTTCACTAAAAAGGACACCGCCCCCACTAAAGCCCAACACACATTGGCGAGTGCCCCTTTTAGCAAGATTGTCCAGGACATGGAAGTTCACTTCGAGATGACCGTTAGACAAAAAACGTTTTTAGTGTCTGCGTGCACCACATGCTCAAGAATTTCTCCTTGCCATTCCTATAGATGGTCTCGGTCAACATATGTCGCCGATTGAGTATCGCACTATCCTTAAATATCGCCTCATGATCCCAATTTTTTCGGTTGATGAAAGTTGTCCGGTTGTCACAAAGCTTGTTTGGACTCATTCGGAGCATACGCTTGATTGTAAAGAACTTCGGGGTTCAAATCCGACCACGATTTGGTTAGGGATGTTCTTTTTGACATATTCAGCGGGCTGGGATTTCGTTAAGAAAAAGCACCGTGAATTTCTTGGTGACCCGATGGAAGGAAGATCGACACTTAGGCGGTGACATTTTGGTCTTTGGATGGATAGGAGGGAAACATGCTTGTGTAGATCTAACGGGCGTTTCTCCACTTGTGGGATTGGGGAATCATGCTTTACGGTCAGACGCTTTGAAAGCCGCTTCGTGCAAAGTAACCAAACACGAGCGTGCCTTGATAACCAACAGCGTTTATACCTTTTGCATTTGATACATTTGGCTTCCTTGCATCGGCGTGGAGCGCTCAAAAGAGTCCAACGGGTTATGCATGGCAATGTTACGACCCCAAGGTCTCTGAATGTAGTTTTTAAAAGACTAAGTTTTGCTATTCAAAAATGGCTTGCTTTATTCTTGCTTTTGTCGTTTCAGTGTAATATTCTAACCACTAATAAATAATAACACAATTACTCTGGGATGGAAAGAGGGCCTGCTCCGTGACTTTTGAGCACTGACAATTGATGATGTTAGCAAGTACAAGTCCCATTTAAGGTTAAATACATTAAATAATACTTTTAAAAAATTACAAAGTTTTTAAAATAACTTTTTTATTTATCATTTTAGTACATCAAAACTTTCAAATTTGCTACCATATACAAAATATGATAACCGGCTACATACTATCAAGTTAGATTGCTTATTTGGCTGCTACATTAACAAAGATGAGTTGCCAAATCAACTAGTACTTAGAGCACACGGTATGGATACCGATGGCTAGCCAAACGCACCCACTTTTCACCATTGGCACCGCCAATGCCTTACCAGCCAAAATGCCATCGGTTAGCCAGACGTCCCCAAGCTATTTTTTATTTTTTTTTATTTATTTTTATTTTTTTTTAATTTTGCATTGTAAGTGAGTGGGTATTTTTAGTGGGGTATTTTGTGAGACCAGTAACATGTTAGTCGTGTGTTATGAGAGAGAGGTGTTTTAGTTATTGGTGTGTTATTTGGAAGGGATGATGTGGCGTTGATGTGCCATACCAATAAAGTGTTATTGGTATGCACCATACTTGTACTCTTATGTGGATGGGTAATGCTTACGTGGATTTTGCATTTCTATTTTCATCCCTTAATTTCATCAATTCTATAAACTTAGCCCTCGCTCCCCCCTCCCCCAAACCCAAATAAATAGATAAATCTATACTCCTCCCGCCAATTTATGTTCATAATGAATCTAGATGTTTATTCAGGTTTGAAACTCTCTATTTTTCTCGGGAAAAGGTCAAACTTAATGTCAATTTACTGTAATGGGTGTTTGTCATCTCAGGTATAATTAGGGGTGTAAACGAGCCGAGTCGAGTCGAGTACTGCCAAGCTCGAACTCGACTCGATTAGTAAAACTTGAGCTTGAAACTCGACTCGAGCTCGTTCGAGCTTTGGATTTCAAGCTCGAGCTCGGCTCGTCATCTCAAACTCGAGCTCGAAACTCGACTCGAGCTCGATTATTGCCACTTTTAAAGCTCGAACTTGATGAAAAGTGGGCATATCAAGCTCGACTCGACTCGATTTTACGTAACTATATGTATATAAAAGGGTAAAATTGTAATATCATTGAAGCTCGATTAGGGCTATCGAGCCTCACGAGCTGAGCATATTCGAGCTCGAACTCGGCTCGAAAGTGTACTCGAGTAGCTCGAGCTCGAGCTCGACTCGTTTATATCGAGTCGATTTCGAGTAGTTTACGAGTCGATCTCGAATAGCTCGCGAGCTGTCTCGTCTCGTTTACACCCCTAGCTATAATCAATTTATAGAACTAAAAGCATCAAAGTAATCAACTAATCCATTCCAATCTATTATGACACACACATGCACACACCCACCCGATTGTATATATTTTTGGTGACGTGTTGTCCGGTGATGGTGGCGTCGTTAGTGTTGACGATGGTATTGTATGGCGATGGATGCATCAGTGGCGGCAGTGGAGAAGGTAGCTAGATGAGGAAATGGAGTTTGTGGTCAGGGTTTGGAGTTGATGTAGAGTTTGTGTGTGTGGGAGTACATGAGTTAACCTAACAAGTTACTCGTAAAAGTCAATTTCCGCGAGATTAAAATAATAAGTGAAAGAAAGTGGTTAAATAATGACTCGGAAAATACGAATTGTTACACATATGAACCAAACCGGAACCACTCGAGTCATACTTATGTTATTGAGATATGTTTAAAAAACTTACTTTAATCATTTTTTTTTCAAATATTAATATCTTTCAAGCCGTTAATCGTTAAGCGAAAAAAAAATATATACCATTACGACAAGCATTTAATTATCTTTCTATAGATAGAAACTTTGATATACTTTCGACAAATTTTTTTTTCGTGTTTTTCACGTTTTTTTTTTTTTACATTTTTTCCTTTTTTTTCGTTGCTGAAATTTTCATGAAAAAAATCACATGTGATTAAAACTAATTTGAATATCACATGTGATATTAGTGTTAAATCACATATGATAAATTTGAATATCACATATGATATTAGTGTTAAATCACATATGATAAATTTGAATATCACATGTAATATTAGTGTTAAATCACATATGATAATATATCATATGTGACTTAACCTAAATAATGATATTACATATCATATGTGATTTATAATATCAATGTGATATTCAAATCGTGTTTATCACACGTGATTTTTCATACAAATCTCGATTCAAAAAAAAAAAAAAAGGAAACGATGAAAAAAGCGCATTTTTTTAAAGTATATCAAAGTCTTGCGTCTATAAAAAGATAATTAAATGCTACGTCGCGATAATTATAATTATTTAACAACGATTAACGGTTTAAAAGATATTTAAATTATAAAAAATATGTGAAATAATAAAATGCTTTTAATCTCCACCATTGATTTTTTTTAGATAGAGGGTGGGGATGAGTCACTTGGTATTTGAGAAAAGTTTTGTATGTAAAGTAACTCTCCTACAAAGCTTAATTCTCTTGAAGTATTTAGTATGTTTTGTAACATGAGAAAAGTTTATGAATAGGTTTATCCATAGTACGAATAGATTTATGATATGAAAAGCTTTACAAATTAACCAATCATACCTTTAGGTTTAAATTTAGGTTTTAGTTTTAAACCTAGAATTCATTTTTCAATTGTATAAATTTTTTAATAGGTTCACTACCTTTAAATTAGAGATCATAATATTTTTGTGTCGCATATAGTTAAAACAGTTATTACTCCACCTCTTAAACTAAATGTGTAACTAACTTCCTATTTTTGGGTTTCTAATTTTCTATGTAAAAGTGAATGCAATAACCTTAATTTTGCTAATTTATTATAGCCCGACAAAATGCTGTTAAACATTTAAAAAAAGATTACATGACACGTTCCCATCCAAATCGAAGTGTATGTAAAGGGAAGGTCCACCATGGTAAGTGGTATAAGAATCATAATGTTGAAAATGAAGTTTGATGTGCCAATACTCCATCATAGTTTTTCATGTCCCAACCCAGTAACTTTATCTTTTGACCCATGATCATTCTCATCATTAGAAAGTGAATAATTCAATTTGTTTCTATTTGTTTTAATGTTTTGGTTACTTATAAAATTGCTTTCTGATCCAAAACAGACATTCTCATATACAATTGTAGGTATAAGATATTGCTTATCAGCATCAACTCAACAAATTAGCAAATTCGCACTAAGAAGAAAATCCGGATTTTTAACATTGACCTCTTGAGGCTGACCGGGTAAAACCCCTCCAAAGCTTCAACAGGAACTCAGGTGGCCAACTGACCTAAGTCAGTTGGTTAGCAAATGATCTATATTGATGTGTTAGAAGAGTGGTCGTAAAAAACAATTCTCATCACTTACAAATAACAAACTCATTTGGCAAATTCTTCTTTGAACATTAACTTGCGTTAAGAAACTAGCAAGAAGCTTGGTATGATGTATTGCTTATAAGCATCAACTCAGCAAATTAGCAAATCCGACGATCTATATTGATGCATTAGAAGAGTGGCCGCCAAAAAAAACAATTCTCATCGCATACAACTTACAAACTCATTTGGCAAAATCTTTTCTGGACATTATTTCTTGTTAACAAACTAGCAATAAGCTAAAGATATATGACATATAACATTAGGTGTGAATGGCACATGTCGATTATATGGACGAAAGCTATTCTGACAAAAATCACATTACTTTTGGTCATAGACTTGCATATATTGTTGATGCATAATCTGGCGCGAACTTGATTCAACGACTCTCCTTTGCCGTTAGTCGTCTTCTCGAGCTCTAGTAGACCTGTCAACAAAGAGAACCCGTTAGGAGTGGACCCGTGGCGCGGTCCGCGCCTCCGACGGTCAAGTTAGTATCGTTAGCATAATAAGTGTTGTTAGGGTTAGAGATAACGCTGCATGTATATATAGGACATGGATTAGGGTTTAGGTGTAGAGTGTGCGCATCTGCCGGGCGACCCATTCTGGCCCGATCCGGACCATATCGTCACAAGCCCCCAAGTCTAGTATGAGATAGCGCAGCTGGCTATGTTATCTTGAACCAAATGATGGCCGCGTAGGTGAAAGTGGATCCCGTATCTTGCATCCTGGGTAAGGCGTACCTTTTGTACCGTGCGACGGCATGGTGCGATAGAAGACGTGCTTCATGTAGCGGAAGTCGTGGCCGTGCTTGCGACAAGAAGCGACAGGGGAGGCGTTATACGTAGCGAAGTCTTGTATTTGTCTTGCGACAAGAAGATGCGACGAGAAGGCGTGCTTCTGGCGCATTACATCCGTCTTTGACCAACGAGAGGGCGTCTCCCCTGCGGCAAAGATGCGTCGCGAATATTTAAATCTGTCTTTGTACCGAGCTTGCGCTGCTTCCAAATATACACGCGATGCGTCGGAAACATTGGTAGTATATACCACTGTAGCCCCCAAGTTTGATGGTGCTACTCATGTAGGACATGAAACTTATTTAATCTAGCAAATGAAAACTGAAGATCAAAGGAATGCGCGCCAAAAAGAAAAACCCTAATGAAGTGAAACAATAAACAGCACATAGCATGAATAATATATTGTGCATAGCATGAATAATATATTGTGCATAGCATAAATAATATATACTTATATAGCATATAAGAAAAGTGGCAGTGCGCACCCGTCGTGGGATGTGTACCGACGAAATAATTGATTGCGTTTTTTTTTTTTTTTAAATGTATAAAATAAAACGTGGCGACCAATAGGCGAGATGGATTTATCATAACCCATAGATTCGAACGTTTGTGGATGATCGCAGATGTTTATACCACGGCCTTTGTCCATCGCATCATGGCGATTGACTAGCATCGTGGTGTTCGGCGTCGCGCGTTCTCTGCGAAGATGTGCGACGCACGGCCTAACGGGTAGATTTATCGCGACTGCGTTGTTCGGCGCGAACAGCGTACCAACCGTAAAAGCGATATCTGGCGAATTAATTCGCGGCTAAAAATAAAATAGATCCGATCATGCGATATTTTCTTAGGTCGATCATGCGGACTAAAAGATAAAATAGATCCGATCGTGCGGACTAAAATATGATTATTACGTAAACCAAAGTATGATTTAATTTAAAGTAAACCCATATATTTTATTAGGTAAACCAAACGTAATAATGAGAAAATATGATTCGATACCATAGTTTATTGGTTAACTCACGTTACCGTACCATGTAGGAGCATTAAATTGCGTTTACGTACCATAATTTCGAGAAAGAGTCTTTGGTTTTAGAGTTACCGACTTTAGAAATTGATTTCGCTTTTGGTATCTGAGAAACGAAACATAGTTTATTCGCGTCCACGGATAGCGTCAACTTGTTGATGCATAATCTGGCTGGTGGATTCAACGACTCACTCTCGTAGTTAATTAGTCTTCTCGAGCCCTAGTAGACATGTCAACAAAGAGAACCCGTTAGGGTGGACCGAGACCGTAGCCCCGGGGTCCACCTCCGACGGTCAAGTTAGTATGCGTAGCATAATAAGTGTTGTAAACTATGTTTCGTGTTCTCGTATTACCGAAAAGCAGAAATCAATTTCTAAAGTGTTGTAAACTATGTTAGAGATAACCTGTCATGTATATATAGGACATGGATTAGGTTTTAGGTGTAGAGTGGGCCGCATCTGCCGGGCCTGACCCATTCCTGGCCTAGTCCGGACCATACGTCCACACATATATAAGACGTACAATCCAAGTAAAAATATGAAATAGTTGTACGTAAAACTCTACAATATATGAACAATGTGAAAAATGTGTTTAATTAGACACTACTAGATGTTGTAAATTCAAATCCATCAAATAATATTTCTATGCAAATATATATCTTATGAAAAGCACATGAGATTTGCCTATGACTAGCTTGTGGTTATCGACTACAAAATGAAAAAAGAAAATCATAATTAGATACGGAGTGAAATACTATATTTGAAAAAGAGAATCGAAGCAAGTGACAAAAATCTTTCTTGGATCCATGGGCTATTGTTTTCCCCCATCAATCACTTTCTCTTTGGCATGAAATAATCATTTAAATTGTCTTTGCGGCCGGTGACTAATTATTCATTACTTTTTCTAGAAATGATACCATTTAATTATCAAAGTGGTGAGGTGACTTGTGGATAACCATGGTTTCTCATTGGATAACAAACCCTCACCATTTACCTTCAAATATATCATCAACACCATTCACTCATAGACCTTGTTTCATTCAAAATGGACAATGTTTTTTGGTCTTCTTGGACACAAGATGGTGTTTCTGATCAATTCAACAACTGGGATCATGCTTTACTAGCTACAAGTGTTCATCAACTAAGTGATTCTAATTATGGTGGTAACAATGTTGGTGAATGGGAAGATAATAAAGGGGCTGGATCAAGTGCTTCCAAGAACCATAGTGAAGCCGAAAAGCGGCGTAGAGATAGGATTAATGCCCATCTTGCTACTCTAAGGAAACTCGTCTCCAACTCGGATAAAGTTAATATTCTCTTTTTTCTTTTCTTGACAGTTTAGCTATGCCGAAATTTCCTTTTAACGGCAAAACTATAGTTTTTGGACACAAATTTTATTTTTGTGACCTTGAAAAGACCCCACTATAATGTTTCTCATTTATGTTGCCATTGAATATTTGTGTATGCAGATGGACAAGGCAACATTATTAGGGAAGGTAGTTGAGCATGTAAAAGATTTGAAGTTGGAAGCAAAGGAATTAGGCAAAGTGTTTACAATACCGACAGATTTTGATGAAGTGATCATTGATCATGATTCCAAAACTGTTGGCCCTTGTAACAATATTCTCATCAAGGCTTCTGTTTGTTGTGAAGATCGAGCAGAACTATTTTCGGAGATCAAGGACGCCCTAAATAGCCTCGGGTTAACCATGGTTGAAGCCGATATGACTTGTTTGGGTGGCAGGATTATTTGCAACTTCATCCTTTGTTTGACGAATAATACAAGTGAGAATGAAGTTACATCAATCAAACACTCTCTCAAGATATTACTAAATAGAATTGTTTCGACGTCTTCTTGGACAATGTCATCAAGCTATCGCATCAAAAGCAAGAGGCAAAGGTTTTTCTGCTCTTCTAGTTATGACACCAATGGCCGTGAATAGAGATTTCACTTCTAGCTGCATTATAAACGTTGCAAAATATAAATTGTTGTTAAATCGCAACGGTAATCACAAATAACGTACTCTATTTGCTTTCAAATTTTTAGGTGTTGATTTTAAGCTAGTGTTATAACTTATAATTTTATTATTTTATGTCTTCTTTGTTTCTCCAATTGTTTTGTTATGGGTGAGACAGTTTTTTGTAACGGGTGATTATTGTAACGTGAGTACGTGACAGTCAAAATGTATGCAAAATCATTTGTATAGTTAATTATTCGATGTTATACCTTAGATCAAATAATGGTCTAACTTAACTATATATAGCACTACTTTATGATCTAACATAACACATCGTTATTAGCTTACGCTTGATTACATTATTTTCTGAACACAAACACTGCAATAATGTTGACTTAAATGTTACTGCACAGAAATTAAATAAGTCTCTGGATATATTTTTTCTTTAGATTTTCGAACCTTTTGAATCATGATATATCCATAATCAGCTTATGATCATCTATATATAAACACTTTAATTTCCATGAAATATGAAAAACCTATATATGTGTGTAAAAACTTTGTTTCATCTTTTATAAAGCTATCCAAACGTGTGGACACATAATAAATTACTCGGGAATTGCATATATACCCACTAAAACTTGTATATTTGCATATTTCCACAAAATTCAAGTTTTTAATGCTTAATGTACAATGGTGTTTATGAATATTTTGGAGAAATATGCAGATATGCAAGTTTTAGTGGGTATATATGTAATTGCCCCATAAATTATATATCCATTGTGAAATGAGACTATAATATATCATGTATAGTAACAATAGGAATCCGGATCGATTGAGAATGTTTTTATTTTGAGAAGATTGAGAAGGTTTTCAAAAACGATAGATTTTTAACTTTGATTCATGTTTTTCAAGCGTAAAACTCATTTTAATGTGATTAAAATTCAAAATGTGTAAAAAATTTTTGAATCAATGTTAAAATCTCTCGATTTTGGATATATGTAGAATCTTGAATCATCTATACAAATTTAATGCATCATCATAACTCGATTTTAACAATGATTTGTGAATCAAATTTGTGATTTATAGATTCAATTCACTATAAAATGATGTTTACTTGTGAATCAAATAAAAAACATGAATCAATTTTCTCAAACGAAGATTTCTCAATCTTCTCAAAATAAAAACCTTCTCAATGGAACCGGAGCCGTAACAATAGTTATTAACTGATGCCGTTATTATAGATGGCAAAACAAATTAAATTATAGACCTCCATTCCATGCTTGAGCAGTTTTTGGTTCATGCCAATAACTTGCTCTCTCTCAAGACGGTTAAACCCTTTTTTCCCCTTAAATCCCTCTACCGTTTCAACTTCACTTCTATTAAATAAACTCATCAGTTGTTTAATGCATCTAGTTATCAACATGACGGTTACAAACGACACAAATGGTGGAAATGACGATGGTGGTTGCAACAAAATCAAAGTTTCTTGGAGTCCATAAGAGGATGCCACGCTCTTAAAGCTCGTGGAACAACATGGACCCCGAAACTGGTCACTCATCAGTTTCGGGGTTTCAGGCCGTTCTGGCAAGTCGTGGAGACTAAGATGGTGTAACCAGCTTATTCCAGTTGTGGAACACAGCCGGTTTACTCCAGAGGAGGATGAGGTGATCATTCGAGCCCATGAGGCTCATGGTAACAAATGGGCTACTATCTCTAGGTTACTACCTGGACGTACTGATAACTCTATAAAGAATCACTGGAATTCGACCCTAAGGCATTTGGGTGGGTCAAAGTCAGTTACTACCAAACGTTCATTCGCTGATGTGTCTATTGACTCTGCCCAAAGGGACCCAGGGTCGAAAAGGCATAGCGCAGTTAGGACAGTGGGCTATAATGGGCCTGAGACGTTGTTGAGTCTTATGCCCCCCGGAGATATTAAAGAAGTTGAAGAAGTGAAGGAGAACAAGGTGGAAATGGTGGCGGAAGATGACTTGGAAGACATGTGGATTGCGGGTGTGGATGACACGTGTCTTATGTCGATTATGAAGCGTATGATAGCTGAGGAGGTTCAAACATATATCAACAGTTTATAGGCTAAAGAGAGTTTCGTGCTTGCTTTTAAGCCCACTGCCTATAAACGCAAATAGCAAAAGTTCTCAATTTAGCATTTTGCAAATGTTTTTTATCCCTTTAGAAATATCTAGGCTAATGGTCTAAAAATGTATTTCACTTAACATTTTTGTTATTTTAACCATTTAATTTTTAATTTTCCTAAGAAAATCAAAACGTTCCTTAATCTTCCTATTATAGGCATCGTTATATGAAATGTTTGACGTGACAAGAGTTAATTACTTTTATCCCGTTTTTTCTTTTGGCTAAAACTAGTTCCAAACGATATTAAACCTTACCAAACACCAAGAACACACAATGCAACAACTATATAAACAAAACTCTCAGAAAGATACACTAATCACTTTTGGTTCTCTCTCTAGAACCGTAGCTAACAAAAATAACACAAGAGTGAAAAGTTATAAAACACCAACATACTATTCATTTTATATCGAAATGAGCCTCTTGCTTTTTTATTACCAAATATCCAACAAAACTTATTGGTGATGTGTTATTATGGAAAACATCATCGGATTAATATATTGAATCTCCTATGTGGCATTAAATTTATTTTATTCCTTTCTAACTTAATATGTGGAAAACAAATAAAAGAATTACTGTAATTAACAAAGGGAATATATTAGCTATAAGTTTGTGCAGCAATTAGCTACAATTTTGTGCTACAAATTGTGGAACCATATGGAAGTACTCCATGCCAAAGTTTTACTAGGGTAACGCTCAATCAAGAAGACTCATTGACGTAATCACACCACTTGAGTCACTGGAGATACCAGTTTTCAATCAGACAGCCGTGATTGGACATTCATGCTTCTCACCTTCTGACACTATTTCAAGTTGACTGGGAAACCCCATGCAAAAGACTTCACCCTTAGTGCAGAGGTGCCAATAGGTGCAAACACTGGTCAAAAGTTTGCGAAGAGGGGAGTTTAGGTGAGTGCAGGGAATGGTTGGGATGGGGCTCAAACAACTGTGATGGTTTTGTAAACTACGATTAGCTTGATAATCATATGATTTTACATGATTCTTCTTGTGTATGATCTCTTCTTCCAAAAAACCTGTGCATAAATGTTTTCAAATTTCATGATTGACCGTTTTTGTGACTAATTTTAATTCTGTTTGTGGAGCTCTTGAATTATTCTTAAAGAGTTGATTTCTTAGGGGGAAAAATGTTGAACAATGCATGTTCAGACTGCTTTATCAAATCTATTCACATAATTACTCGTTCTAACAAGGCTGTATAAAGAAGTTATAGCTCTAAAATTACTCATAACGTTTACTAATATTATTATAAACGTAAGTTAACTATCGAATATTAAGCAACCATGTCAGCCCAGGTGCATTTTCACTTATAATATTTGCAAGTGGAGCATTTAACACCACGTCAATGAAAATGCAAAACTTACAAAATATACTAGGCAATATGTGGATGCAGAAGTGAACAAGAGAAACAATTAAAAAAGCGGTGACCGTCGCGGAACACATTTCCATCCATGTAGCATTCTAGAAGTAGTTGCTGACATTTTCTGGTCAGGCGGGTGCACTCCTTTTAGAGTGTCAACGCACTCATAAACTGTTTCTTCACATGCTGTAGCAACTGTTGAGTTTTCTTCAACTGAACTTTCCGTGGATACAACACATTCAGAAACTGAACCAGGCACAAGTAAGCTCCTTTCAAGATTATTTGAATTATTGGCATATATTCTTTGACCACTTCGGGATGCGGTCACATTACTGAACTGTTATGAAAAAATAATACACTAGTTTAGCCATATGCTAGAATAACTACTACAATTGCACAAAGGTCGAAACTTAATATTGCAATGCATTTGGTGTTCTTTGAGAAAATAAAACCTCAAAACTAACAAATGTTAAACATCCGGAAGGAATTGGAACAAAAGCCACTTTTGGTTTCTATAAGTTATCACACTGGATATTAAGCTAAAACAAAAATAAATTAGATGTTCAGAACACATCAAGGGGTTGCGGATTTATTCTTATACTTTTGATTTCTTTGATACCGATCGATCTATTTACTTATTAGTTTCAAAACTTACGACCTTTATATTACTTTTTTGGGTAATCATGGTTTTCGAGCTTTTTTGCTGACTAATCCACACTCAAACCGGGTAAAGCCCTTCAGTTTGAGGAGGTTGGTGCAGCTACGCCAGTGTTTTTTACACTAAGCAAGATTCGAACTTGTGACATCTCACAATTTAGTGATGACAGTCACAAGCTTTACCAATTGGGCCACCCGTAAGTGGTTTACCTCTAGATTACTTGAGCAACAACATATATGCAATTGGAGAGATTTAACACAAACCTTGCAAACCAGGGAGCAATATACAAAGGATGACTTGATGTGCTGATTGCACACCAAACATGTGCATCTTGAATCTCTCATTTTCAATGCCAGACGTTGCTTTGGGCGCAGCAATACGACTTTCTCACTGTTTGTTGAATATGAATGAAAAATAAACAAAAATACTTCAATGCTTGCAAGTTCATCTATCTTAGGACTTGGAGACAAACTCAAGCGTTGTGTACGTTGTATGAATTTAAAACTTATGGTCCTGTAATAGTGAATAACACTCCCTATGAGACATAGATTGATACCGATACAAGTTTAAAAAATGTTTCATAAAAATGTGTACCCCAAGCTTCTTTATACATTTTGCTTATCAATTTGTCTAGGCTCGTTAACATTATTCCTATAAAGATTTGTCTAACAAGTGCCCTAAGAGCTTCGGTTAAACTACATTCATTACGCACAAACTTTTTTTCTAAAGTACAAATTGCATTTAACACACATTAATCAAACTCGTAAATTACCAAAACTAAATATGATTTCTAATTCAATAAACTCAAAGTTTCCTTTAAAAATAACGTTAAACCTTGCCCATAAGGCACCCGTTAGGCAATCTCTTTCTATAAAACTATAAACAACTTGAGATGAGGTCAAGATTCTCGGATTTCATACATCAAAATTATCGATTTTCATACACCAAATGGGTCGGTGGTAAGGCATATGATCTTATCAAGAGAGGTTAAGTATTCAAACCTCACTAGGTTCATATTTGGGGTGGCCATAAAAAGATCGGAAACGGTCACGGAATACCCTGGTTAGGCCACGTACATCTGAGCTAAAGGGTCGCCCTCTCCCGGGTTACCTCAACGAGAAAAACCTATCCATTTTGAATTATCAGTTTAAGTCGAGAGTTGGATATACAAAAGATCAAGCATACATAATTCATAGATTATTTAAATGCTACTGATTATTTAATATAGATGATTAGAGATCAAAACTGCAGCGTAAAAGTATGAACCAGGGACCAAATACATATAGGAAGTTTGCTTTTCTATTTCTTAGGATACACTTGTTTCAAATGTCCTTCATTAGGAGATTTATTTTTGGTAAAAATAGTTAAATTAACCTCTTTTCACAAAATACAGAAATAATACATTTTGTTACACTCTTTTGTATTCCGAACCGAAATAGCTTATAAAAACTCTTTTTATTCTATCGACTCTTCATTATGTAAGCATAATTTATTTGTATCTTACTAATAAACTACTCACTCGTGAATTTAACTTCTCTTAGAAAACAAAACAAACAAAACTCATGACTTTAAGTTTAAAAAAGGTGATGAAAATATATAATGAAGGTTATGAAAATTCTACAAAATGTCATTTCTTGGAATCGAACCTGGGTCTGCTGTATACAAGAGAGGGACACAACCATCTGAGCCAAGGGCTCTTTCATATTTTAGAAAACAACTTCAATACATTTAACAGCCTTTCTTACTGTTTCATTCTTAGTTATATAACACACTCGGTATATACTGAGCATGTGTTTGCATGTGATTTGAGTTTGAATTTGGTTTTCCAAAACATGTTCAGTGCATAGATTTAGTAAGCTCGAACATTTTCAAATAAGCACTTGGTTTACGTTGTCTCAAAATAAGCAAATCCGAGACCAGACTTGGATCTCTCTCGGTCCAACCGTTGGCCCGACAACATCAACACAACCCACAACCCAAAACGAAGTAAGCCCAAGAATAAGCCGAATAAGTATAAGTCGAAAATAAGCAATTTAGCGCCTTTCCAATATGAGCCAAAACTTATGTTTACATTTCTTCGTGTTGTTTTGAGTCAGAAACTCCAAATAAATCACCACACAAGTCTTAAACACAATCTTGGTTACTTTGCATGAAAGTTCGAACGTATGTATGTAGGTAGAACGTGTATATATGTATGTTGAATGAAATATAAATCAAGTAACACATCTTTAAGATGTTCATCTTTAATTTTTGTAAGTCGAAACATGTATGTGCATGTCGATTATGCTAAAGAAAGCAATGAAACTCGTTTTTGTTTTTCCAAAACTTAACATATGACTTACCAGGTAATATGAAATGTAAAAGTAGCATGTTTGCAAGTTTATAACTCAAAGAAATACAATTTTTAATTTTTTTTATGCATGCATCATGCATGTCGTGTGTAAGCAACCCAAACACACATTTTTGCTTTCAAGTTTTAAAACATAGCAACATGTCATTAAGTGTCAACTTCCTTAGCAACTTAGTAATGTAAGAATCATAAGACTTGGAGTTATAAAACTTTTACAGTGAGGAGTTACTTGTGTCGAGTGAGATAAGAGACCAAGACCAAAAACTTTAACCCAAAACTTAATAACCCAAGCTTGCCAAACCAAGAGTGTCCAGTTTGCAATATAACCCAAACCCTTCACTTCCTTCCTTTCTTTCCTGCTTACTGTCGAGTATGAGAGAGTTTTGTTATTTGTTTGTGTGGTGAAAGTGAGATAAGAGTTAAGGTGCTTAAGTAGAGTTTTACAAATGCAAGTTTAGGGGTTGTCATTTTGGTGCAGGCATCCTTTGTTTCTGTCCAACATGGGAAGACAAGAAGCAAGAGGACAAAAGATTGTGATGTGATGTTACATGAGACTTGACAACTCTAAGTAATGATGGTGTACTTTTAACAGGATTGAGCTCCTTTGATTTGTTTTAGTCTACTCAAGAAAAACGTGTGAGTGGTTAAAAGATATTAGGGGTACATTTGATAAATGAAGAAATGGACTAGGGTGCGTTTTAGTTTAAGTAAAAGGAATACGTTTGGTTTGTAAAAGAAAAAAAATAAGTTGTTAGGGTGCCTTTGTATTTCGTGTGTCACAAAGTCACAAGGAGGGAAATCAAGGGTGTGTTTGTTGTATGCGTTATACAAGAGAAAGGTAGTCGTGGGTGTTTGCTAGCTTCTTTACTAGGGTGCGTTTTGGTATAAAGGTAATACAAGAAGAAAGAAGGAAAAAAATATATAGAGGGTGATTGTAGAATATCACAAGGAAAGAAAGAAAGAAAAAAAGAATATGAGGTGTAATGGGTTTGTTCGTTTGGGCTCGTTGGGTGGCCAAGGCCCAAAGCAATAAAGGTATTCATTTGGTTTGTTAATAAATGATCCAAGGCCCAAATTAATTAAGGGTATGATGGGTTTAGTTATAAGGCCCAAAAGAATAAAAGAAAAGGGTGTTAATTTAGTTACATTTCGCAAAGGCCTAAAAGTAATTGTCGGGTTTGATTGTTTGTTATTTAAACTAACGTGGCTCGCGTATGAGCTTGTTTAAAATAAAATGTAAATCAAGTCACATAGTTATGATTTGTAATTGAATTTTTTTTAAAAAAAATACTCAGAAAAATGGTTTATTTAAACTTCCAAATTGGATTACTTCGTGTTTAACATTAATTTATGACTGGGTAAATTACGGGATATTACATTAAGCCTGATCTTCTTGATTTGATAATCTTGGAAATGTGCTCTTAATTGAATTATTTGAGCTAATAGCCTTGCAAAAGCAACATTTCTTGATGCTAATAAACAAACATGAGACCATCGAGATGATGCATCAATTAATACCATAAAGTATCGAAATGGTCCACATGGAGAAGTAATTGGCCCAAAAATGTCTTTTTGAATTCTTTCCAAAAATAAAGGAGATTCATTTTCAAGCTTATTAATTGAGGGCATAGTTATCATTTTTTCAAGAAAACACGCTCTACACGATAAATCTTTTGATAATAGGATCTTGAGATCCTTTAGTGGATGCCCATTTGAGCTCTCAATTATTCTCCTTATCCTTATATCACTCGGATGACCCAATCGATCATGCCAAAGGGTAAATATTTTGGGATCTTCACCTTTTCAGGTAGAAACCATATTTATTTATGCCTGATTTATTTTGTAACATACAAGCTATAAGACATACCTTCCATTCTTTCCATTATGGACTTTTGTCCATTTTTTAATGGATGTAATTTAGAGATACTCAGTATTATTTTCAGTCGTGGTTTCAAGATGATAAACATCACATGCTTTCAAGATGATAAACATTGCGTCTTATATCTTTAAAACGTATTAGATTTCTCCTACATCTACTAAAATATAACACATCATTTATTATTAACTTTGTACCATTAGGTAAGAAAACGCTGGCTTTGCCGGAGCCTTAAATTAATTTGCTAGTATCACAAATTTTGTTGAGATTCGCAATTGCTATTTGAAATTCATAAAAATATTTTTTGTTTTTCAAATGGTATTTGTTGTTCCAGTATCTACTAGACACTCGTCTTCACCGTTTTCCAAAATGCTTTTCATATCCTTGAACATAAAAATATAAATAAATAAGTATTACATAGTAAAAGAAACTTCAAATAAAAATACTACTCTAATAGAAACTCTAAAACACGAGTAACAATGCAAGAATAAACCTAGCGTATTCGAAACAAACTTAAAATTAAACACTTATTGCTGAAAAACTAAATAAAATGCGACTAAATAGCTTGTTATCATTTCCATAGTTGAAATAAAAGAAGCAACAACGTCTTCAACATCATCAAAGAAATCTGAGGAGTTGAAGCGCACATTAGGATTTGGCTCATCATCAATGAAAGTATCAATAAAGTTTGTTTCAGTGTCACCATTGAAGTCATCATTGAAATTATCAATGAAGTTTGTTTCAATGTCTTTTCCTTTCTTTTTGAGTGATGCTTGATACAGGTCAACAACGTGTTTGGAGGTACGACACTGTTTTGTCCAATGAGTTTTCAGGCCACATTTGTTGCAAGCATTTTCAGAATTCTTAGGAGCTTGATGTTGCATCTTTTTGCCTTTTTGATTTTTTTTCTTAAAATCATATGGCTTAGGATTGTAACAATCATGATGCCAAACATTATTTGTTAAGAGCTTGAGTTTTCATGCCACATTATTTTGACCACGTCCACACCTCGTTCATTATCGCGGTTGTTACCGCGTTCACGACCAAGTCCCCTCACATTTGATGTTGCATTCACTTCAGGTAACACAGTGGAACCAGTGGGGCGTGCTTGATGATTTTTCATCAAAAGCTCATTATTTTGTTCAGCAACAAGGAGAATGGATATTAGTTCATGGTATTTTTTGAAACTACGTTCTCGATATTATTGCTATAAAAGAATATTCGAAGCATGGAAAGTAGAGAAATTTTTCTTTAGCATGTCTTCATCAGTAATTTTTTCTCCGCGCAATGTTAAGTTTGACGTGATACTGAACATTGCGAAATTGTACTTGCTTACACTTTTAAAATCTGGCAACCTGAGGTGCATCCAATCATAGCGAGCTTTTGGAAGAATGACTTGCTTTTGATGATCAGTCAGTACCCAAACCCCTTAAGTCTAGGATTTGAATAGAAAATACCCTGAGTGTTTATGTACATAAACACTAACAAGTCACTGAGTGCATAGTCACTCAGTGAGTCATCTCCAGGACACTCAAAACGAGACTAAGAAGAAAGTCTGTCCACTCAGTGAGGCGGAACTCAAAGGGTGAAGACTGAGTCAAAAAGAAGATGATGGGTTCAGTGAGTGGCGCCAATAACTCACTGAATCGCATAATGTAACATATTGGTTATCATAAACACATAAACACAAATACCAAGGTTCGAACTAGAGAGAGTTTAGATAGAGAAAGTGGAGAGGATGGAAACTTCTAGTGAGAGAAAGTGATGTAATATTATGAGAAGCTCCACCCTTTGCCTTGGGAGGCAAAGGGTATTTATAGTATCTTACAAATACGCCACCTACGGGCTGTGGATCAGGTATACAGTGGGCAAAGACCCGTCCGTCCTCCACGGTGTTACTTAACTAACTACTTATCATAACTAAACGACTAAGACTGCGAGCTTTCTAATGCTTACACATACTTGAGGTGACCGAGTCTTTAACTTATGGATTTTATAAATCCTAACAATCTCCTCCTAAGGGAGGTCACCTCAATTACAAATGGATATTACAATTTGAGTTCTAGCATTCTATGACACGCTCTTTACTTTGTAGCTCGTAATCTTTTATTCTTTAAAGTCCGCATGCTTTGTACTTTAAGTGGAGGTCTTTAACTGATCCACGACTTGGTGATTCTTTGAGCCTTCTAAGAGATCATCAGCCACAATAAATCTCTTGACTCATCCTTTGTTGTGTTGCTTTCATGTGATGTTTGTGACTTTTGGACCGACATGCTCACAGTTTTGGATCATGACATCTTTTCATCAGAGTTGCGAAAGCATTGTTGGATCATGATATTTGCATCAGCGTAGCGGAAGCATAGCTTGATGATATCAGAGCAAAAGAGTGTAGATGTGCACTTGTCATGATTTCTTTAGACGTGAGTGTGATGTGTGAGCATGTGGTTATGGATTGACTTCTTAATTACGATCAGCTGCAACTGTCCGATATTCCTGCAAACAACAGTTAGCAATAAACCACAAGAAAGTGTCTTTGTTCACCTTCATTGAATAGGGTTGCAAGAACCACGGTTCCCCGTTGATCAGTATAAATACTGCCTGTGATCAGGTAGAATTTCTAAGAATCTCCTTGACAGGGTTTCGCAACTTGATCTAGCCTTTCTCAAACCGGAGCATCCCAAAGTAGACAACACGGAGTGAGTGAACCAGCGAATTGAGATTCACTGATTGATGAAAAATTGATTTGAAAACCAATCGCGTGTTGCTGAAGAAAGAGAGTTTGCAATACGACGAAAGTTTTATGAGAAGAAATCAAGTTTCAATCATAAATACCTTTTATTTGAAAAATTAATACACAGTCGATGTGCTAGAGAAAAGAATTGTAGAGCACATCCGGGAAAAGCAAATGTCGTAGCCTGATAACGCTCAAATTGTGCATGTTTTTAGTAGCGTTATCCGTGCTTTTATGTGTGTTATTTGGTTATAATCATATGCTTTTAATGCTTAATCGTACAAAAGTGTGTTTGCAAGTTCATTTGTAGCCAAGTACAGGAAAGTGGAGAAAAAGACGGAAAAAGAAGTAAAATATGAAGATTTCTCCATGTATGAAGAATTCCTGACAAAAGAAAGACTTGTGGAGTATATTCGAGAAGATAAAGTTATCAAGTTAGTGGTCCAAAGACTCAAGAATAAAGTTCAAGAAGGAAAACGAGAAAGAAATGAAGAAAAGAAGCTTAAACGAAGAAATATGGAAGACTCGTTGTTCCCGACACACCTTCACCATTTTGGCCATAACTTTTGCATACGGACTCTGTTTGACCCCCGGTTCGCGGCCACGGAAAGCTAAGAGAAAGATCTACAACTCTTGTGTTTATGACTTTTTGTGAATTTGCTCCAACCGTTCAGTCGAGCCCCGCAACCGGATCTGGTTGGAGAATGGTCAAGAACACCAACCGATCCGGTTGGAGCCCAACCGATTCGGTTGGAGGGCCTGTTTCTGCCATTTCTTCATCAATAAGAGTCCTAGCAAGTTCCAATCATGTTCCAAACGATTCTAGTCCCTTCCTACATGTATTCTAGTCCCTTCTAATCTCCTTGGAGGCCAAGTTGAGCATTAATACCCCTAGGCTTGGAAGTAGTATAAATAGAGGCCTTTGCTACCTCATTTCATCATCCCTTCTTCATCCTTCTCATCCCTTTCACCCACTATCCATCTCTAGGTGTGAAATTCGATCCTCCACCCTTAAGGATGAATTTCCACCTAAAACAACATCCCTCACTCAACTTACCCCTCACCAAAGGTGTGAAATTCGATCCTCCACCCTTAAGGACGAATTTCCACCAACTATCCACCAAAATTATCTCTCCCAAAAGACCACAAACCTCTGCCATTTCCAGAAGTATGCTTGGTTAGAAGTTGTAGTTGATTGGAGGCTTGAAGGAGTGCTATAATCCTTCACCCTTGCCTAATGTAATCTTACTTTGGGTAAACTCTTGTTACTTTTATGATGTTGAATGCTATTGTTCATGTTTGGTTCTTTGATTGTGTTGATTATGTGATTCTTGTGAATGTTGTCTTGATACTTGTTTATTTCATATGAGAACTTGTGATAAAAGGATGTTTGGATAATTGTAGTGTTTGTTTGGAATATGTTGATAACATCATATTTGGTTGAATTGGAACTTGTTCTTGTTTATTGTTTTGGTTGATCATTGTTGAGTTCAATGGACGAAAGTATTCTTAACAATGGTTAGTTTCAATTCATTAGTGACAAATGATTTTGGTCTTGTACTTTGTGATGATTGTGCAAGAGAATTAATAAACATAACAAGTAAAGGTTTAATTTGGATTAAGGCCGAAAGGAATCTTTTGAATATGTGTTCTCATTATCTTTCAAGTAAATGGAACTTCACAAATTAATAACGTCAAAGTCTAAGGCCGGAAGGGATTCTTTGTTGTTGTTAGTATAAGGCTCATGACATGACCACTTGATTGAGGCTTATGCACATTTGATTTATAAAAAACTAAACTATTATTATAGGTTCTATCTTTGATAATATGTTTTCCAAACTAAACATCCTAATATCCTTGTGATCATTTGTCTAAACATGTATGTTCTTTGTGTGCCTGTTCTTAGTGGTTTGATCTGTGACAATCATAACCACGACCTTGATACGTGCTTGTTCTTATATTGCTTTTCTTGTTGGTTTGATATGTGACAATCATAACCATCAACTTGTTACTTGCTTAAACAAACAAACGACACTTGTAGTGCAACCAAGTCTCTTGGGACGACCTTGATTTACCATATACTATACTACAACTTGACTAGGGTATACTTGCCCGAATGTGTTCTTAGTTAACCGGTAATTCTCGTTTACAAATTTAAAACCTTGTGGAAGCACATCATAGCCGATGCATTAAGTCGTAAGGACCAAGATGAAGTTACTAAAATCCATTCCTTGCAAATGATTATTACAACCGATTTTTTTGACAAGGTTAAGTTAGCCTAAAAGGAAGCTTTGAAAGAAGAAAATTGGGAAGGAGAGCGCATCACTTTCTGTGTCCCTCATTTTGAAGAAGATAGTCGCGGACTTAAAACGCGGTATGGAAGAATCTATATACCTTTTCGTAGTGATGCTAAGATGTTACTCTTAGATGAAGCACATAAGTCAAAATATTCTATTCACTCGGGGGCTAACAAGATGTATCATGACTTAAGGAGAGACTATTGGTGGCCGGGTATAAAAAGAGATTGTGCGAAATATGTTGAAAAATGTCTAACTTGTTTGAAGGTTAAAGCCGAACACCAAAAACCGTATGGTAAAGTACAACCGCTGGAAGTACCGGTTTGGAAATGGGAAAAGACTACAATGGACTTCGTTACAAAGTTACCGTGAATGACCAAAAAGCACGACGCGATTTGGGTAATAGTAGACCGTTTGACGAAGAGCGCCTATTTCATTCCAATTAGAGAAAATATTCCCGTTCACAAGTTAGCAAAGATATATGTTAAAGAAATAGTTGCACGCCATGGGGTACCCATTTCTATAATCTCCGATAGAGATGGAGATTTACTTCTACATTTTGGCGAAGTTTCCAAGAGGAACTAGGTACAAGATTGCATATGAGTACGGCCTTTCACCCGCAAACCGATGGGCAAAGCGAAAAAACAATTCAAACATTAGAAGACATGTTAAGAGCTTGTGTGATTGAGTTTGGGGGAAATTAGGATGATCATCTACCTTTAGTTGAATTTGCATATAATAATAGTTATCATGCTAGCATTGAAATGCCACCTTACGAGATGCTTTATGGTAGAAAATGTAGAACTTCGGTATGTTGGGAAGAAGCAGAGAAAAGAGAGATAGATAGTACGGATGTAATACTAGCAACAACCGAGAAAATTGAGACGATATGAGAAAGACTTAAAGCGGTCCAAAATAGATGGAAAAATTATGCCGATAATCGAAGAAGACCAATTGAATTTGAAGTAGGAGACTATGTCATGCTTAAGGTTTCCCCATGGAAAGGTGTTCTTAGGTTCAAACATAAAGGGAAATTAGGACCAAGATTCATTGGACCCTTCAAGATTTTAGAGCATGTTGGAGAAGTGGCGTATAACTTGGAACTCCC
This sequence comes from Chrysanthemum makinoi, assembly GCA_910596185.1. Classification (NCBI taxonomy): domain Eukaryota; kingdom Viridiplantae; phylum Streptophyta; class Magnoliopsida; order Asterales; family Asteraceae; genus Chrysanthemum; species Chrysanthemum makinoi. The sequence goes on along the minus strand of OU343220.1, from coordinate 89,775,507 downwards.
AGATGAAATGAAAGGAATTCACAATACCTTCCATGTATCTTACCTAAGGAAATTCTTAGCAGATGAAGCTAGCGTGATTACATTGGATGATGTAGAAGTAGATCCAAAACTAACATCGCAAGAAGAACCGGAGGCAATACTTGGAAGAAAGATAATACAACTAAGAAATAAATAGATTCCTTTGGTTAAAGTACAATGGCTCCATCAAAAAGGTACAACTATTAGATGGGAACCGGAAGAAAGAATAAAGAACAAGTATCCTCAACTTTTTCAAGCATAGATTTCGGGGACGAAATCAAATTTTAGGAGGGGTGAATTGTTACACCCGTATCCCGACAAGGTATTATTCAATGTTAGTATTGGTCCTTTATGTTATTTTGGTGTTTAAAATTATTTAAAGGCTTCAACTAAGTAAGTAAATTAGGAACTTTTGTGGTCAATATATAAGAATCTTGAAATAGGGGACTAATGTTGCCATTAGGAGTAAGTGAAATAAATAAAAGAAGAAAATGATATTTTAGAAGAGATATCTAGAAATTTTGAAGAAACCTACAGGTGAAGAAAGGGTTTTGGGAGGAAGAAGAAGAAGATATCAAGAACCTTCAATTGAGCCTAATTTGGACTTGTTGTGGTGTTTATCAAGATTAGGAGACCCTTAATTTCATATCTCTAACCAAGTAAGCAATTTTCCCCAATCCTTATGATAAGGGTCTTGAATTTAGAAGTTTTAAGTAGTAATAAAAGATATCCAATTCATTGAAATTACTAGTTATAGCCTCTAATTAAGATTAATTGTTGTTTAGCAAGATTAAAGGAGTGGTGACTTTACTTGGTAGAAACCTATTGAGCAAATTTGAGGTAAGTATAATGGGTTTATGTGGTATTGTGTTAATTATGAACTATTAAATTTGTTATAGTCTTGTTGGAGCTTGTAATAGTAGTTTGGATTCATAGCTTTTAATTTGTAAAGTAGTATAATTATGAAATTGAAGGTATGTTCTCATGTTATAGATGCTCCATAAATCTTCTTATGTTGTTAAAGTTTTACTTTACAGATATTCCATTTACTTACTAAGCAATTCGCTTACGTTATAGTTGATGGTGTTTTGTAGGTTCTATCAAGGAGGATAAGGGTAAGAATCAAGTATAGGATGGACCATACTTGAGCTTCTAGTTGTGTTAGTCTTTTGGATCAAGGTGTTGAAGTTGGAAGCCCCGAAGAGTCAAATTCCGTTTTGGGTATATGTTCGGGTCATATGGTCTTTTCCTTAATTTTGGTTGTATATATATGTTTTTAGTGATGTCTAAATGTTTCTTAACTATTAGTGTCAATCCCTTATAGTTATGGGTTAAATTAAGGGTTAAACGATGTTTGGCGCAATGCCATTTGACTTGTTTTGAATGATATGTAACAAGGGTTATATGATAATACTCTTGGTATTTTATGTTGGATCAATTTGGACTTCTTGGTGCTATTTCAATTAGTTGAGTTATAAACTCTGGGTTAATGTTGATGCAGGTTTTACTGACCAGGTTTTAATATTTATAATTACTCGTTATACCTATGGTCTACCCTAATGCACTAACGGGCAGTGTACCCGGTTGTGTGTAGTGTAGTATTCGGTAAAACCGAGGTCGTCCCAAGAGCTACGTGGATTGGAAATTAACTTAAGTCAATGTCACGATTTTAATTGCTTTTAAGATTGAAATAATAAAACTAAGTAATAAAACAAGGAAATAAAGGAAAGCAGAAAAAGGCAAAAGATGTGATCAATGAAGGAGAGTGGTGCTAACCTAGTTATTTATCCTAGCTAGTAATGTCTACGCCTACTTACTTCCAATTACTTCAGGTGGGGTCAAAGTCGAGAGGACATCATTTGGTCAATTCGCCCTAACCTATCAGCAAAGATGCCACCACAGGAGAAATCAGGCGCACCGTCATAAGTCCTGTTGTTCCTGGTCCCCCAAGCCGAGTCATTAAGTACCGCTACATGCTAGATTTATAATAGTGAGTGCCCGACCGTTAGGAACTTAGACACTCACCCCCTAATTCTTACGTTCATCCAAACTATAGGTGATCAGTTGGTCAAATCGCACAAGTAGAAAGGGTCGTCATTGGTCATATCTTACCCTTCCCGTCTCAACCGCTCACAAGGTTCATTGGTCATATCTCCTAGGAAATTGGCCTCTACCGCCATTCAAAACTACCGAACCAAGGGTGGCTACCAATAAACTATGCATGCATACACTTAGAAATAATTGTACGAAGTAAAGTAAATGCAAACAAAACAATTAAAGAATCATAACTAGGCCAACACCAGGGTGCTTAGCCAAACATATAATAAATCATACCAACAAAATGAATAAATCATAAATTGAATTGAACATAATGTTTGATACAAATTACTTGATATAAAGCTAATAATGATGATGATTGTGAGTGAATTCTTCCTTCAAAACTGGCTTCGGACTGCTGGAAAATGCCCTGGAGTGGTGCCCTAATCGACCCCTAGGAGAGGGGTGAAGAGAGATGATTAAAAATGCAGATTTAGGGTTGTATTTATAGGCCCCGACATGGTTACGGCGTAACCTTAAGGGCTAATTACGCCGTAACTAATAACTGCGCAAAGAAATCCGGATCTCGAAAAATTACGTCGTAACTAAATTATTTAGTTACGTAGTAACTAAGTTACGCTAAAGAACTAAATAAAATAAGTTACGCCTTAATATCAACTTCGTACTTTTTATGGTAACATCTTTATCTTGAAACTTATTTGCACTAGTTGTTGCTTTTGGCCCCTGAAGTAGCGCGTTGATTCAAATTTAGTCCAAAATCCTTAATAATACTTACGGTTTCAGCCCCTCGTCGTTCTTGATATATTTATACTTGGTCCTCGAAGTGAATAAAATAAATATTAACTTGCCGCTTCCAGTCCCTGGACTTCAAAACTTTGTGCCTAAATAATTAATTACGGCGTAATTAATTATCCAAGTTACGCCGTAATCCTTCGTATGCTCATGATTATCCACTCAGAAATTATCTCAACCGCGTAACTAATTTACCATGTTACGTCGTAACCTTCACAAAAATAATTACGACGTAAACTTAAGAAATGGTTACGCCGTATCCTTCAAAGCTCATATTTACGTCGTAACCTTATTAGCAAGTTACGGCGTAATCTTCACATAAAATCCAAAGGCCTTCAGAATTCATCATAGAACATATATTTGGCCTTTTCTCACACCTTTTCTGCTCCAACGCCTCATTTATCCTGAAATGTAAATATGAATGAATATGAAAGAATTAAGTACTATATTAATACAAATGAGGCCATAAACACGGGAATTTGATATATAAAAGATCAGGCTAATTTGATGTTATCAAATATCCCCCCACTTGAATCCTACTTGTCCTTAAGTAGACCCTTTAAATAATTCTTAAAAAGATGTCTCCCAAGATTAATTGGAAGATATGAGTTTAAAAATCACCTAATCTAGAAAAATCCAAACCGAGCACCTCACGAAAAGGGAATTGAATTCACACTCTCTCTCATAATTTACGTGTTTATTTTTGGGTGATCACTCAACGCTGCCACCATGGCGAGTATTCTATCATAGGCTTGGCAAAGATACTAATCTCCACCACTAGAGTCTATAGATGCAGCTATTCTAAAAGGCAATGGGTTGACACAACATAAAGGCTTATGGGGTTATTTTGTCATTACTAACGAGCTACGGTGAAGGGGACAAAACCAATGATACATGACCAAATCCATGGCCAAGACACCAATGATTGCTCGCTTCTTCACCTAAACTCGATTCATGACTAAGGGTAGGATAAGACATGGGAAAATTTTAATGGGTGTAAATAGAAAGACACGAAACAAATAGATTCCTAAGTCCATAGTCACCCCACCACTAGTTGCATTCACTCCCATAGCAAAAATCGAGGGTCAAGAGTAAAGGGGTCTTCAATAATCCAATACACGAGTTAATGCATAAGAAATTTAATGTGGTGCCTCATAAACTCCATAATCTAGGCAAATAAGATGCATTAACCCGGCCTTCATCATCAATAAAAAAAGAATGTGCTATATAAATTTTTTTAAAATTTGGATCAATTTAGCACATATTTCTATCAAAATCAACCATTTCTATCTCCCATCCCCCCACTTGAAATGTACAATGTCCCCATTGTACGAATATTGATTAAAATTTGAAAGGCGAGATAGAAATGTTCGGGTTTCTAATTTTATTCGTAAGACAAAATGGATTTGTAAAAATTTGCGCCAGTTGAACAAGGTGAAAACACTAATTATAGACAAAACACTTGCTTGCATGCTTTTTTTCCTCTCTATTATTATTTTTTTCTTTTTTTCTTTCTCCCTTTTTTTTTGATGCAAGACAAGGTATACATGGATATAAACGATACGAACATAAAAGTATCCCCCCACTTGAGATAAACTATCATCTAAACCCGATTTTCTTCCAAAACCCTTTATTCAAAACCCGCGACTTTCACTAGTGGAACCAAAATTAACCAACAGTGCCCGGACCATGGACATAAGGAAACTATAGGGTATGCTAGGCGATAGGTGTAACGAAACAACATATATTGGGTGAAAAAAATGAAAGGGATGGCTCTGAAGGGTGTATCTAGAGGTATCTTGCACTAATGGTGAGTGCAACAAAAAGGGTTTAACAGGGGGATTGACTGATCAATGTGAAGAGTCAATATACACAATACATATATGGGCTATTTGGGTTTAATACTAATATTGCCTTATATCCTAGCTGCACTGATCACACTAAGTTACCTCAGTGGAATGCTCATGATAATGGTCTCGAAAAGATATACAAGGCTAAGTTCTAAAGTCTACTACAGCCACCGACACACTTATTTTTATGGAATTATGTATAAGGGGAAAACAGAAAGGCTTATCCTCACACAATGGAAATATAGGGTAGGTGTGCTCAGTCTAGATTAATCTAGTTAAGTAATGAAAAATATGTCAAAATTTTATTAATAAAACACTTTTTATCAAAAACTAGAAAAATAAGGGCAAGTAAAATCAAGCGGGTGTCTATGTCTAATCCCTTCCCTCTACTTGGGTCATACATATAAAGAATGATAAGAAGGGTTAGAATTGGAACAGAAAACTCCCCTGGATTTGCTCGGCATGATCGAAGACTCACGAGTAAACGTGTCCCGCTTTGAGATCTATGAGCAAACTTTAATAACCTGAATTCACTTAATACAACTAAATGCTTCATACTAGAAAAAAAACAAGTAATAAAAGAAAATGAAAAACCTAAATCACTTTCGTAGGAATCACGGTTGCATTTAGCATATGCAACAAGCCTTTTAAACCACTCGGTGTCCCAAGTGGACGAGTGTAGTCTCGTGAGGGTTTACAGGGAACACACCCAGAAAGTTCATTTAAAACTAATACAAGGTTATGGTATGTGAGTTTAAAATGAAGATTTCGGTTACAGGAGAGGTTACGGCGTAATCACATAAGTGAGTTACGCCGTAATTAGATAAAACCTGGAGACCTTCGATACTGGAGGAGGTTTACGGCGTAACTCAAGGTTATGGTTACGCCGTAACAATTGCAAAGAATGGAAATTCCAGACTGGTTCCGAATTTTGGAGAGCTTAAACGCCATCCTCCTTGCTCCATTTCCTGCAAAAAATAGATACAAACATACCAAACCCAACTATTCTAATAAAATGGAAAAGAACAGATAGGCATGGGGTGCCCTACTTAAGCTTGTTTTGTTCGAGTCACGAGTCTCTCCACCCTTATTTACTACGTAAAAGGGTGTTCATCCCCTCACTTGAAATCAAGTGTGGGTGAAAATAGCAATAAACACCATGAGGGTGTGAATTCGCTATGGGATGGGGAAATGATAAATTATGATCATACCTAAAAGGAGATGTCATTTCCCTCCATACTTTACCTGTTTTAGTTGATGGCATTAATGATTGGTTCACCTCATGATGTGTCTAATTAATTGGCTCGTATGTCTCCTTGTGAATCACTGAAGTATCCAAGATCTTGTCATCTAATTCCTTTTCAAGATAAACTAAAATTGGTTCAGTAGCCGGAGCTAGATAACCATCATTGGGTGATGCGACAAGCGAGGTTTGTGAGGTCAAGGGTTGCGCAATTTCATCCATGTTTTCAGCAAACTGTATAGGAAAACTAGCAAGATTGTTAGAAATAAAATAAGAGTTAGAAGTACTACCATTTTGCGTTGTAGTTGATTCCACATTAGCTTGTGGCATTGCGTCATCATCCTGTAAGCTCCATGCTTCCATCTTCTTCAAATGATCATTGCTTGTTTCTTCATCTCTCACAACCTTCAAACGTCCTGGGAATGAGATAGGTGGGACATAAGGTCTGATGTAAGGAACCAGCTCGTTGTTGACTTCTTTCATCTTTCCCACCGTTGCCTTGATAGTTCCAATCGCATTCTTTTTTCTTTCCAGGACCTTTTGGTTTAATTCTTCAAGCTTAGCTTCCAAACTTTTCCTCTTAGCGTCAAGATTTTTTAAATTTAAGTCCGCGCCCTCCTTGAATTTCCTAATCCATTCGTCATTCGAGTCGTGCATCCTTTTTAAATTATCTGAGAATTTCTTGACGGCTTCCTCCAATGATTCAACATACCTGACCTGCTCATATGCTTTGCATTCTTCATGGAGAGAATGTTCTTGTATAGCATGAATATTTTCCTTAACCATCATCATATCACATCCAATCTTATCAATTTGCTTTGTGATGTCACAAATGTCGTCCACGCCTTTGCTACTTGTCATCCAAGTGGTTGCTCCATCATACCAATTTCGTGAATGGTCAGCCATTTGTTCAATTGATTTAAGGGCTTGTGCAGGTGGCATTGTGGGGATAGGTCCTTGAGAGTCGAGCATTTGGCGGGACGGGATGTTTAAACCTTTGTAGATAATAAGGACCATCTGATGGTTGCTGATATCATGCGTTAGGCATCTGTAAATAAGGTCATTATATCTTTTCCAAGCTTCATCAAGCGTTTCATCCATCTTCTGTCTGAAACTCCTTATTTCTTCCATCTTCTTGGCAATCTTTGAAGGAGGATAATATCTTCTAATAAATGCTTTCTTCAAAAGATACCATGTATTAATCGACCCAACAGGAAGCATCTTCATCCATCTTCTGGCTGCACCAGTGAGTGTAATTGGAAACACTCTAAGCATTAATGCATCTTGTGTGACTCCTAGAGTGTGGAAAAGATCTGCGATCTCTAATACTCTCCGCACATGCAGGTGGGCATCATCATCATTAGTTCCCGCAAAGAGATTTTGTCTAAGTTCCCTCATGAATTGGCAGCTGATTTCAAAACTGATGTTATCATTCCATTCGGGGCATACCACGCCTGATCTTTAGTTATCACGAGTCAAAGCAATATATTCTTCCATAGTGAGCATGTCAAAATTTGAATCTTCCATATCCTGAAATATCAAAAACAAACAAAAACAGAAAAGAAGAGAAAAAGAAAAAAAGAAACAACTTAAATTAAAATCCTAAATAGCTCACCGCATACAAAAAACTTGATGCGGTTTTATGACCAGGTTTTAATATTTATAATTACTTGTTATACATATGGTCTACCCTAATGCACTAACGGGCAGTGTACCCGGTCGTGTGTAGTGTAGTATTCGATAAAACCGAGGTCGTCCCAAGAGCTACGTGGATTGGAAATTAACTTAAGTCAATGTCACGATTTTAATTGCTTTTAAGATTGAAATAATAAAACTAAGTAATAAAACAAGGAAATAAAGGAAAGCAGAAAAAGGCAAAAGATGTGATCAATGAAGGAGAGTGGTGCTAACCTAGTTATTTATCCTAGCTTGTAATGTCTACGCCTACTTACTTCCAATTACTTCAGGTGGGGTCAAAGTCAAGAGGACAAAGATTTGGTCAATTACCTAACCTATCGCAAAGATGCCACCACAGGAGAAATCAGGCGCACCGTCATAAGTCCTATTGTTCCTGGTCCCCTAAGCCGAGTCATTAAGTACCGCTACATGCAAGATTTATAATAGTGAGAGCCCGGCCGTTAGGAATTTAGACACTCACCCCATAATTCTTAAGTTCATCCAAACTATAGGTGATCAGTTGGTCAAATCGCACAAGTAGAAAGGGTCGTCAGTTGGTCATATCTTACCCTTCCCGTCTTAGTCCGCTCACTAGGGTCAGTTGGTCATATCTCCTAGGAAATTGGCCTTTACCGCCATTCAAAACTACCTAACCAAGGGTGGCTACCAATAAACTATGCATGCATACACTTAGAAATAATTATACGGAAGTAAAGTAAATGCAAACAAAACAATTAAAGAATCATAACTAGGCCAGCACCAGGGTGCTTAGCCAAACATATAATAAATCATACTAACAAAAATGAATAAATCATAAATTGAATTGAACATAATGTTTGATACAAGTTACTTGATGTTGAGCTAATAATGATGATGATTGCGAATGAATTCTTCCTTCAAAATTGGCTTCGGACTGCTGGAAAATACCCTGGAGTGGTGCCCTAATCGACCCCTAGGAGATGAGTGAAGAGAGATGATTAAAAATGCAGATTTAGGGCTGTATTTATAGGCCCCAACATGGTTACGGCGTAAACCTAAGGGCTAATTACGCCGTAACTAATAACTGCGCAAAGAAATCCGGATCTCGAAAAATTATGTCGTAACTAAATTATTTAGTTACGTCGTAACTAAGTTATGCCGTAACTAAATAAAAATTTAGTTACGCCTTAATATCAACTTCGTACTTTTTATGGTAACATCTTTATCTTGAAACTTATTTGCACTAGTTATTGCTTTTGGCCCCTGAAGGAGCGCGTTGATTCAAATTAAAGCCTTAATAATACTTACGGTTTCAGCCCCTCGTCGTTCTTGATATATTTATACTTGGTCCTCGAAGTGAATAAAATAAATATTAACTTGCCGCTTCCAGTCCCTGGACTTCAAAACTTTGTGCCCAAGTAATTAATTACGGCGTAACTAATTATCCAAGTTACGCCGTAATCCTTCGTATGCTCATGATTATCCACTCCGAAATTATCTCAACGGCGTAACTAATTTACCATGTTACGCCGTAACCTTCACAAAAATAATTATGACGTAACCTTAAGAAATGGTTACGCCGTATCCTTCAAAGCTCATATTTACGTCGTAACCTTATTAGCAAGTTACGGCGTAATCTTCACATAAAATCCAAAGGCCCTTGTAAATTCATCATAGAACATATATTTGGCCTTTTCTCACACCTTTTCTGCTCCAACGCCTCATTTATCCTGAAATGTAAATATAAATGAATATCAAATAATTAAGTACCATATTAATACAAATGACGCTATAAACACGGGAATTTGATATATAAAAGATCAGGCTAATTTGATGTTATCGAATGTGCAGAAAATCTGCACTGATTATGCAGGTCTAGGCACCAGATAGCGTCACCAACTGGGTGACCCCATCGGGTTAAAATTGTTCGGAGCCATCAGGCCTAAATGTTGGTTTTTGATCTGATATTCCATTAAGAGCGGACGGCGTCACTAATGTGGGTGACGACGTCTGCCTGTCAGGATGAAATATTGAGTACCTTATTACAAATCAAACTAAAAAGGAAACTTTTCGAGTCTTCTTTCCTTCATAGTTCGTATCTAAGGTTATTTAGTCAAAGTGTCATAAAAGTCAATTTAATTTACGTCATTTCAAAAAAGTTTTAAATTTTCGGTTTTGGGGGCATAACAATGATGATGAATGATAAGCAAATGACGCTTCTTGAGACAAAGGCATTGAGACCGATGGACCATTTGTGTTGGTTGGAGTAGGAGCAGTAGCAGCTGGTGGTGCATGATAATCATCTGCTGAAGCCTCATAGTATTCATCATACATTAGATCAAACAATTTCTTCAAATCTTCTTCTGAATGAGGTACATAAGGAGTTGCATGAGTGGGATACTAACTAATGGGTCCATGTGTCAAGAGTTGAGGTGCGGGTCCAAAACCGAATTGTACATGAGCCCATCGAACATAACATGAATAGTTTCAATGATATTTCGGGTTCTTTTGTTGTAGATTCTATAACCCTTTCGATCTGGTGCATAACATACGAAAAATCCAATATCAGCCTTAGCTTTCAACTTTCCCAGATCTTGACCATCATTGGTTGGATAACACAAAGCTCCAAACACACGAAGAAACGAGAGATCCAGTTTTCTGTTGTGAACTAATTCGTATGGAGTTTTTCCATGAAGACTGTGTATTAGGGAACGGTTTTGAGTGTAACACGCAGTGGCAATGGCTTCCGCCCCGAGAAACATTGGAGCCTTTGAAAATATTAGCATAGTCCTTGCAGCTTCTACAAGAGTCCAATTTCACCTTTCAACTACACCGTTCTGTTGAGGAGTGCGTGGAACACTTTTCTGATGACTTATTCCAATGCTTTCATAAAACTGACTAAGTTCCATGTTCACAAATTTAGTTCCATTGTCTGTTTGGATGATTCTAACTGTTTTGTTAAGCCTAACCTGCAATTGTTTAATAAGTTTAATGATAACTTTGGGAGTTTCATCCTTTGTTCTCAAAAACTTAACCCAAGTAAACCGAGAGTAGCCATCAACAAAAACTAGCACATACTTCTTTCCATTTATACTTTGTACTCTCACGGGTCCGCATAGATCCATGTGAAGGGTATGAAGAACTTGCATAATGATATTGGCAGGTTTGGGTTTGTGGGCATACTTCTTGCTTTTTCCAAATTGACATGCAGAACAAAGATGATATTTTTCATATTTCAATCGGGGTAAGCCTCTTACAAGGTCCTTTGTAGGACCGTTTCTATGGGTGATTTGGTGAATCGGGAGGTCTAGGAAGATGAAAGAACATCTTCATCATGTTAGAGAGATAAAGTAGAGAGAGAAGGGAGAATACTAGGTGTTTTATTATTAGGAAAATGAAAGGTTACACAAAGAGTCTCACCCTCCTAGTGAAGTCTAGGAGGGTATTTATAGCCTAACACATACAACTATTACAATATGACATAACAAGTCCATGTGTTTTAGCTAAACAAGGATATATAACGTAATCCCAAAAATGTCGTTCCATTTACGTGTTAGGAGCGATTCCAACAATCTTCCCCCAATGGGACGACATAAGGGATTACTTACAACATTTCCTACAAGTAATAAAACAAATAAAGAAAAGTCTTCATAAGCTCTTCAAATGCTGAGGATGATGAAAGTTTATGCTCTTTGTCTTCTTCTTGTACCTCGACTTGAGAACTGTTTTCGTCACTTGTAGGAAAATGATGTAATATGCATAAATTGGATTAACTTCCACCTAATTCATGCTGCATGTCTTTAGCAGCTTCTCTGTACACTTCTTTTTGGTGAAGTTTCGAATCGCTTTCCCCAAATGTACCATCTTCAGCAGATTTGAAACTTTGATGTAGTAGACATTTCTTCTAACTTTTGAAGTTTTCAAGACGCTAATGAATTTGTAGATGAGCAAGAAACCACACAAGGTAAATCTGCCTTATTGCGGAAAATCCGTTCGGGGGTAACATGCAAGAAATCAACAAGATCTTCTCACGTGTGTAGATGCTTCACACCAAACAAACCACAAAAGACGAAATAAAGCAACTTCCCCCTGATTGTTGCGGTCTATCGGAATAATAGTTACTCGTGAATATGCAATTACTCGATAAAATGACCGTGTGTGAGGCATCATAACATCATATATAGGTAACTTCACACCTGATAACCCTGTGAAAGTGAGATGATAACACCAAAGTGAGACGTTTGAACCATATATCGTCTCATTTCTTCACCCTGATTGAAGAAATTCATGAAGGGAAATGGGTTTTCGAAAAAAATCAAAGAAGCAAGACCCCGTACACTCTCTTCCCCCCGATGTTTTCAATGAATCAGAATCATACACCATGTATGTTGATGATGAATTGGAGACAGCGAAACCATGTATGTCCAATTAAATCAAGCAATTGTGAAGTACCACAAATATCTCTTGAGAATCAACTGCTGATAAAACTTCTCGACTCGTTAATACTCCTCTCAGCTAACTTTTTACCGACCTCATTATCATTCTGACGGATTTTTTTAGTGACCACTGATGGAGAAAACCCAATATGATGAACTTGAGACTGAAGTAAAATAACCCAAACTTGTGACTTAAACTTGCATTATTGTCAGACGAAGACCTCTTTTCCTTACCGGGTTGATTAACCGGATCGAAAAGGGGTAAACTAAAGTTTCTCGAACTACCCACAGCTTTTTGTGACACTTGAGCACAACAACGTAACTCCTTAAAAGTGATAGCTATACGCTGTGAGCACAACAACGTAACTCCTTACATCAGGTATAACTAGACAACTCAAGTAATTGTCATTCGTAACGGTTAAAGCTCGAACAAGGATATCGAAGAATCATGCATCCAACCAACCCCGATATCTTTAAGATACTAAGTACACGCATCCGTGATTTACCATTTCAACCTCAAATAAATAATAGTGAATTCTCGCCGTAATCACATCTTGCGGTTAAACGCCAAAAAGAAAATTAAACTTCATTAACAGTTTAAGTGAATTTGATAATGGTTTCCCTATCTTGTCAAAAATGTATCTCCGTGAAAATTTTGTAGCACCAAGATACCACTCAACTTGCCAAAAGTTATATCAAGAGATTAACACTTTATATTTAAAAAAAATACATTTGAGTAAGAAAAGTTTTTGCACCATGTGTTAAAATTAGGATAAACAATTTAAGCTCATTCTCGAACCCAATTCAGCCCATTCATTGTCCAATATTTGTGATACTCGCTTGGTTTGGCGTACAATCCGGCCCAATCTAAATGAAATAGAAAACTTGGGCCCAAACTATCCTCACACTCCGATCCAAATCCACAAACTAAAAATCTGCTAAGCCAAACAAATAACTCCCTTATATAAATAACTACCCTAAATTTGGGTAACCCTAATAGTCATTATCATAAACTCACGCCCCCATCTGCTTCTTATCTTTTCTCTTCACCAAACAGTCTTCAACAAAACTAACAAACGAACTCATCTAATCCCATCTTAATCCACCACGCATATCAGTCCGAATCAACTATCAAACCGAAAAGACACAAAAACAAACAACAATCACAAATTCATAACCGGATCTATATTTACTTTTGTTGTACAAAATCGAATCAAGAAAGCGTTTAAATGGCTTCAAGATCCTTTTGAAGGGTCTCAGGTAGGGTCGTCTTTGTTTTTTTGTTTTCGAGTCTAATTAAACGAATCAAAGAAGAGTAGCAACAATTATTGTTGTAATACTCTCTTTATATTCGGATAGAATCAAAGATCTATGATGAATCGTTTTTCGTGTTTGAGATATTTTAAGGTCAAATAATCTAATGAGACACACAAAAAGGAAACAGAGATCTTGTATATCTTTTTCATTTTGTATTCGAATATGGATCAGTGATGGGTTTAAACTTTCGTATTTATGCTATTGATTAGACGTTGTTGCAACTTACGAAAATTAAAACTGAGATCAATATGTTTTTGTTTCTGTTTGAGTCGAAAAAAAAAGTTTGAGATTGGTTTAGGATAGTTTAGGAATTGGATGTTGTTGTTGTTGGATTGATGGCGAGATGACATTAGTTTTTCAATTTTGTATTTTGATCCTGATAGATGATATAAAAACCTGATGTCCAATGAATGTGGTATAATTGGTTTTTGGTTTGGTCAAATAGTCGAGTCTTTTTTTCAGTTTACGCATAAGGTTTTAGATTATGCATAAACATTTTCTTTAGGCGTAATTTTTTTTCTTGAAAGTTTATGCGTAACATTTAGAAGTCTTGTGTGTAAACCGAAACCTTTATGCATAAACCAAGTTTTAGGCGTAAGCCAAGTTACACATAAACAAGGTTAGGCGTAAAGATGGGTACTTACGAGTAACTTTCCAAGTTACTCGTAACAAGTCTGAAGATCCTTAAGCGTAAGAAAGGGGTTTTGACCCTGGTTGACTTTTTTCGGCCAATTTTTCTGACCAAAGATTCCGACTAATATTGAGAAACCCAGAAACTGCATAGGAAGCTTCATAGAAAAGACCCATTTGACCATATTTGAATACCTTTTGACCACAAAGTTTCACAGGTTATTGGTACATAATAAGTCACCAAGATAAGATATCAAAAAAACAGTTACTAGAAAGGTAAACTAAATATGAAAGTTTTGGACTTTTGTGACCATTTGGATACAAATATTTGTAAAAAAAAACTGTTAACCCCAACAATATGTGAAAGTTTAAGACATGGTAAAACAGATTTACAAGTCACGATTTTGACAAGATAACATCACCAAAAATTAACCAAAGATAAAACCGACCTTGCTGTTGATACCACTTGTAGGACCATTTCTATGGGTGATTTGGTGAATCAGGAGGTCTAGGAAGATGAAGGAACATCTTCATCATGTTAGAGAGATAAAGTAGAGAGAAAAGAGAGAATACTAGGTGTTTTATTATTAGGAAAATGAAAGGTTACACAAAGAGTCCCACCCTCCTAGTGATGTCTAGGAGGGTATTTGTTAGGAATTAGAAAATTCCATAGTGAAGTATCGGTCACCCCAAATGTAATCTAGCATAAGTTAGCTCGTAGACATTACGTTATTTACCATGATATTTAGTTTGCTATTTAGTTTAGTTCAACACCGTGGAGGAAGGACGGGTCTTTACCCATTGTATACCTGATCCACAGGCCGTCAGGAGGTCGTTTATTTTGTAACCTATAAATACCCTCTACCTTGCAAGGTAGAGGGTTGGATGTTCATTAGGAATCTAACATTCCACAAGTTTCTCTTTCTAGAATATCCCATTCTCTCTCTCTAAAACATCTAATTCGCCTACTTGTGATTATGGTTTAGTGTGTTTGTTAAATTCAATATGTTACAAATGGTATCAGAGAGCCATGGTTTGATCATCTCTTACATATCTTTGGATTTCTAGTGACTTTTAGGTGGTTTTAGAGTTTGAAAAAGTTTAGTGGTTTTTGCATCATTTGGATCATTTCTGGTGTTAAAGTTTGAATCTTGGGTGTAGTTTTATGTTTAGAATCATTGTATGTGCTTGGGGTTTGATCTAGTAACCTTGAATCATCGTGGTTGGGTTGTTTTTGGATTGAAAAGTGGTGTTTATGTGTTTTTTTCTAGCTAGCGACTTAAGCCACGGATTATTTTTCTAACTAGCGACTTGCTTTGTAAGTTGTTAGCGAGTTGTAGTTGAAGTTCTTAGCGAGTTGAGCCTAGCGACTTGTCTATTGAGACAAGCCGACAAACAATACACTTAGTGGATTCTCCACTACGGGTAGCGACTTGGTGAAAGTTAGCGACTTGTACTTAAGGTTGTTAGCGACTTGGTATTAGCGATTTGGTGCCTAGCGAGTTGCTATTTAGCGCCTTGACAACTTAGCGACTTGGGTTTTAGCAACTTACTGTCTTAATTTTGCTAGCGACTTGGATCTTAGCGAGTTGCTATATAGCGACTTGACTGTGTTTTAGCGACTTGGGATTATAGAGACTTGGTACTTAGCGACTTGGTTCAAGGTTACTTAGCGACTTGGTTGATTCTTGTCTGTAATACGGTTTTCTCTTGATTTAGTAAAATCCCGTGAAAGAATCTATTTCCCGGTTTAATCATAGAGCTATAAAATCCCGTTTAATCTGTAAACATGTCTACCAACGTACCTACAATCATCTCCACTGTGGATGAGGTCGTTCATGCAGAAGATACTCGTCAACCCGTAATGTCTTACATCACCGATCCTTTAATCACCAAAGTACTTGCACTCTATGATACCTCACGATAATAATGAAATAGGCTGCTACCCGAATGCTCTATCTGTGAATGATTCAAAGAACTTATAATCAAAACAATTCTAATGAGTCACTCTTGATATTGACAAATGATGAAAGGCAAATGGAATGCAACATTAAGCCCTTTCAACTACTTCATCAGGATCTCAAACTACTCTTATCTACTACTATGGATCGAACAAGCAGTGCTATCCTTCGTCAGGACTTTCCCACTTTGACCAGAACTGTGTTACTCAACTTAGAACAACCGAGGTGTCAAATTACCAATGAACAGTTCTCAATCGATATATCTAATTCAGCTCTTCAAGTAATCTTCAATCAATTTCACCACTTATCCGGGGAATATTCCTCGATTTTGATGATGACATGATGGAATCTCATTCAAAAACACACTGGAATGGAAATCCATGAGTTCAGAAACACCTTTATTCAACTTATGGGTAATGTGGAAATATACATTAAGGAAGCTACTAAAGAGAATGACAAGCTGAATGAAATGAATGGGTGTCAAGTGATGTTATGGGAAGATTGTGACAAGTCATGCAATAGATCAGTTGAACCAATGAATGATATCAATGCGGTTCAGTTGCAATTAATGAGGATGAAGACAACTGATCGATCTCAAAGACTGTGAGTCGAAAAGGTTTCATGTGATGAGGTACACTTAACGATCGAGTAATTCATATGTTAATGTACCTGACTCTAACTCTGAACATAATACTATGAAATCGATCTTAGTTGAGCCTGAATCTAAAACTATTAAAGCTAATGACATGATTGAAAAAAGGGTATATGATGAACTTTCAAACAAATACTCAATTCTTGAAAAACATTGTATTTCATTGGAAATTGAAATACAACAAAAAGATGAAAGCTTTTATGCAAAAAAATCTTGCATTAATCAGGAATTTCCAGAATTTCGAGAATTTTTTGAAATTAATCAATTAAAAACCCAGATTCAGGACAAAGATTCAACTATATGCACTCTGAAATTACTACTCTCGATAAATGTGTAAGTATGACTGTCATGAGATGAGTGATACCCTTGAATCTAGAAATGGTGAACTAGCTCTATGTGTGTCCAACTTATTAAGAGAAAATGAGTCATTAAGAAAGAACTTAGAGGAGACCAATTCCAAGTTGATCAATCAATCTAACATCTTGTTGAAAGACATTGATGACCTCAAAGCCCAAATTCAGGATAAGAGTTTCAATATTGTTGCCTTAAAAAATGAGCTTAGGAAATCTATTGGAAATAGGGTGAACACTAAGTTTGCAAAACCATCAACCTTGGGAAAATCAACTGCTCGAACCACTCTATACATACAAATAGTTAAGCAGCCTAATGCCTTTAGAACTGAAAGATTTAAACCATTGAAATCTAGGCTGGCCTCCCAAGTTGATGAGAATGTTGTTTTGACAAAACCAGTCACTACATTGCTTCGTTCCAATGTGATGAATCTCAAACCCCAGGTTAATGTTCAAAGCTCAAAGTTCAGAAATACTAGAAGTATGACTAGTTCTCATAAGAAACATCAATTGGCTGATCAATCCCCTAAGAAACATACTAATCACAAAAGGACCAATAGTCAAAACAAGGAAGTGCACAGATACAAATCTACTAGTAGCTGCTTCAAATGGATTCCCACTGGCAGATTATTTAAGTATACATAATCCAAACGGACTTACATACCTAGATCTTTCCTTAAGTGGGTGCCCACAGGAAAACTCTTCAAGTATATTGAGCCTAAAAGGATCTCTAATAATGATACGTCTATGTTAAACTATGATACATCCAATAGTGAGATTATTCATGTCACTAACCCGCCCATTTGCAATTCTACATGTGCTTTTAGTACAATGTGCTCTCGATCTTTTCAGAACAATGCTCAATTCAATCAGGAACTTCATGACTTGGTTTCCATCAGAAATGAATATAGCTAATTCCGGAGCTATAGCATGCCATAATTGATGTACCTCTTACTTTGACTCCTATTCATCTTGAATCAGGACTCGCTCTTTTAAATCTGTGTACAAATCAAGTTTAAAATATATATATATATATATATATATATATATATTATTCTAGAAACATTTCATACATTTTATACATTTTGGTTTAATATTTTTTTAAAATATTTCATTCTTTTATGTTCACTATTTTAGTAGTTTTTCTTAATCTAATAAAAGATATATTATTTGTTATCGATAACATCTACGATCCTCGAAATGTCATTCAATAATGATACGGGATATTAGATGAAGTTCGAACAACTCATATATTCTTATTTTAAACGGGTGGGTTAAAATCAATCAATGTTCTTTGGTGACATTGATTGAGGGGGAGGATTTTTCAAGATATCTTGTTTATATCTGAGCCAGTGTTGGGTATGTTTTGTGCTCAAATGCAGGTTGTTAGTTTGCTTATCCATTATGTCAGTTTGATTATCTTATTATATTATCTCTATATGCTATCTGTGCTAGCTTGCAATCTGATAAGTTCATGAAACTGATGAGTCTCAGAATACATAATGTGACAAGATAGAAACTTGGTTTGGTAAATTTGAGGTTAGAGACTTACTTTGTAATGTCTTAGCGACTTATTAAGATTCTAGGATAGCGAGTTGCTAACCTCTCACAAAATACAGGGACTAAATGTGACAACTTGGTATTCTTGCTTAAACCCTTCGCTATACCCTAGCGACTTGCCGTTTCATTTTTCATAGATATTATTTTCTTTTTTTTTCTTCTCTCTCTTGCGTACTCTTATCATCCTAGCGACTTGAGTGTGGTAAGGCCATATTGATCTGCTTCTTGTCTTTGAATATGTAGAATGTATGCATTTCCTAACTCTTTTTCCCTTAACAGATTCCACGGATTTTAATTCTCATCTCTTGATTCCCTCATATAGGTTTGTTATTGGATTTGTTGAAAGGAACAACTGAGATATATGTGTTAATGGATTCAGGATAGTTTGAATGCACTAGGGTTGATTCTAAACTCTCATGATTACATTTATTAATGAATGTGTGAGCGTTTTTTTGTGTGTGTGTGTGATTCGAGTTTGGTTGTGTTTCTGAAATTGTTTGTGTGTATGGATTAACCGAAAGTGTTCCCGATAGTGGTTGCAGTGTGTTGAATGGATTGCAATGATTATGAGAATAATATGCTTGTGTTCTTTATAGCGAATTATCTGCTTTGATAACGTTCTTGGTAGCGAGTTAGTGTGTTAATTCTTCGTGGCGAAGTTGCTACCCTGAATACTGTCAAGTTAGCTTAATTTAGTGAACCGACTTGTAGCGACTTAGCAGTATTGCTGTTGGTGGCGACTTGTCTTTACAAGTTAGCGATTTAGTAAAGTTAGCGACTTAGTGAACTGATTTGTAGCGACTTAGCATAATTATCGTTGATGGCTTAACTTGTCTTTACAAGTTAGCGTCTTAGTAAGTTTTCATGTAACGACTTAGCCTGGTTTAGCGACTTGTACATTTTCGATTAGCGATTTAATTGGTTTATTTTTCATATGGCGACTAGGGTTATTAAAATGTTTTAAGGCAACTTGCTAGGATATTCTCATGCTTACAATCCTCGATTCAGATTTCTGTAGCAACTTGTATTGACAACTTACTTTTTGTGACTCGCTATAACATTTTGTTTGAGCAAGTTGTATGTAGATTATCTTGTAGCAACATAATATCACAACTTGTTTCATACAAACTGTTATATCATTTCCACACTTGTATCTTGTCTCATGATATTATTTCTTAGCAAATATGCTTTGTAAATATTTTAATTCCAAAACAACTCGTCTCGTAAAATCTATATCAAATGGAGTCCTTATCCTTATACTCTCGCTTATGCCACTCAATCAATCACTATTTGCTTATGGGAACCCTGTCTGAACTTCTAAGTTTGTGTGTTTATGTCATAAGGATGTGTTCAATGTTGTCTTGACTAACCACTTATAATCTAACGTGTTCCCAATCACTGTTGTTGGTTGTGTATATCTTCATATCTTCAATGGCAATCACTACCTCTGCTAAAAACATTACTTCTTCTGCAACACCCAATGTTCTCTCAGACGAAGAAATCCTTCCTAAAAGTCAATGGGCAAAAATTGGAAAAAGTAATCATTATGTGGACTTACAAAAGTTGCAACAAAACCCTACCCTCAAAGTGTCTATTGATATCCTCAAAAACACTAACTTCTTTGGTGCACTAACAAAGCAATGCACAATTCACACCATTTACATACAACAATTCTGGAACACCCTTGAATGGAACAAAATCATAGCTAAATATTCCTGCAAACTGGATAATAGGGAATTTGAGATAAATCCTGACATTCTTAGAAAGGCTCTAGGAATCACTCCCTGCAACCCCAACATACGATCTGAACCTCCACCTAGTGCTGACGATCTAATAGTCTTTCTAATTGGTTTGGGGTACCAGACTAGCATTACAAGGGCTTCGACATCATCACCGGACACATGTATCAACCCCGAGAGCAATGACAACAGTTCTCAACTTATGCTTATCCGCAAAACATCGGGGTTTGATAAAGTGAGAATTCCCATCATGCAAATCCTATGGGGTATCGTCAATGGTGTGAATGTGAATGTCTCGAACGTATCGGGAAGAAATTTCATGTCAATGAACACATTCATATCTAATAGAACAAACTTTCGAATAAAGCTCGTGGACGAAAGAAACGAACAAACTTGTGATTCCTAGCATTAGATTTTCAAGCTTGTTATCCAAGACCTACAAAGATTCACAACTTCTACCCTAGGATTGAATCGAATCGCACAATGCCGAGGATGAATTTGTTCTAGGCAATCTCAGATATATTTCCAGTGGGGTCAATAAAGAGGTATTTGGATTGCAAATTCCGAGTCTCTTCTTATCAAGATATTAAAAGGACGGATCATTTCAAACTATTCATGAAAAGGGTTTCCAGATCCAGTGATGATGTTGATGTCTCTCCCACTCAACCACAACCCAAAGCCTGCTAAGTCCGGTTCGCTCAAAGACTTCAAAGCTCTCATATGCTGCTCTACCAAAAAGAAGAAATGAAAAATCACAAACTTCCTCGCTGCACCCACCTAGAAGCGTAAAAGAAAGAAGAAGGAAGGGGAAAAAGTAAACGTTGAGGAAACCGAGGTCTCCGTGGGTGATATGAGGTTGACTGATGAAGATGATGCCGCCTCGCAACTTGGAATCAAGCAAAGTCTAGAAAGTCAGAACATGAGTACACCAATTGGAGGTATTGTGTTCGTGAGAAGTCGCACTGTAGCCAGCCATTCAACTCCAATCACTCAAGATAAAGGAAAAGGGATTGTTAGTGTTGATAATGAACAAGCCGCACACATGCTTCTAACAATCTCATCGTCTCCAGCAAGTACCACCTATCAATATGAAATGAAGAGAAGAACTGAATCCTCTTTAGCTAAAGAACAATATGGGTTTGTAAAAGTGCCTGAAACATTAAAAGAACCTCCTGCATCAAGTGATACCCACCGATCGTAATGTTGATGACTTGTTGTATAAAGACTCGCAGGAGAATCTTGAGTCAAGATCTGATGAGACCATGCACTTGGATGAACCAAATCGCTCACCGGTTCTCTATCTTCATTGAAGAACCTAGATACGCACATCACTTTCGGTGATCAATTCTTAAATGACAAACCCATAGATGCCGAAGTCTTCTAAGTAAGATAATGATAAAGAGGATGCACAATCCATGTTTACTGTCAATATTCAGCAAGACACATCAACCATTCCACCTATGTCAACATCTTCACTTGCAACCGCACTTCCACCTCCCAAACCTGCTCAAGCAACCACACTTCCACCACCGAACCAGCAAAGAATCTATCCCTTGAACCTGGTTACAGCTTGAAATGGAAACTCCACCAGCTTCACCGCCTCAAATACTTACATCTTATCAATTGCTCGACAAAGCAGCAAAAAGAATTGAAGCTCTTGAGAGACAACTACCTAAATCTGTTGATTCCCTTGTGGATCGTGTCTATAGGTTGGAACACCTCAATTTTGATGAAGGGGTTGCCGACGCCATTGAAGGTGAAGTTAGGGATGCGGTGGAATGGGCAATGGAAGCTCCATTGCTTAGACGGTTCAAAGATCTACCTATTGCAGATATGAGAGTCAGTACTTTCGTGATAAGATGTATGAAGCTGACGAGCATAAGCATGAGGTCCATAAGAAGCTATATGAGGCTCTCGAAGAATCAATTAAGCACGACAATCATGAACAGTTTTTGATAGACATTGGAGAAATAGAAGCAAAGAAGAAAAGGAGGACCATAGTGTTGGAAACATTGCGTAAAGGTCCTAAAGATCCTCCTCCTCCTCCACCTCCAACTGGGGGTGCTGGAACTTCTGAAGCTGGTGGATCTTCTAAGACAACCTCTACACCTCCACCACCACCATCATCACCACCAAAGCCTCCCAATCAACCCAGTTCATCCGGAAATCAAGGAAGGCAGAATAAATCAGTAGCTTGGACCACGGTTGATTCAAGATTCAATTCTACAGTCTCCTCTATCCCTGAAGATCAATTGGTTCATGAAGTGTCGCATGTTATGACAGATTCAGAATCTGATGACGATGATGATGCTTCCACCAAGTTTATCCCCAAGATGTCTGAAGATGACTGGTTTGACACATACATGGCAGGAGAACGCTCTAACCCATCTAGAGTTGCACATTCTAAAGACACCATTCGAAGTTGGCTCACTGAAGAGAGACCTCATACTCCGTAACCCTCGTGGTCCATCTCGAGACCGACACGATGATCCCCGACAACAACCGGGCTTCAACTATTTCTACCAACTATGAAACCCCGGATGAAGACTCTCTTCTTCATGCTACTGGTGATATGGGCAGCTTCATTAAGTGGTTCTGTGAACAGAAGGGAATCTCGTCAATCACTCCAAAGGACCTTGAAGGACAAGCTTTTGAAATTGTGAAGGTCTTTCACTCTGATGCCAATCATCTCCAATATCAGATGGAAGAGTGCCACAAGATGCTAAGTGATCAAGTCAGTGAGCAGATTAGTCGTTTCAATGTGAACAAGCCTCTCCCTCTCGGTGGTGAACCGAAAATGACCATTCACCCAAATTCTTCTTCAACCGAGACTTGGATTATCTGTGTGCTCGCTCTACTGAAAGAAGACCAACTCTATCGATTTCAAAGATGAAAGCTGCAACCTACTCTGATCATGGACTTGAACAAATGGTTCCTGATCAATTCTGGACTGACAACGAACAAAAGTATGACATCGAAGCCTCATATGGTATCTCTCACTGGTGGTACAAAAAGAAGAAATTCTACATCGAGAGACATGATGCTGATAAAAGACGCAAAGATGTTCGATCCAAGCTGCAAATCTTAAGTGTTGTACGACTAGAGGTATTCCCAATCTATGGCTATGAGTATTTGAAGAAGATCGTCCTTAAAAGAGCAGAATTGAAAGAGTATGTTATTGAAGAAAACGACTTCAAACATCTGCTGCCAAATGACTTCGAAGATCTCTATCTCTTGAATCTCCAAGGTCACCTTGAACATTTGCCTATCCGTGAGAAAAGGCTCTCTCTGCTGTCAACCTTTGGATCGGGGGTTAGTCATTCAAAAATGGTTGAGGACTTTCAGCTTGGGATGGAAATCTACCGACTCGGTCAACTTAACAAGGCCGCAGTGGGATGCCTCAGGAAATGAATTTCGTCATGACTATAGAGTGCTTGACACACCCAGAGCCGCCCTCTTCCACGACATATATGGGACTCGCATGCAGATGAGATTGTGCGAGCTCTACAAATTAAGTGATGGTACTCTCAAGATGGTCGAAGAAGAACCTAACACCGAGTGAAAGAAATCGAGTTGATATGAAGCCGTGGAACAAGACTAAATTTTGGACTGATGATGACTTAAAGCGGTGTGAAGATTTCATTGCTGCAATCAGCGTAAGACTCAAGACTCAAGGATCTTCCGCAGCCTTGAAAGTTTTGTTGGTGGTAGACTTCGTGATGGTCATTACAAACTGCTTCAAAGAACTGAATGAGGACATCTTCTGGAAGTAGTTTCTGTTTTGTATTATATATGTGTTTAATGTGGTGTACAAACTATGAACAACTATAATGCATGTACTAGTGTTAGGTTATGTCTTGTGGTTTCCCTTTGTGTCTAAAAAGGGAACCTCAGTGTTGTCCACTTCTTATCATATAAAATTGGACACATTTTCTCCAACAAATGTTTTATCTCGTACATATTTAAATCACTTGAGATACAAAGTCTCAAAGGATTTGAAATTTTTGATCGGGGGAGAAAATGTGATATAAATATGAAAGATGATAAAAGATGACCAATTTTTGTCTCAAAAGTGCATACTGCTCTCTAATATGTGCTAAACAATTTTCGAATCTCGAAGCATATATTAAGGGGGAGCATTTCTAATGAAAATAAACTATCAAGGTACAAAGGTTTCAATGTTTTATCATAAGTACCTTGATAGATTTTAAAGGTTTTCTCTATGGCATTCGTGATTGTGGAAGTACTTTAAAGAACTCCTGCGTCTAGGTGTTAAAATGATTTCAAATATCCAAAGCACATATTGAGGGGGAGGATTTACCAAAGAAAATCAAATGGCTTTTTCCACAGAAATTGTGATCAAGAAATTAATTCCTTCAAAGAACTTTTGCCTCCATGTGCTAAACAATTTCAAAATCATATGCACATGTTGAGGGGGAGCATTTCTAAAAGATCAAAAACAATTAAGGTACAAAATTCTTTGATCTCGTATCACAAGTACCTTGATTGATTTTCCAAATGACTTTTCAATTGGTTTCATGGAATAATGAACAATACCAAAAGACCGACCAATTTACTTTATGCATGGAGTTATAAGGATGGTTAGGTTAGGTTAGGTATTCGTTCCTACTCAAGTTCCTCTTAAAAGGGCTTGTTTCATTCTCACGGGGAACCTACATAATCTATCGACCGTCTCTTAGAGATTGTTGATATTGAAGAAGGAGACCCTCTCCCTAGTCTCCGATATAGGATCCAAATATGCACAAATTGAGTCTAGAGCCACGAGATCATCTTATAAATCTCTTTAGGACACTTTCAATGAAGACTCTCTGTTTCACACAATGTGGAAAGAGAGATTATATCTTATGAGTCCTACGCATTATCCTTGTGGTATTGCCAGAACATCTAAGTGATATGCATTCATATTCACGATGAAGATGGAAAGCCTTCTGGAGCCAACATCAAACAAGCTCCTGGTAGGTGACATGTGAGATCTATCCAATAGATCAACCATGTGAAAACTGGACATAAACAATGCAGAAATTCAATCTTTTGTATCAATCCTGGTTCAGGTTATGGATTGATGGATACCTTTGAAAAACCGGTCGTTGTGCTTAAAAACTCTTTTCTTTAGTACATCGACTGTGTACTTATTTCTCAAAATAAAAGGTGTTTATGATTGATAATTGATTTTCATTAAAACCTTCGTTGTATTGCAAAAACAATTTCTATTGAGCAAGACACGATTGTTTTTCAAATCTCTTTTCATCAACAGTGAATCTCGTTTCGCTGGTTCACTCACTCCGTGTTGTCTTCTTTGAGACGTTCCGGTTTGAGAACAGCTAGAGCAGCTGCGAAACCCTGTCAAGGAAATTCTTCGAATTATACCGATCACAGGCATTACTTGTACGATCAACGGGAACCGTGGGCCGTGTACCTCAATTCAACGAAAGTGATCAAAGACACTGTCGTGCGCTTTATTGCTAACTGTCTTATGCAGGTACACCCCGACGATTACAATGATCGAATGAAGCGGTCAATCCATAGCCGCATGCTCACACAACACATTCATATCTAAAGAAATCATGATTAGTGCATCAATGACTCTGATAATTTCACTCTATGCTTCGCTACGCCGCCAATATCATGAATCAACGAAAGCTTCCGCTACCCCGATAAGAAGAAATCATGATCCGTAATGTGAGCATGTCGGTCCAAATGTCACTACATCATATGCCGGCAACACAACGATGGGTGATGCGAGATTTGCAAGTGGTGATGATCTCTAGTAATGCTCAAAAGGTCATCATGGTGGATTAGCTCAACAACCTCCACGAAACATACATCGTAGTTGAACAATGATGAAATAACCACGTAGCACATAGTTTGAATACTTTGATGAAGAAAAGTCTGCGAGCTCAAGACTGAAGATTAAATAGAATGCTAGGATTCAAAATGTAAAACATGGGGTGACCTCCCTTAGGGGAGATTGTTAGGAATTAGAAAATTCCATAGTGAAGTATCGGTCACCCCAAATGTAATCTAGCATAAGTTAGCTCGTAGACATTACGTTATTTACCATGATATTTAGTTTGCTATTTAGTTTAGTTCAACACCGTAGAGGAAGGACGGGTATTTACCCATTGTATACCTGGTCCACAGGCTGTCAGGAGGTCGTTTATTTTGTAACCTATAAATACCCTCTACCTTGCAAGGTAGAGGGTTGGATGTTCATTAGGAATCTAACATTCCACAAGTTTCTCTTTCTAGAATATCCCATTCTCTCTCTCTAAAACATCTAATTCGCCTACTTGTGATTATGGTTTAGTGTGTTTGTGAAATCCAATATGTTACAGTATTTATAGCCTAACACATACAACTATTACAATATGACATAACAAGTCCATGTGTTTTAGCTAAACAAGGATAGATAACTTAATCCTAGAAATGTCGTTTCATTTACGTGTTAGGAGCGATTCCAACATCCTTTCTAGAAAGATCATTGATGGTGCCGTAAGTTCAAGTGATTGAGTCGACGGTGCCATAACCATGTTTGTTCTTAGATGCCTTTAACAACAAGCAAATAGGAGAAGACTTCATCATGTCTTCGATAGAGATGGTGTATAAATTAGTGCCATGAGATCCCTTTAGAAGCTCAACACCATTTAATTCTCTAACGAAGCATGTGTGTATTCTGAAAGCTACTTCGAGATCAGAATCACAAAATTGACCAACAGAGAACAAATTATGACCAAGACCTTCCATATAATATACCCGGGAGATCACACTATCACCAAAAACGTAATCTCCATAACCCATAATTTCCCCAAAATGATCATTCCCGAATCTAACTATCCCGATGAACTTATTCACGAAGTTCTTGAGCCGTGAGCGATCCCCAGTCATATTTTTTGAGCAGCCTGAATCCAAATACCAAAGAACGATTTGTACGACCTGCATTTGAAAACAAACAAGAGTGGATAACTGGAAACATTGGATCCCCATAAGAATATGGGTTTTGATTGGTTAGTACAAGCAATCTATAGACCAATATCATTTCTAGATGGCATGACATTATTAGTGGGAGCTACACTAGTAGATGCAGTGGACCTAGTCGAAGTGTGCTGACTTCCTAAGGGTATGATTCTACCAGTGGGCTTCCATTTCTTAATGGGTAGTGATCTAGACAATGTAGGGCAAATTTCACTAATTTTGAATTTATTTCCTGTAGGCTTCCATTGATAACCTACATTAATGAACCTTTTCCATGTAGGTTTCCAAGATTGCTTAACTTGTTTATCATTATCCACTGGGGATTTAACAGAATGCCTCAAATAAGACTTAACACATTCATCATGATTACTAGAAATTAAACATTCACTACATGTTTTGCAAGCAGCAGCAGAATTCAAATTAATTATAGTACGCTTATAGCTAATACTAGAATCACCACGATTCGTTATATTAAACTCAAAATTATTATTCCTATGGTGGTATTCTACTCTCTTCTCTTGATCACTCTTAGTTCACGAGGTCCTATCTTGCTTTGTATTTCCTGAAGTCTTTGACCCGCTAACCTTAGTGTCACCGCTTACTCTTGTAGATGGAACGAGGGGAATATTAATTCGTTTCACTACTTTTTGATTTTCTAGCCTAGAAGTGCTAGGCTCTAAGACTTTAGGAGGCACATCAAAGGTAACATGCTTGACTTTATGCATAGAAGTGGGTGAAACTATTCTATCTCGCCTTGTACCAGTTTTAGGACATGTCGCAATAACATATTCTAAGAGTTCCTAAGATCGTTTGGCATACAAGCAGGCATAGGTAATCGCACTATCAAGTGGTTTCTCTATTCTATCATCTTCTTCAATCTCACAGAGACCCTCTAAATTATCCTTAAGGTACGAAAGATATGCTTGATATGCAAGTTCATTATTCGTAAGAGGAGGGGGAATATACAACATATCAATAGCATAATTATTACAAGCAGAAACCTTTGGAACATAATATTTGAAAGTGGGAATCTGCACTTTTCCTTTTACCATACGCTTCAGATTCTCATTTTCGTTAAGCAAGGAAGTTATTTATTCAATGTGCTTATCATGATTAATCTTAACTGAATCACATAACTCTTTCTTTTGCAGTTTAACCTTTGAGATTTCAGCTTGAAAACAGTCATTTTCTTTTTTCAATTTATTAACGATGTTTTGAAGTTGGAAATTCTGAGAATCTAAAGGCGGAGGTATCTGAGTGCCAACCACTTCACTTCTATTTCCTTTCAATTGGGAGATTTGAGCTTTCAACTTTCGGATCGTGTTGCAGTGAGCTTGAATCCATTCATCACGTGAGTTTATTTCAAAATATGCATCAAACTTAGGAGCATCTGAAGATGTCTTGGAATTTGAAGTTTTGATTCTTTCTTCAAGATGTTGATATTTTAATTGTAAATCAAGATATTCAACTTCTAATTTAGAAAAATGCCTGACCATGTTATCATAATCATCCTTTTCGATTTGTCATGCAATTTTTAATTTTCGGTCTCAAGCTCAATGACACGATCTTGGGAAACTTTAAATGCAATTGATAAATCATGAAATTGAGAAGCAATTACTGCATAATTAGTAACATTATAAAACACATCCTGGGCAATGCATCTGGAAATAAAATTCTCATTAAGGATGTGAATATTCTTCTCTCAATCTTATTACTTTTAAGCTCACGTGCATTAACTCTAACCTCGTTTTCGATTTCATTAAACATCTTTTTCATTTCTTTAACTTCAGTATCTAAGGCCTTTTGAATACCCTCGAATTTTTCTTTTAATTGTTTAAAGAATGGAATAACCTCTGTAAGATAACACTCTTTTGTTTGCTCAAAACCCCTTTTCCCTTCAGTAATTCCTGTTGGTGTGATTCTCTTCTTACATGTTTTCTCGAAATCAACAAATAGTTGGTAAACTACGTATACGCTGATTAAGGTTTTACTTTGAGTGGGAAGAGTTCTAGGCACTAAATGCATCGGTGTATTAGAAGGATACACTGTAGCTAGAGGAAATTTCCTAAGGGGAGGATTATTTTCAACAAGTTCTTCAGTTTTTCTCTTATCCATATCTAACTTTCAAAACACTTGTTCAGGGTTTAATTGAGTCTGAGGTCTAAACGTGGCAAGCCAGTTGTCTTTAGTGTAATTGGGAGTCTTAAAATTCAAGTTATGGCTCACACACATAGGTTCCTTCAACTTCTTTTCCATTTTCTCTCTAGAGGAATTTTCTATCTCTATGTCCTCTTCAGTGTTCTCTACACAAGTTGGCCTTTGTTTAGGCTTAAGAATCTCACTACCATCATAAATCACATCATGAGCTCTTTTTGCTTTCTTAAGATACACATGATTTGGGCTTCTACACGGCCAATACTGTGTTTATCACTTAATACTCTATGCTTTGTGATCATGCGAGCAGTTTGAATGGTGTTACCTTGTATGTACAACTTGTTTTCAAGTTTATTCTTCAAAGTTTTAAGGTTGGAAAAATCATTTAAAAGTTTTGATTCCTTTTCTTTGAATTCCTGTTTAAGCACTTTTACATTTTCTTGAATTTCCTGCTTTTGCTTAACAGTTTTATTAAGTTTCTCTTGTAAGGAATTTAACTCTTGTTTTACTGTTTCTTTCCATAAGTTACTTTTAGTGATTAATGTACGCATTTGGCCATCCATTTCCTGCTCACGGGTGGTCAGCTCAAATTTAGCACGCTGTTCATAGATGGAAACTTGATTTATAAATATTTAGCTTAGTGGTCATGGAATCATCAGGTACATATTTAGTGTACTCATCAAACACACATTCATCATTAATGGCAAGAAGATGCACCACTTGGTACAACAAGACTTTCACCGTGCTTCACATATTGTTCATATGGGACAACATTGCTATTACCCATATTTTCAATATCTGAGTCAATGACTTCTGTTGATTGTACTTTGTTGGGAATCTTTTGCTTATCAACCATATCATATAGTTTTAGTACCTCTGATATGATAGAATCCTTGGAGGGACCGGCTTCTTGAGGGGATGACCATTGGAAAAATATTAGCCATGAAAATGGTCTGAGTCCATCATCAACATCAGAGTCAAAAGCATCACAATCAGCAACCTGGAAGACATTAGGATTGTTCTGTGCCAAATCATATACTGGTTGTTCATCCACATCTGCATCATATGTTTTGGCATTCGCATCAGCGAGAAATAGCAACTCCTCCTCATCCAACACCTCTCCACTATCTTGAGCTTGCATCAGCAGCATCTTATCCCTGAAGTACTCAGAATTATGTGGACGTTTCGGTTGAGTGCAGTTCCTAGCAATATGTCCTTCTCCTTCACAATTGTAGCACTTAATCTATTTTCCTTGACCCTGAACTACAATCCTTCCTCGATTCTGAGCACCCACATAACCAGCTCCAGCTCCAACATTCCCTCGTGCAATATATCATGGATTCACATTCTGCCTTCCTTGCACATTCTGAACCACAAACCTTCCATCTTCCACTGTGGCTTGATTATGTAGATTAGATGAGGTTCTAAGTTGGTTGTTGGTTTGGGGAAGTGAGTTTCTGGATTGTTGAAATAGTAGAGCCACTTGGCTTGCAAGGTTTTCAATCAACATTTCAGTTGGGGTAAATCTTGAGTCTGGTATGGTAATATGATTTTGATTCTGAGAGGATGGTATGACTTGTGATGCTTGAGTACTTATCTTCACATTTGAAAAAAATGCAGTTGAGTCATTTGAAGAGTTTGCAGCAGCAGTATTAGAGTGAAATTTCTCCAAGATCAAATGCTCAAATGTAGGATGCTTCTCATGTTGAAGTAAGTAAGCATACAGTTTCTCATAGTTAGTGTTCCTAAGTCCTTTTTTTTAACCTGGGTACCGACTCGACATTGCGAGCCGACTAATCCCAGGGCGACTACCCTTTGGATAGCCCGGAGTCATCGCAGGTGAACCTCCGTGGCCACATGAGGATTAATTTTCTCCCCAAGGTTTGAACCTGGGACCTCCAGGGTCTTTAACTACTTTAGGAGACCAAATCCAAACCATTGGGTCACCCCATGTGGTTTGAACCTGGGACCTCCTAAGTCCTTTTTTCAACTTCACAACAGTAACAAATCTGAGCCATTTAGGGTTCATGTTGTTTACGAACTTGGAATTGAGTTCGATGTTTGGCATAGTCATATTGATATTTCTCATATCATTCACAAGTTTGTGAAACCTCACATGATACTCTGTAATGGTTTCTCCTGGGTTCATCTTGAAGTTCTCAAAGTCATCATAAAGTTGTGACTCTCGATCTTCCTTAGTTAGTTCTGAGCCAGAGAGAAGCATATTGACATTGTCCCAAACTGCTTTGGCCTCAGTATTGTGATTGATCAGCTAGTAAATTCCTTTGGTAGACCTTGAAGTATGATGTTAGAAGCTCTAATGTCAGCATCGTATCTTTTCTTCTCCTTATCATTGAGATCATCATAAGTCCTGGGTCTATCCATACCCAAAGTGACAGTTCCACCAGCACCAGCTTCAAGTTGATCTCTCCCCATTTGGAATGGTCCTTCATCAATTGACTGAATAATTTTAAGACCGTTCTCTTTGCCCAAGCGGTACAAATTCTCTGTGCCCAAGAGTTAATCAGTTCTATCCAAAGATAGGAGGGCGAGTATCGGACCCAGCAGCTTGAACGCCATATGCAACAGTAGACATGATTTCTAAGTACACGGGATTTTACTACTCTTTGATTTAACCGAGAAAGAGAATATTTCGCGGGATTTTCCTAAATCAAGAAGAAACCGTAGAACTTAACTCAAAAATGTCAAATCTCAAGTGACAAAACGCAGTCTGCAAAACGCACTAGGTCAAAAAGCAGTGTCAAAACACACTAGGTCAAAACGCAATTAGTCAAAACGCACTTGGTCAAAACGCAGTAGGTCAAAACGTAGTGTCAAAACGCACTTAGTCAAAACGCACTAGGTCAAAACGCAGTGAACCAAGTCGCAAGAGACAAAACGCAGGTTTGACAAAACACAAGAACAAAACGCAGCCTTAGACAAAATGTAGGAAGAAAACGCAATATTCACCAAAACGCAACCTGTCAAAACGCATAAGATCAAAACGCAGTATACAAGTAACTATCAATAGTACAACCACTACTTGTCCTTTTGTCCTTTTCAACTCAAAACGCAGTCAACTTCTATCAAATCGTAGCTAGAACAAGCACAAAACGCACTCAAATCTTATCAAATCGCAAAGAAATAACTATCAAATCGCAGTCAAGAATAAGAATCCAAGACTCAAAATGTATCCAAGAACAAGACCAAAAACCTTCCTTTTTCAATCAAAAAGACCACAGCCTAGATAATCAATCCTTCCAAATCAAAAACTAAACTAATATGATGATCCTAAACACAAAAGTACAATCAAAATCCAAACTTTAACACTAAATAAGATCAAAAGAGTGAAAAAGTCTCTAAACTCATTTAAACCAAAACTTATGAATAACCAATCAAGAATCCAAGAACACACAAAGTAGATGATCAAACCATGGATCTTGATACCAATTGTAACATAATGGTTATCATAAACACACAAACACAAATACCAAGGTTCGAACTAGAGAGAGTTTAAAGAGAGAAAATGGAGAGGATGGGAACTTCTAGTGAGAGAAAGTGATGTAATATTATGAGAAGCTCCACCCTTTGCCTTGGGAGGCAAAGGGTATTTATAGTATCTTACAAATACGCCACCTGCAGGCTGTGGATCAGGTATACAATGGGTAAACACCCATCCATCCTCCACAGTGTTACGTAACTAACTACTTATCATAACTAAACGACTAAGACTACGAGCTTTCTAATGCTTACACATACTTGAGGTGACCGAGTCTTTAAATTATGGATTTTCTAAATCCTAACACATAACTCCTCAATTACTACAACCACTGAGGACAAAGACTGAAGATTAAGAATACTGAAGAATTGTCGGGACAATGCGGGATAAGTTTGAATGCATAAGGAGGAGTCTTTATCTACCATAAGTCCAATTTTCCTTGAAAGGCTAACAACCAAGATTAGTGTCAACACTGATGATTAGAAAGTAGTATTGTCTTTTATGTTAGGCATTAGAAAATTCCATGTTAAAGTGTCGGTCACCCCAATTATGATCTAGCATATGTTAGCTCGTAGACGTTTAGTTATTTATGTTATTTAGTAGTTTATTAGTTAGTTTGTAGCATAGAATAGTTTAGTGTAACACCGTGGAGGAAGGGCGGGTCTTTACCCACTGTATGCCTGATCCACAGTCCGATAGGAGGACGTATGCTTTGTAACTATAAATACCCCTTCCATCCTTGGAAGGGGTGTGGCTTCTTTGAATCTAACCTTTCATTTTTATAAAGCAACTCTCTTTCAAAGAACCTTCTCTCAACTCTCTTCATCTCTCTAATGGCTTTCTTATTTAATCATTATCCTAGACCACCCGAATCATTAAACAACATAATATTCACGATCCTACAATTGGTACCAGAGCCTAGGTTGTATTGTTTGTGTTGTTTCTCGTGGTTGATTCATGGTTTTATGCGGTTTTTCATGCGGTTTGATATGGGTTACGTTATGTGTTCGTTGTTTGTGGTTTGAATAATTGTATAAATTGTTGTACCCTTATTTCTTAATCCGAAAAAATTCTTTCTTATTATTTTTGGTAAACAGTTTATCAATTTTTCTTGTATCCTTTTGGTTTCAATGAATCTAGTGGTCAATCCATGGTTACAATTTCTGTCTTGGGTCATTATTTAGTCCAAACTGATTTTTATTGGTTAACTTGGTCACTGGTCAAAAAGGGTTAATAATATGCTGAGAACTTGGTCTTCTGTCATGCAAGTTGTTACTTTTTCTGGGTTTATACATGTGTTTCTTGGCAGCGAGTTATGGTTTATTTTTGGATGCGAGTTGGTCTTTCTTGGTTGCGAGTTACACTCATATTCTTCAATGCCTGTTGACTATTTTTGTTATGCGAGTTGTAAGTCTTTACTACGACTTGTTGTCCAGATTCAATGTATCAAATGAGTGTTGGTCAGATGCGAGTTGGGTTTCTGGTCCAGTTTTAATGCGTGTTACTTAACTCGCATATGGTATAAATGCACTTGCTTTTGAGCGAGTTGCTACTGAAGCGAGTCAAGTCAAAAACTGAAGCGAGTTATCTAAACTTTCATGATGCGAGTTGTTACCTTTTAGCATGCGAGTTGACTGGAATAATGTAACCTGATGCGAGTTGCTTACTTGCTTTATTAAATGCGAGTTGCTTAAATGATGACAAACTAAGCGAGTTGTGATGATAATGGAAGAGATGCGGGTTAATAAAGGACTAAAGATGAGAGTTGTTGACCTCATACAATACCATTTACCACATACTCCAATCACAAACAAGACTCATGTACTAACCAAATATAAATCTAATCGAATCTCACAAATTATGCAATCATCTCAAGATCTCAGTTAATCCTTTCGTTAATTTTCAAGACTCATCAAGACCTCAAAATTACATCATACGAAAGAATTTCTTCACTGATCCATCATGTCTCGACTCAACAATATATTGAACGAAAATAATTAAATGAAATCTTTGAATTGTTTCATGTTTATTCAAGGGAAAATCTAACAAGGGTCTATGACATGAAACCTTATCATCACAGATTCTATTGAATCAAAGATTCATTTCTTATTCGAACATAGAAGAGAAGAAATCTAACAAGAGTGTTAGTTTCTTTCTTAGTGTCGTTCAATCAATCAGCACATAAATTAAACCCTACCTTTTAATTTGAAACCGTCAAATATGACCTTGCCATCCCTGTGGCACTATCGAAATCTATCCATCCCAGTGGAGATGTGTGTATGACGAGCGAGACTCAGTTGAGATGGGGGCTGAGTACTGATATGAGAGAAATTAGGGTTTGGTTAAATGGTGTTTAAGGCTAATGATAGTATATGTTGATGCGTATTGTTATTGAAACTGAAGAGAGAGGCGTGTATTTGGTGAGAACATTTAGGGTTTGATGAAATTTGTGAGGGATGCTTCTGAGATAAAGAGAGGCGGACATATTTTGATAGAGATTATTTAGGGTTTGGCCAAGTAACGTTTAGGGTTATGGGGTGATATGTTGTGTTTTATACTTCCTAATTGTTAGGGCAACTAATATGAATGGGTAAGGTTGGGCCATACGAGCGCTGAAGGATGAATGGGCTAGAATTCTTATTTCGTCATGGGCCATAGGTTGATGTTATATTTGTGATTGGGCCACGATTCTTCACTGCATACTTAAAGTGTTAATATTTTCGGTTGGCACATTCCTGAATGATATCACTTAAGTCGCCTAGCACAATTTTCCAATATCACAAATTTGAATTTAACTGAATTGCAATTTCATTTACTTGAATTGCAAGCTCCTTTAAATTTGAATTGGTTATTATATCAGTTGAATTAATATGTTATCCAAATTATGTTGTTACATTTTTAATTTTAGGATACATACTGGTCGGATGGTAGTATTACACTTTCTCGGGGATACACATTCGATTGAATTTGATTATTGAAATTTTGATGAGAATTGAGACGTTCGTGATGCACATTGCATATATCATGTGATTTTATGAGGTTTGGAGTTTAAGAGATTTGACGATGAGATTTCACATATTGTGTGATTTGGATATTATGAGGTGTATTGAAGAGATTTGGTGTGATTTGGTGTGTTGAAGAGATTTGGTGTGATTAGGTGTGTTGTTGAGATTTGTTGTGTTATGAGATTCGGTACTTTGGTTTATACATCTTCACAAAGTATATTATGTTGCGGATTGAATTGATGATTGATCAAATGTTGACTACGGGGTTGTTTGGACGGTATTTCGTATTTGGATTTGATGTGAGGTTTTTCCAGGCACGTTTACTTATTTCGTCTTCTTTCTTTCTACCCTTCCGCGAATATGACTTGTTTGGGCGTTTATAGAGGGTGATAAAGACTTGTCTATTTAGTTACGATTGTGATTCTTTCTCGCTTGACCCACAATGTAACTATCACTTCGGTGTCTCACGTAGTTGAGGATACGTCAAGAGGTTCTGTACATTGGGTACACCATTTCTTCTTCACAAGAATTAGTACAAGTTTAAGTAACAAATCTGGGGAATTTCACTTCTTGATCAAGTTTGGCATATCGGGTTTGCATCACCATGTTGTCACTGCAATAGCCGACAGAATGTGTGAATGATGTGTTTACCGGAGTGTTTATTGGATGGTTGATGATGTTGATGATGTTGGATAATGAACCGTTGATGAACCGCTGCATGTTCCCCTAAAACAGATATTCACTGAAACCAAAGTTGTCATAACACATTCAAGCTGACATTGTTTACGGTTCTGTCTTGATTTTGTAAAATCCCGCGAAAGAACCTATTTCTCGGTTTAAATCATAGACTTGTAAAATCCCGTGACAATGGAAACATCCTGGTAATTGTAAAGTGCATTTTCGGATCTATCTTACGGTTTATTCTTGGTTTTGTAAAATCCCGCGAAAGAAACTATTTCTCGGTTTAAACCATAGAGTTGTAAAATTCCGTAATGAAGGAACCATCCTGGAGAAAGGAAAGCGTATTTCGAGATCTTATCTGATGCTGGTGCTACAATTTCTGCTTCGAAGAAAGGATAAAAGGGTGTACTTCATAAATTGGATGTGTGTTTGGATTTTCATCATGGCAGCTTGGGTATTACATGGTTTTACGGGGTTATGTGCTTTTAACCATGGTCGGGATGAAACCATTATCAGAGATCACTTAAAACGTCAAAAGAGGCTAGAGTTGAGCTTTTAACCAGAAGGTGTGACAACGGGGTTAATTCACTATTATTTATTTGAGGTTGAAGTGAAATATCACGGGCAAGTGTACTTAGTATCTGAAAGTATCGAGGATGGTTGGATGAAGATTCTTCAAGATCCTTGTTCGAGCTTATTATCAAAAACTAAGACTTGGAAATCTAGTTATTTTTGGGTGACTTTTTCCTTTTCTTTTTTCCATTTGGGGGAATTGGTATCTTACCACCACAAAATAACTATCACTTTAAGGAGTTACGTTGTGGATGTGCTCAGTGTCACATTCAATTGTGGATGTTCAAGAGGTGATGTACGTCTTATACTTGATGGTTGGTTGGATGAAGAGTATATAGTACTTAGAGATTCAATGGAGGATGATATGTGCAAGTTTAAGTCACGAGTTCGGGTTGTTTTACTTCAGGGTCAAATTCATCATATTGGGTTTTCTCCATCAGCTGTCACGACAAATAGCCTACTGAATGATAATGGGGTTGATTACAAGTTTGCCAAGAGAGATTGAAAAGAGAGAGATTTATGACGTATGAACACAACAGTTCATGCCTCGTACTCTAAAGAAAAGAAAAGTGTACGTGTCAGTGCGCTTTATCTTCAGAAGAAGAGAAATCTTCTCATTATATGACCATTCTCATCAACATGCTTCATGCTTTTTCCATGCGCTTTCAGTTATCAAGTGAACTGGGCTACTGTTGATTGTTTTCTTATTCCACTTGCTCAACTATAATGACGATGGCGACATCCTGTGCTAATTTTGTGGGGGAGAAGTGTGAATAGACTACATTTGTTGAAGATTTTCACTTATTCAATCAAGAATGGCAACTCCGTATGCAATTCTTGAGGGGGAGAAGAAGTATGATAACTCTGCATGTTGAGTTTTATCTGAGAATAAAATGGTCAAACGGCTCAAAACTCATGTAAGAACTGATCTTCTTCTTATCGGGTCATCTTCACATGGAGTTTTCTTCTTAGAGCCGTTGGTTGACATCTTCACAAGCTGATATGAGTTTAACGACAAAGTGCTTCCGGTTAATGCTTCACGTACACATCAACATGATGATTCCAAACAACCTTATATTCTTGTTATTTAACACATCACCATGCTCTTCAAGTTTTACTTTGAAGATCCACTTGAGAGCAATGATCATAGCAATGATGTTTGATGTAATTGTTTGCTTGGTGTTACCATTTCGTGTGTTCGTTGCGGGCTGATTGCTGATTTCCTTAATGAACATCTTTCTGTTCTTGTTTGATTGGGAGGGATTTTAAGTTAAGGGGATTTGCAAGATGTAAGTTAATTGGGAATGCATTTGGTGAGTTGAAGATGTTGACTAACTATTCCCCAACTGGACAATCTTGAAGAAGGTCAAGTCTACAGTCTGTTCTACACTTTCTGCTGCATGATAGAAGACTAAAGACGAGTTGCATTTAACGATCTAAAGACTTCTTCTTAATCCGGACATTCATCATAAAGATTGTCAGCTTTGGGGAGAGCACTAATTGGGGGAGAGTGAAATGTCTGATTTAATCCCCAATTAGACTTGCTCACATTCTTCGGCAAATTGATTCTCACAGATACATCTGAGCTAATGATGTTCTTCTCAAAAAGATTTCAAGTATTTGGGCTTAAAATATGTTGCTGATTCTAAAGTGTCAAAACCAGCAAAGGGGGAAGGAGACACACATCTAAACACAAAGCGAGTAAACTTGATGAACTTAATTCTTCTAAGGATTGAAGATATCCCGGGAAGACAATTGTCATTACCGCAAAGAAACTCAATATTTGACTCATGGCTTTTGTGTTATTTTTCCAACGACGTGGGGGAAGTGATGTAGAAGAGTTAGTCTCTGGTGATAAAAGAGGTACACAAGTGTGTGATGATTTCGATGCTATCGCAATCATCAGGGGAGAGAGATTGTGTACATTAGGGACGCTCAGTTGTTTCACTTGAGTGCTTAATCAGTGATTCAGAGATATAATCACTTATTCTGGAGTTGAAATCCGCAGAGATAGTCCTCCGCAGAGATAATCAGTGATTCGGCCTGCTTCTTCAATGTTATCGGTTATTCTCTCTTTGGGCATTCGGGTACCTCGGGTTCTTGAGCTTCATACACTTTCTTCAGGGGGAGAGAAAGTTATACATCAGGGTTATTCTTTGGCTATTGGACTTAATCTACTACTTCGATGGTATAAGTTTCGCTGTCTTCGGGTATATGTGTATTCGGGTTCGTGAGCTCTAGTCTAAGAGACTGACTGCATCAATTCAACTACGTGGGGGAAGTTATCTCTTGACACCTTTTGGAATGGACTGCTTTAGACTTCAGTGGAAAAGGAATTTGAGAAGGATTATTTAAGTGTGGGATGAAACGTTGCTGTTCTTCTATTGGATGATATAACCCCAAACGGAGAACCTCGATTATCGTTCTTAAATGGAGCAGCGGGATTTATGATAATGGTGTGCTTCTCTGTGCACCTGGCTAAGGCAAGCTTGAAATAGAGCTTCGAATCTGCTCATCTAATGGATCTTCGGTTTGGGGGGAAGCTGCAAAAGTATCTCTTTCTCATAGGCTCATGTTCTATCTTCTATTCTGGAGCCTTGGAAGCTTTGGTGGTGAAAGTTTAAGAGATGGCGATTTCTATCTTCTACAACGGGGCTGTTCGATATCCTTATCTCGGTACTCGTATCATCATCTTCTTAAACTATATCATCTATACTATCTGTAAATTTTTATCAGAAAACCAAAATACAAAAATATAAAACCAGTAAAAGAAAATAGAAAAATATAAAACCAACAAAAAATCCATAAAAAATCAGAAATTTTAAAAAATTCCAAAAATATGTTTTCTCAAGACATGTTTTCTGGTATCGATAACATCTGCGGTCTTAGAAATGTCATTCAATAATGACACGGGACCATAGATGAAGTTCGAGCAGGAGGTGTAAATATTTCTTTTCAAAACATGTCTAAAACAATGGCTTGCTATTATTTCAGATAGCAACCCGCTCTTCAAAGAAGGAAAGTGCTGCGCTGAAACAATTTTCTAAATATTTCGTGCACTTATCCTAAAACAAAATGAGGAAAGTATGTCGAAGGACTGCTGTTCCTACTCAAATATTTTTCCTTCAAAAATTCTTCAGAAAAATATTTGTTTTAACAAATTGGTGGAAAATGAGTTGCTGTTAAATCAATCAGTTTCAGAGTTTTTCGTAAAAATTGAAAACTCAATCAATGATTTTAGCACTTTTAATCTTTTCAGAAAATAAGTCATTGATTGAGGGGGAGAATGTTTTCAAATCTATATCATCTAACGGGCTTTCTTAATTATCCTACGTGCTTAATTAAAAATGATATTTACCTATGTCGAAGGACTAGGAATTTAGGATATGATTGTTAGGTTTAGATGATTAGAGTTTGATGAACACATATATCCCATACCTTATATGATCTGATTGATATGTTGGTTAGACTTTTATTAGCCGATTGTTGTTTGGGTGATGTCGACCACCATATATTTGTATGTATGTTCACTAACGTATGCAGGTATATTGGTATATAAGAATGTTCCTGATCCGGATCCCACAATTGAAGATGATTGGATGCCGAAAGGAAAGGGTAACTATATCTTGGGTTGACAAATGAAGAAACGGAGCTTAATTGGACTTCTATGGAGTGTTGGCTTGGAAAAATGCAACGTAAGAGGTCTCACTGCATCAGCAGATGGTTTTCTTCTAAGTGATTGAAGAAACGGAGCTTAATTTGACCTCAGTTGGCATTAAAATGCAACGTAAGAAGTCTCACTGCATCAGCAGACGGTTTTCTTCCAAGCCCTACAACAACATCAACAAAAGAAGCTTATGATTCTCTCCACCTAACGTATCTTGTGCAGGAAAAGTAGTGAATGATACCATTTTTAAACAATTTTGAAAAAATTTGATTAAATTGTTTTGAAAATGGAAAATATTGTTTTGAAAATAAACTGGACTAAATTTTGAAAATCACCGGACTTTATTTTATCAAAACCTAAGTCACTCAATCATCGACTACGGTCATCGATTGAGGGGGAGAGTGATTTAAAACAAAATATTTTCAAACGATATTTCTTCATAAAAGTCCGGATTGTACAAAATAAGTGGTGATCTAAAGATTTAATTTTATGTCATGGTATGATTTTTTTCTTTAAGAATCAAGATCTTTCAAAATGAAATTTTTTCTGTTCTTGTTTGATTGTGAAATTGTTTTATTTTACTTAAAGATCTCCTAAAAAAACTATCATACCTGACACTAACAATCTTTAATGTCTGATATTGGTCCTCATCTGTCATTTTTCAAAATTAAATCTTGCCACGTCTTTCCCCTTAAATTTTCCAAATGATTTAAATCAATCGGGATCCAAAATCTCAATTGGTTTGAAATTTTTGATCGGGGGAGAGATCGCGATTTAAATCTCAAATCTGTTTTAGTCCTTTAAAGGCACTCCTGCCTCCATGTGCCAAACGATTTCAATATATGATGCACATGATTGTGGAGGAGCATTTATTCAAAAACAAGATGAGTATTTAAACAAGGCCACATTTTCTCCCATGTTTTCTAAACCTTATTAAATCACTTGGGATCCAAAATCACAAAGGGTTTGATATTTTTGATCAGGGGAGAATTTGTGATTTAATAATGAAATTTGATAAAAGGTGATCATTTTGATTCAAATGTGCAGGCTG
Organism: Chrysanthemum makinoi; assembly: GCA_910596185.1. Lineage (NCBI taxonomy): Eukaryota > Viridiplantae > Streptophyta > Magnoliopsida > Asterales > Asteraceae > Chrysanthemum > Chrysanthemum makinoi. The sequence goes on along the minus strand of OU343220.1, from coordinate 89,733,622 downwards.
CTCTCTCATATGTGCTAAACACTTTCGAATCTCGAAGCACATTATGAGGGGGAGAATTTCAAAAAGAAAATTAACTTTCAAGGTACAAAGATTTCTATGTTTCTACATAAACTACCTTGATTGATTTTCTAATGGTTTCTTAATGGCTTTTGTGATCGTGGATGTACTTCAAAAGAACTCTTTCCTCTATGTGATAAAATGATTTCAAATATCCTATGCACATATTGAGGGGGAGAATTTACCAAGAAAATCAAATGGCTTTTTCTACGGAAATTGTGATCAAGAAATTATTTCAAAGAACTCTTGCCTCCATGTGCTAAACAATTTATTAATCATATGCACATGTTGAGGGGGAGCATTTCTAAATGATCAAAACTATTAAGTGTCACACCGCCAAATTACATGTTTTGCAGCGGAATGGAATTCCTGGGGGTTGACTGTCATAGCATCACAATCACAGTTATATTGAACGACCTAAAGTGTCGTTTGGAAAACACATCGTTTGATTTAATAAAACAATCAGAGTTTACAAATTATAGGTCCCAAATGAAAATCATCATGTGCGGAAATAAGTTTGATACAAGCCAAACGATGTTTTTAAAGTGCATAAATCCCATGTGAGACGCGTCGTTACCACGACTCTATGATAATTCCACATGCATGCCATGAAGTGTATGCCTTAGATACCTGAGATAAAACATGCTAAAAAGTGTCAACACAAAGGTTGAGTGAGTTCATAGAGTTTGTGTTGTCATGAAGAAAACCTTTAAAGAATGTTCATGCAGCAAAGGCATTGCAAATCCACTCAGTTCCAAGTTCCGCCCATACAAAACTTGCAACTTGTGTGTTTACAACCCACTGCCAAAATGTGAATAGTTTATGTTCAAGAACATGATGTCAAATTAATTCACAATAGTACCTAACTCGACGTAGAACCATAGCACATAATCAATAGTACATGACTCAATGTATCAGTAGTCAACTGATATAGCACATTATTCGACGTAGAACTATATCATGCAAACAAGAACAATTGATATAGTACAACATTCGGTTTTGAAACGATGGTGATCATGATAGAAGTTATCATTAAAAATCTAAAGTACTTGTGAAAAATAGTTAAGCATGTATCTCCCCCAAAATAGTTCAAGACATACAAAAGTAGGGGCTATGAAACTTACTTGGACAATGATGCGATGGCAAAAGTGAGTACACTGAAATGATGCGCAATCTCTAACTATGACCTATTATGAATGATATGATATATAATATGTCATGATGTAATGTTATGCATGCAATTCGTATGATATCTATACCACTTGTGAATTTTTGAAAATAGCGTTTATCGTCGAAAAATAATCTTATAACGTCTTGACAATTTATAAATTACTTTACAAGTATTTATGTTGAAATGATATCCTACGATAATCATTTAATGATTTATTATGAAATTATAACTTTTCGTCGTAAAACAATGTCATTTGATAATTCATGAAAGTGACTAAATGGCCTCGAAAAGCTAGTCGTAAAATAGTGAATATCGAGTGTTAGGAAACAAACTCAACGGTTTTGGAAAGCTTGTAGCATTATCTCAAAGTCTTAGCTTTTATGTTTTCATCATAGAGGTTTCGATCATGGAGAAAAACATAGGTAAAGTAGAGTACTTGTACCAAAAATATTGTTTAAGGGTAACTTTCGGCAAAGTTTGAGTGACCGTATTTTATTCGTTACAACTCCGTTTGACTAACGGTTGGACATTTTGGAAAATAGGCTAGGCGAACTTACTTTTACTAGAAGATATCATTTTATAAAAAGTATTCCATCGATGTTAAAAACGACCCTCAACATGGTCATTCGCGGCCGTAATTTTTGGCTATTAGAAAATATATTAGTTATGCTTATATGAAATAGTTACGACAACCATGTTTAAACGCGTGTAATTTAATCGTTACAAGTCCGTTTTCTACGTTTTATATGTCCTTAGCTTCGTTTTAAAGTATACTAATATATTTTTGACAAATCGACACATTTAATAACGCTTAAGACTCATTTTTTACTCGTAAAAGTTTGGGACAGCATGCTGAAACTTTCCGGAATATAGTTTTCGTCGTTAAACTTGAAAATAGCATAACTTCTTCGTTATAACTCCGTTTTAACCCATTCAAGCGGCCACGTTTTCTTTTTAAAGTATATTTTCTGAATATCTAACCCAAAATATTTTTCAAACTGTCGAAATTTCCAGAATTAGCAAAAATGATCAGACCCTTATATATAGTTGTCGAAATGGATTTTTCTCGCGTAATACTTATTCTAACCACTTCAAACCAACGCCAAAGCTATTCTAAACCTTCCATACACCTTCTTAGGGTGTCATGGGTTCCTAAACATCATTAAAAATGATATGTTTCAAGGGATAATTTATAGGATGATATATATTCATTAATAGTACTTAAAAACAAATAAAGTGGTATAGATAATCATATAACTTGCATGTTTTTCTCAAGCATGATACAAATGACCAAAGTATGAATATGGAAAATAAAAATGATCATGAAATGCTTACTAGTTAAGTGATGAGGTTTAAAGAACAAGGGTTTATCCTAATTACCCTAGGTTTTTATCTCAAAACCTTGATTAAGAGTATACTAGAGTTGTGTAATTAACTTGTTCTTGCAAAAATATGGATTCCTTGTTGATTTCTTCTCTATGGCTGGTTGATACAAGAGATGAAAATGAAAGTGATATGTTTTATTTCTCATATAATAAGAAACAATATAAGTATAGATCTAGTTGTTTATGTGTAGCCTACATAATATTTTTTTTACATCAAATGTGTTGTGTCATGCTATCTATGTCGACAAGGAGGGCAAAAGGAAAAGGGGTAATGCATTTTGTTTAAGTGACTTTATAAATGTATATGTATAGATGTGTAAGTAAAGTTGGTAATTTATGTATATAATTAAGTATTTAGGGTAGCGTTAGCTAGAAATAAATTTTTAACGGAACAAAATAAAATATATCGATGTCATAAAAATTATAAAAATGCATTTCTCACAAGAATTGAGTGAATAAATAATTATCGAGTTGGATTTACGATAACCGTCGTAAATATTTATACATAACAATTTATATACAAAATAAATTGAAAACATCGGGTAAACTAATAATATAATTTTTATAGTCTTAAAATGAGTGTAAAAATATATTAGGATTATTTTTAGAAGTGTCGGATCAAATGTTCAAAATAAATGATTACGCGATAGCGTTTATTTAATAGGAAATTATATGTTTAATGAAAAATGCAAATCCATGCATGAACTGATATGATGACGATGTTACTAATGATATGTAGACTAAATCTAGTCTATATGAAATGTCCTCGATGATATGTTCATGAATTCGCAGCTAAACCATTAAGGTTACGCGAATTTGATACTCGTAAACCTAGTTTACGATAAATGATGAATAGTGATTTTTCTCCGGGAATGAATAGTATTTCGTGAATAGTAAAATTTAGAAATACGTTCTCAGAATATCAAATCGACTTCAAAAATGATGAATAGTAAAATGATGAATAGTAACAGATGAATATTAAATTCCCGAGATGAATAGTAAAATTTTCAAAGTTTGTTAATGACCTGAAAGTACGAGTTGTCACATTAAGGTACAAAATGCTTTGATTTTATATCACAAGTACCTTGATTGATTTTTCCAAATAATTTTTGGAAGAATGAACAATACCAAAAGACCGACCAATTTACTTTATGCATGGTGTTATAAGGATGGTTAGGTTAGGTATTCATTCCCACGATCCCGCCAGAGCCGGAGGGATCTACCCAGGGACAATCCACTAGATAGTGTAGAGTCCTTAGGTATGATGAAAAAAGGAGAAAAGTGAGATATGGGAAGAGTGCGGACTAAGACAGAGCTAGTACTAGAATAAACCCAACAAGGTTCTAGTTATGAAGTCTCGGTAAGCACTGAAGGGGTTGAAGAATGAAAAAGAATTAAATGTGAAAAGGGTGAAAAGAAATAGCCCGCCAATAATTCAACCTTTGGGCAGAAACCGGGTTCAATTCATATGCTACTGGTGGTTACTAAGGTAACACTGGTATTGAAGACAAGACATCATGGACCCAGTGATGCACTGCACTAATCTTCCCAAGCCACTCAAGTTCCTCTTAAAAGGGCTTGTTTCATTCTCACGGTGAACCGACATAATCTATCGACTTTCTCTTAGAGATTGTTGATATTGAAGAAGGAGACCGTCTCCCTAGTCTCCGGCATAGGAACCAAATGTGCACTATTGAGTCTAGAGCCAAGAGATCATCCACGAAATCTCATTAGGACACTGTTAATGAAGACTCTCTGTTTCATACAATGTGGAAAGAGAGATTATATCTTAAGAGTCCTACGCATTATCCTTGTGGTATTGCCAGAACATCCGAGTGATATGTAAAAATATTCACAATGAAGATGGAAATCTTTCTAGAGCCAACATCAAACTAGCTCTTGGTGGGTGACATGTGAGATCTTTTCTAAAGATCAAGCTTGTGACAACTGGATAGAAACGATGGGGCGATTCATTCGTGAATCAACCTTGGTCCAGGAAATGAATTGACGAATACTTTTGGAAAAACCGTTCGATGTGCAAATCTTCTTTTCTCTAGCACGTCGAATGTGTATTCATATTTCAAATTCAAAAAGTATGTCTGATTGAAAAAATACTTTTTGAAAAACCGTTCGATGTGCAAATCTTCTTTTCTCTAGCACATCGAATGTGTACTCTTTTCAAATATAAAAAGTATTTTTGATTGAAAATTGATCTTTCTCATAAAACCTTCGTCGTATTGCAAAACTTTTTCTTCTAAGAAATACGCGATTGTTTTTCAAATTATTTTTCATCAATCAGTGAATCTCAATTCGCTGGTTCACTCACTCCGTGTTGTCTTCTTTGAGACGTTCCAGTTTGAGAACAGCTAGAACAGCTGCAAAACCCTGTCAAGGAGATTCTTCGGAATCATACCTGATCACAGGCAGTACTTGTACTGATCAACGGGGAACCGTGGGCCGTGTACCTCAATTCAACGAAAGTGATAAAAGACACTTTCGTGCGCTTTATTGCTAAGTGTTGTTTGCAGGTATATTTGGACGGTTGCAGCTGATCAGAATTGAGGAGTCAATCCAAAGCCGCATGCTCATAGCATCTACACTTAATTGAAGAAATCATGACTGGTGCATATCTACATCACCTGGTTCTGATATTTTTATACTATGCTTCTGCTACGCTGCTGAAAATATCATGAACCAGTAAAGCTTCCGCTACTCTGATGGAAAGATGTCATGATTCAAAAGTATGAACATGTCGGTCCGAAAGTCACAACATCACATGATGGCAACACAATAAAGGGTGATCCAGAGATTTACTGTGGCTGATGATCTTCATAAAGCTCAAAGATCATCAAAGATGTGGATCAGTCACTACAAAATAATCAGACTGTGAAGAGTCACTACAAATGCACAAAGAATGCGGACAATGAAGAATTGAAGTCTACGAGCTCAGAACCGAAGACAAAATAGAATGCTAGGATTTGAAATGTAAAACATGGGGTGGCCTCCCTTAGGGGGAGATTGTCAGGAATTAGAAAATTCCATGTTAAAGTGTCGGTCACCCCAATTATGATCTAGCATATGTTAGCTCGTAGACGTTTAGTTATTTACGTTATTTAGTAGTTTATTAGTTAGTTTGTAGCGTAGAATAGTTTAGTGTAGCACCATGGAGGAAGGACGGGTCTTTACCCACTGTATGCCTAATCCACAGTCCGATAGGAGGACGTATGCTTTGTAACTATAAATACCCTTTCCATCCTTGGAAGGGGTGTGGCTTCTTTGAATCTAACCTTTCATTTTTATAAAGCAACTCTCTTTCAAAGTACCTCCTCTCAACTCTCTTCATCTCTCTAATGGCTTTCTTATTTAATCATTGTCCTAGACCACCCGAATCATTAAACAACATAATATTCACGATCCTACATTTTACCCAATATAGCTTCATGTAAACAGAGACAAAATACATCAGTATTTTGTCCTCTATAGCTTACGTCCGTATTGTCTTTTAGGAAATAGTTAAAACTCATACTTGTATAAATAGGCATAAGGATGGAGCGAAAGTTAAGCTTGTGCATTAAATGTGTTAGCATTCACAAGAAACTTTCACTCCTCCAAATAAAACTAGTCCTTGAAATAGTTCAGTGGTTCCGTGTAGTTGTGCTTAGACATATCCTAAGCTTAGTGAGGAGTTTACACTACACTTTTCATTCAATCCCAAGTGTTATTCCGTAAATACTTGGGTAATATATTCTTTTGATTCATTTTAATAAGAATATAAACATTGAAAAGTCTCTTGTGCATTTACTTTACTTTAACTTCTTAAATTTTTTTTCAAACTACTTTACTTAAGTTATGGATCACGATTAGCTTTATTTGTAATTTTGCTACTTGTGATACGGGAACAATAAGTGGTATCAGAGCAGACTGATTTATAAAACTTCTAAAGCTGCTCAAAACGTTTTTAAATTCAAGATCTTACCATGGCTAAAAGTGAAGTTCCCCCAACTTGTCGATAAAAAGGGTGGAGCCTATGCTGCTGTTGCCCCTCGACTTGAATTTGGAAAATTCAACAAGTGGAAAAAGCGTATGCTTTGCTACTTAACTGGGATGAAACCTTATTACATTAAATGCATTAATGAAGGTCCATTTGTCTCTAAAACTACTGAAGGTTTAACAAAACCAGAAGCTCAGTGGACCCAAGATGAGAGAAGGGTGGTGAATCAGGACCAAAGACTCAAAAGCATCATTATATCATGTCTCTCTGATGATGTAATGGAATCAATCATTAGCTGTAGTACAACCAAACAAACATGGAATGACTTGGTTCATAGCTATGAGGGTCCCTCAGATACCAAGGAAAACAGGATCATGGACCTGAAACTTGAGTATAATACCTTTAGAGCCAAAGACTCTGAAACTCTCTCTCAAACTTACACTCGTTATAAAACCCTATTGAATGAATTGGAAAATGATGGTGTCAAACTGTCTAAACATAAAATTAATGTAGGTTTTGTCAACTGTCTCCCTGAGAAATGGTTAAACTTCTCTCAGGGACTTAGAAATGCAAATCATATCCAAACTCTTGAACTTCCTAAAATATATGGGAAGTTCGTCTATGAAGATTATCTTATCTATAGACGATACCCTGATATAATGAAGTCTCAGGAGGTTAAAAAGACCTTGACAACTACCTCAACACGTATTTTAACTGCTTTCTATTCAAACAGTGTTGTTCAGGATTTTCAAGAAAACTCTGATGAAAGAACTAGTGAGGAGTACCTGAATGACTTACACAATGAGTTTCAGGAAAGGGCACTCCTTGCTAATTCAAAAATATTTATAAAAAGAAACAAAAACTTTTCAAGTGCTAAAGCTAATGAGGACACTGAGTGTTATAAATGTCACAAAAAGGGTCACTTTGCAAAAGATTGTTTTTCTAAAACTGTTTCAAAACCCTCATACAAGTCTTCAAGGTCTAATCAGTCCTTTGGTTTTAGCAAATTTCAACCTAAGCTTCTTCAGTCTCCTCAAACTTACCAAAATAAGACCAAAACAAAACAGTAGATTTTGAAGCACAATATAGCAAAGCAAAGGCCAAACTTGCTATTCTTGAGGCCACTCCTTCAGAAACTACATAAAACACTAAATCTGTGCATGGAAAGAACAAGGGTCTTGTAGCTGAAATCTTTGACTAGGATGAAGAGCCGGTTTCCTCAGATGATGAAATGGTACAAGTCAGTGCACTAATGGCTCTCTCAAAAGAAGACAAGCTCACAGTTGGAAAGAATCATGCAAGAAATGGTGAATGGGTTAACATCACCATGAAGAAGGTAAACATCTTACTATCCATGGATGATGATTCTGATTGGAAATCTTTCATGAATTATATTAATGTTGATCTTAAGTTTATTGAAGAGCAAAGATTAAATCTGTTTTCCAAATATAACAAATTAAGCTTTGAGTTAAATAAGTGTAGAGATGAACTTCTTGCTTTAAAACAAGCTAAACTTGAGGCTGTTACACTTCAAATTTGAAAATCTGAGTTAGTAAAACGAAATCAAGCTCTTCAGGAAAAACTTAAGAAAGAGAAACAAGTCATTGAAAGTTGGACCACTAAAAACCATAGAGTCTATGAAACTATTCAAACCCCTAGTAATAAAAGGAGAATACTAGGAGAGGATCAACTCACTGATCCACTCATTGAAGGTAAAATCCCAAACCTTTTGTGTCTGCTGTCCTGCTCTCTAATCAAGGGACAATACCTAAACCCAATGACTGGGTTAAAAGAGTAAACCTTGATAGTAAGCTACCAAACTTCGATTCTGGAAGAATACTTGAACCTGAAAGTCAGACACTCAAAAACATGCTTGGACTCCCTGATGTACCCAGTCATACTGAGTCCATCATTGAGTCTGAAGTTGAATCACAAGCACCACTTCCACCTCTGAAATTCCTTCTAGGAGCTGCACCTCACTCTGAGCTTACTCCCTTGAAATATACTCCACACTCTCCTAGAGAGAGATCAGGTCTTGGTAGAACAATACTAAAAAGACCTGAAAAACCAAAAAAAGAAGATTTAGTTCCCATTGAAACTTCCACATCTTCAGTTCCAACTGAAGAAGACCAAATCAAATAATTGACTGAACTTGTGAGGATACTGAGTGAAAAGATTAACTCAACTGAGAAGGTTCCTGATACAATAATCAAAGAACCAAAGTCAACCTCTTCAGGCTACTCCAAGTTAAAAACCAACTCCAAATCCAAAGAGAAGTGTGAACTATGCCATTATACAAGTCACTCCACTGATAATTGCTACAAAATTCTCTTTCACATGATCTACAAAAGAAAAGATCACAGAACTTTTGATCACTTACAATACACAAAGTCACTGAATGAAGCCAATTATATGAACCTTGGTCAGATCTATGCTTCATCATCCAAGCAGGCCCAATGGCCAAAAGCTGAACCTTTTCCTCCTTGTCCATACTATGGATTTAATGACCATCATCCTGATGATTGTCTCATGAACTCCTATTGTGAAATATGTGGAAATCCAGTGCATGAGACATCTTAACATCACATGGTCATACATACAAGGAGAAGCACAAACTTCAAATCACCCCGCACCACCGAGTCCTCTTCAGTAAGTGTAAAACTTGTGGTAGCACTGTCCACTCAACCACTGACCATGAGTCCATTACACATTTCAAACAATCCATCAGAACCAAGCCCACTAGTAAGTGGGTTAGCAAGATAAACTAACTCAATTTATTGTTTGTGCAAAGATATGCCAGGGAGCCTGTTTAGCATCTAGATAGTGGATGTTCAGGAAGCATGACTGGTGTGAAGGAATATATGCACAAATATGTAGAAGAATCAGGACCTAAGGTAGTATTTTGTGATAATTCATCATGTCCCACTGAATTTTATGGTTCATTAAACTGTAGTGGTATAGTGTTCTCTAGAATTGCTTATGTTAATGGTCTGAAGTACAATCTTATTAGTGTCAGTCAATTATGGTAGGTCACTAGTTTTACAACACAAGCATCAAGAGAAGAAATTGAAAGGCGGTTGAACAATAAACCAAACACACACACACGATACAAGTAAACGGTTATGCGTAGGATATGTGTGAAAGAAATAAATTGAACAACCAACCTTCAAGTGAAGGTTATAACAAGGTATTTATAGGAGGGAAGCTAGGGCAACACTCCTAGTTCCCATACTTTTCCTTATTGGACTAGGCCTAGGCTTATGGGCCTTCTAAATAAGCCTAAGGCTAATTACTAACATAAAGGCCATATTAAGCTAACTATTGCATATAAATTACTAACACTTGAATTAAGGTTTAGGAGTGATTCCAATAATCTCCCCCTCAAGTGTTGGTGATGAATGAATACAAACGGTGAAAGTGCTGATGTAATAGTAGCTTTGACGTCTTCTGACATTCTTCTTTCTTGTGAGAAGAATTGCTGTGATTTGAACAATCTCCCCAGTGTAGAGAAATTGTTTTCTTTAAACGGTTTTGCTTTGACGTCATCTTTATCTTTGTTCTTTGATCATTGTTCTTTGTGATGGTAGTGATAGTATGTTGTTGTTGTCTGCATCAATTATGCCTCAGGTCTGCTTCGTTGCTTCAGTGTCTCCATGTCATTCTTCAACATGCTCACACGCTCTTTGACGTTGGATTTCAGTATTAATGAAGTTCTTTAAGTCTTTAACTTTGTAGATTCTTTGGTTTGATGAAGAATCATTATGACTTTTGTGTTGCTTTATGATAGAACTTCTATTAGTGATGATGTTGGCGTGAGCATGAGAAGAATCTGCACGATCGTTCTGCTCCAGAGCTTCCATAAGAAGTAAACATAAGATAGGTTAGTAATAAGCGGATACCGGCACTTACAAGTTCGAACTTCGAGAGTGTTAATAGCATAGTGTGAAAACACAACTCTATTTCTCACAAAGGCCGTTCCTGAACCGGAGTCCCACAAGTGAGATAACACGATGTACCGAAGTACATTTACGGTTCAGATGAGTCGCTGAGGTACACCGAAGCTTCACCTCATGACTGTAGACCGTTTGAGACCACTAAGCGTAATCCACGAGGAGTTACCGAAGCGACCTGCTGTCTGGGCTGTTTGATGTTAACCCTGGCAGGAGTTTCCATTCAATCACTGAGAATCCCAGTTGTGAACCTCTCATAAATGTTCTCGATAGATTGCTAAGATCTGTGAAGGACTCGATAACTTACCACTGATGTTCTTATTGTTGAACAACAAGTGATGAAATGTCAAGTGTACCTAAGAGATCTTTTGATGAATCTCGTGGCTCTAGACTCAATAGTGCGTTTTGGTTTTCCTGAGCGGAGACTAGGGAGAGGGTCTCCTTCTTCCATACCAGCAATCTCTAAGAGAAAGCCGATAGTTTACGTAGGGTTCCTTGTGAGAATGAAACAAGCTTCTGTTGAGAGAAACTTGAGTGGCTAAGAAGGTTTAGTGCATGCGTCACTGGGTCCATGATGACTTTTAATCTTCAATACCGGCATCATCAAGTGACAACCAGTAGCATATGAATTGAACCCGGTGTCTGCCCTAAGTTGATTAATTTGGAGGGCTATTTCTTTTCACCCTTTTCTTTGCATTTCTTTTTAATTCTTCAACTCCTTCTTTCTCCGATTCTCATTTTCTCCTTTTTACAATCATACCTAAGGACTTCTAGTTCTAACTATTGGTAGTGTCCTTGGGTAGATCCCTCTGGCTCTGGCGGATCATAGGACGGTTATTCCTAACCTTAATCTCCTTAGAGTTTTATCTTTTAGCAGAAATACTCCCCCTCCACATGTGCTTTAGAGTTTTGACGGAAATCTGCACAGTGAGGAAAGAGTGCGCACTTTTGAATTGATCGACTCAAGATAGACAATCCCTTGCGAGACACGATTACGTTGTATAGTTAAAGAGATACATTGTCAGCTTTTAGGTGACAACTAGCTCTAATAACTATCTTGAAGGTGTGGACAACCCCGAAAGGTTGTCAAACCCGTCAAAGTTCATGTCTACCAAGAGTTTCTCGAATGGTACATTCTACTCGGACAAGTCCTTTGCGAGACACGTTTACATCACTAGCGAACTAGCTTGAAATTATTACCCGTCCAAGACAAGTCTTTTCGAGTTACTAACAGTTAAGATCTCGTCAATTCGTTGGTTAAGTCTATAGCACAAAGATTCATTTCAGTTACACAACATATTTCTTATCACATAAATTTTTTCCCCCTCAAAAATGGCATATAAGTGTTATTTTTGAAGAAATGTTGAGAATAAATATGACCATTTTGAGTTTTGTGGGAAGATGACCACTGTGAACAATTAGTGAACAAAGTTTTAAAGTCAAATACTCCCCCTCAACAAGTGATATAAACGGTTGAGGTTTTGAAAATCATAAGGGGAAGTACTTGTTCTTTTGAGCAAAAAAAATAGAAAGGTTTGATAGGTTTTACTCAAAATTAAGAAGCTTTCGCTCCTTTTATAAGGATTGTGGCGCTGAAGCGTACCACAGGGTCCTTTATTTACAAGTACGGGTTGTACACTGTAATGTGTGCACAAGCCATTGACATAATAAATCAAACATCCAAAGTTATAATGAAAGAAGTAGTTCAAGGGGTACCAGGTAATCCAGTGATGTTGCCAGGAGTGTGAACCGGGCGTTGAAAGCCGGTGATGTTAATCCTGGGTCGACCACCAGCAAAGCTTTCCAATCTTCTGAACTAATCCCTTCGATACAACCGTTCATCAATCATCATGATGATCCTCTTCACATCCCTTCGATCCTCGAGAATTCCATCGCTAGGAGACCCAATCTTTTGATGTATATCCTTAAACCGATAAGCCAATCCGTCCCTAACCATCTTCAAAGTGTGATCCCCAAACTTGTGAAGATCTCTACACGCCATTAAGCAATTTCTTTGAAGTTCACTGCGGTAAACGACGCCGAATGGTTTGGTGATGAGTGTATATTGTGAGAGCTGGTTGATGTCGGGAAGATCAAGCTGTGGTGGAGTGAAGTTGACACGGGTCTAATAAGATTCAACTGCAAGTTGGAGATCTTCTACACGTTCTTTGATGACTATGCGTCTGATGAAGATGAGCAATGACTTGATGAATTCACGTTGTACTTCAGTTGAAAATTGTCTCATGCGACCCTATACTTTGGCAAGGTACATGTATTCAATGTCGTTGATAGACAAATTCTCAAAGTCAGCTTCAGAGAATGCATAATCTCTTTCGTCTTGCCTTTTGACCACAATATTCTTGAGAAAGGTGTAGTCCCATTTGGACGAAAGATCAACGTGTTTGATGGCAACGATACTCTTAGTACTGAACACTTCATGTTGAGATTTCTGAACCTGGCAGCTTCTGTAGTAGATTCTTCGGCGTTCCGGCCAATGGTGAATCCCATACATTGCATCACGGTCATACTCTTCCACTTCGTTGGAGAACAAGTGGTTAGATCTTTCCTCGATGGCTATGCAGTTAGAGTATATAGTTTCCGGGAATGGAAGTGTCAACGATGTAGCGTATTTCCTTGAACCATCACCACCGTGTAGAAGAAAATCCAAGTCTTTGTTGAAGAAATATCGGAATGGAATTCTAGGTTCTTCTGGTTGGCCAATTGTTGGTAGAGGTTTAGACCAGTCAGTGTAGTATGGAGGGTTGTCCCGTTTTGTGAAGTCGATGTTTGCTTCTGGGTTGAGCCAATCCATGTTGTTAGACATAGCTCGAGCAATGTTTTCAAGGTGATATTTGACCTCAATTGCACTTTCTGAGCTATCTTTAAACATTTGAAAAGATTCATTTTTGATTCGCCTCAACTCAGATTTCGTCATCTTCTTTACTCGGAATTTTTCTTGCAGTAACTTTGCATGTTCCAATGTATTACCGTCTACCAGATCTTGACCTTCAGCAGGGTAGGGAGTGGAATTAACAAGTGTAGAAAACCATTCAAATTCCTCTGTTTTATCTTCATCTAGCCATGATAGGACGTCAGTCTTGGGCGCCTTCTTCTTCTGTTTCTTAGGCCTAGATGAGGGTTCGTTTCGTACTTTGTCGGGAGAGGCGGGTTGTTGTTGGGGCTCATGGTATTCCTCATCGTCACCACCCGTATACGCAAAGTGATCTCTGGTTTTTTAAGTCTGGGGCGGTGTCTCAGAATCCTGAGGTTTATCTGCAGAAGAGCGAGGAGGGGATCTTTGTTGAGCTGGAGTCCTTTGGGGTGGAGGCTGTATTAAGTACTGAATGGAGGATGATTCACCATACTTCTTCATGCGTTTGGGCTCGTTATCCTTATCCTGATCTTTGTCATCATCATCTCTTGAACGTTTAGGTCTTACAGCTTCTTCTCTGAATGATGATCTGAGTTGGTATTCCAGCAATGATTCAAACAGTTTAGCTTCATGGGAGGCAAACGTTGCAGAGCATTTCGACATTTGAGCAACTAGCCGGTTCACCAATTCATCATCTGAGAAGATTGTGGAATCAACTGGATTGATGCTCAAATTCATTGGAGTTGATTTCATGGCTTGCTTGGCTAGATGTAAGAGATTCGGATAAAGTTGTCGGGTATACATCTCCTTTGTCAGTTTGGGAACGACCTCCATAAGGAACTTGTGAGAGTATCCTTTGATCATCTCGTCCATGCTCCCTTGAAGATCATCTTTCATGAGCTTCTGGACATACTCCCTTTCAACTTGCATATTGTCTTGCTCATCGTGAAGATACTGTATCTGGTCAGCAAGAAAATCTAACTTCTTCTTTGTAATATTTTTCTCTCTGACCTGTTTGATAGCTTTAACGATTCGATTCTTAGATTGAGAGATCCAAGATGGAGTTGGCTTCTTCACTGATTTGGATGATGATTTGATTGATCTTTTTGATGGTGGTGGTGAAGAGTGAGAAGATGAATCTGATGATGATGAGATGTGAGGAGACTCCGGGTCCTTTGGTGGCTCAGAAGTTTCTTCCTTTGACCGAGCAGGACTATCTAGAAGAAACTTATCATACTCAACATCTTCTTCATTTCCAGTCTTAGCTTGTTCATCAGCTTTGGCTTTGGCTGCAGCTTCTTCATCAGATTTTACCTTCTCTAACTTCTCAGATTCTGGTTCTTCAATGTTGTAATCAATAGAATCTTCCACACGTGTTTGTTGTTGTACCAAAGTGGTGGCACCAGATCCCTTATCGGGTTGATTAACCGCATCAGGACCTGGTGAAGGTTGAGCTGCACCACTCGACCCTCCGGGGCCACCCATTTGTTCTTTAGCAAATTGTTTTGCGACGTGTTGAAGTCTGACGAATTTGAACTTTTTCCTGTAATCGGTTTCCAGTGGCTCTTCATCTGAGCTTTCATCATAAGGCACAAGTACTTGAGTCTTCCCTTTTCCTTGGTCACCGGAGGACTAGGAGGTTTGGATACCGTTGTAGTGTCATCTTTAGCCGTTTTAGAGTAGAAAGTCTCTTCATCGATGCACGGTACCCTCCGAGTCCTCGTCAATTAGCTTTCTCTGCGGTTCAGGCTTAGGCACGGGAATATGAACAGCTTCCTTGGCGGGAACTGTCCTCTTTCTTGGAGGATTCCTCCCGGGAACATCCTCGACTCTCGGTGCTTGCAGCACTTCCTCCACTTCCTCTTCTGGTTTTCCTTGCAGGTGTACCAGAAGATTTTTCATCAAGAAATCCAACTTTGTTCTCTTCCACAGCAACCAAATATCTTTTATAGGAGTAGAGCTGTTTGAGTTCATCTGAGAGAAGGTGATCTGGCAAAACAGCACCTTGTTTCTTAGTCGTTGACTCCTTAAATCTGACTGTTAGAGTGGTTTCAGTCAACATGTCATGATTGTCGGGGTCATTGATTCTTTTGGGGATGTCAGGGTTGTACCCAAGTGCTCTCTGGATCAACAGTTTAGTATATCTGATCTAGGGAATCTTTGAGCCAAGCTTTTGAGGAATGTCATCATGTCATCCCAAATCAGAGCTTCAACTTCGATGTGCTTCATGTTGATTAGAGCCCAAAAGATTTGCAGTTCCACGAGCTTGGGATGCTCATAGCCGCTATCACGACCAGAAATGGATTTTGTGATGATGATATAAAGGGTTCTCCAAGGCCGAGGATATTCTTGAGATCCACGTGAGAATGCTTAATGATAACCCCTGAAGCTTCGTCATACCCAATATTGGTCAAGAATTGCAGAACCGTCTCTTCAGTAGGTGCAGCAGAGAAATCAGTTGGTATGATGTCGGGAATGAGGAGAACAGCCCGTAAGTCAGTAGGAGTGATGGTGAGTTGCTTGTGATTGAGCGTCACTGTTACAACATTTTGACCTTTGACCATCTGCATTGTATTCCAGAATTGCTGTATGTAGATCTCTGGAACAGTTGCAGAGTGTGTGAGCATGTTCTGGTAGGTATGATTCTTTAGAACATCTATGGCAATGAGACATGAAGATTCCGAGCAGGTAAGAGTTTCAAAATCGACTCTGAGATTGTTCTTTCCAATCTTCCTTGGATAGCCATTAGGGAAGATATCAGCAATGGTAAGAACCTCAGGTGCATCCACATTCAATTGAGCGACCATGTCGTGATCGAAATAACATTAGCCAAAAGAACCAACATATCGAAAGACATAATGTTAGTCAACAGAAGGTTTTATTGTCTAATTATAGAGTGTGCAATGTAAATGATTGTTACGAGTCCAAAGTCACTTGTTTGTCTAATAGTCCAATGACGTCGTGAAAAGTTTCGTAAGTTAGTTAACTTTAAGTTTTAAAGTTTATGTTATCACTTATTTAACACAACATATTGAACGTTTAAGCTTATTAATGACATTATTGGTTTCGTGACGTTATGATTTAGTTATTTACAAGTTTGCACGCGTAACAATTCATAATGAAGGTATATTCAAGGCTTATGCGTAGAAATGGTAGCTTATGCGTAAACAGGAATTATACGCGTAGACACAAGCTTATGCGTAGGAACCTGACTTACGCGTAGGAACAGAGTAACCTTATGCGTAGAGCTTACACGTAGGCGTATATAAAACCTTACGCATAAGGCTTACACGTAGGAGTAGACCTTATGCATAGAGGTCACTGTTTACGCATATCCTTCACAGGATACGCGTAGTCCCTTTGTAGAACCTTACGCGTAATGCTACGCGTAAGATTTCTCTTACGCATAACTTGCTACGCGTAAGGTGATCCTTATGCGTAGTTGGTTAACAACCTTGATTCTGAGTTTTACGAGTAGCAAGCCTGAAATAACATAACCATAACATCAATATTAACATTAACATTCATTCTAAAATAGATCATGGCATGAAACTCATTAGACAGTTTACGCGTAAGATTACTTACGCGTAGACTTAAACCCTAGTTTTAAGATTTACGGCTAACTAATCTAGCCGTAGAAATTACACCAAAGTGATTCTGGGAGGTGTAAGATGCATAGTAAGTTGTCCTATCCAAGTTTTAACATCAAATATGCCATGGATCAAAAATACCCAAACCGTATGAATATAAACCCTAAATTTCAATTGATGATTCATTTGAGTTTCTGGGTAAAATCTGGGCTTAGATATGATTAATTCAACTTGAAAACAACCTCCTACAACAATATTTTTCACCTAAAACTTTCACATTTGAAAACGCCCAAAACCACGCATAAACCCTAATTTTCAAAAACAATCAATTCGTGTTTCTGGGTGGATTTTGAGGATAAACATAGTATCATAGATGTTATTTAAACGTTTTTGGCACACTATTTTTAACCACAAACACACACCAATGATTGTGTGTTCATACGCTTATGCGTAGAACACATAATCACGCATATCTATCGTTTTAGCCGTTGGATTTGCATAAAAATCAAAACCATTGTTTAAAAACTTGTTAAGAACACAAAACCACTTACAGATTGAAGATAAGATAACCGGATTTGAAGAGTGATTTTTGTGCGTAGGATTTGTATGGTTAGAGTAATAAATGTGAAGAGAAAGGTTAGGTGAGGGAGTTTTATTAAAAAATAGTTTGAGCTTTTGGCAGTTTTAGTCCCCCCACCTTTTCCTTTTTCATCCAAGGCCATTTAACTTCCATTTTAGTTACCAAACAATAGATTTTAAGAAAGAAACTTGACGACACTCCCCCTCGACTTAAGAAAGAATGAATGGTTATAAATTTTAGTCCGAGGAGTGTCATTTGAACCAGAAAATTTACCACCATTGATAAAAGAAACAACCGGGATAAGATAACATGCAAGTACACAGTTGTTTTGAAACAGTTATGTATTGATTTTCTCCCCCTCAACACTTGATCGGAAAAATACTGAATTTTGAAAGATTTGAGTGTTGACGGAAGGGATGTACTTGCAATGTTAAAAGAAATATAGATAGAAGAATATTTTTGTTGTTTTATCGGATTTTATATTTTTGTATTTTGTTTTTGAAAAAAAAATATTTACAAAAGAGATTTTGGTGTATGACAGGTTTTTAAGACTGTTTTAGGAGGTCATCCAGTTCCTCTTGAGTCATACACCGCATACCAATCCGGTGGACCAACTCATTAAACCTAGCAGGAGCTAAGGCTTTGGTGAGTAGATCTTCCAATTGGTATTCTGTACCACAAAATATAATTCAACAGTACCCTGTTCCACGTGGTCCTTGATGAAGTGATATCGAAGATCGATGTGCTTAGATTTCGAATGTTGAACTGAGTTGCACGAGATCGCAATAGCACTCCGATTGTCGCAATACATCGGGATTCTATCAAATACGTAACCATAGTCTTTGAGTTGTGTTCTCATCCAAATGACTTGAGCACAACACGCCGACATGGCTACATATTCTGCTTCGGTTGAGGACAGCGATGTACAATCCTACTTCTTCGATTGCCAAGATACCAATTTGTCACCAAGAAATTGTAGTGCTCCTGAAGTACTTTTCCGAGAATCTAAGCATCCTGCGTGGTCGATTCAAAAGCGATTAGTTCAAAACCAGAATCCTTCGGATACCGGATCCCCAAATTAATGGTTCCCTTGATGTATCGGAGGATTCTTTTAGCCTCTGAGAGGTGGGTTTCAGTTGGTCGCGACTGATAACGAGAGCAAAGATATACGACAAAGACAATATCAGTCTGCTGGGTTAGATACATGAGAGACCCAATAATACTACGGTATTTGGTAGGGTCAACCAATTTCCCATGCAAATCAGCGTCCAGCTTCTTGGTATGTGCCATTGGTGTGGCATAAGTATCACAAGTATTCATTCCGAATTTGTTCAGAATTTCAAGGGCATATTTGGACTGACTCAAGAAAATACCACGGGGTGATTGATGAACTTGCAGTCCTAGAAAGAACGTAAGTTCACCCATCATTGACATTTCAAAATGTTTCTTCATTAGTTTTGCAAAAAAGATTGAGTACTTTTTATGAGTTGACCCAAATATGATGTCATCCACATAAATTTGAACAATTAAAATATGTTCCCCGTGATATTGTATGAAAAGAGTTGGGTCGACCGAACCTTTGGTAAAATTATTGGCAATGAGGAAAGATGATAGCTTATCATACCATGCCGAGAGCTTGTTTGAGACCATACTGAGCTTTGTTCAGTTTGTAAACATGGTTCGAAGCGCGGGATCAACGAATCCTTCCGGTTGGTGACATAAACCTGTTTCTTTCAGTTGACCATTTAGAAAAGCAGTTTTGACGTCCATCTGAAAGACCGTTATGTTCATATGAGCTGCGAACGCCAAAATTATCCGAATAGCCTCAAGACGAGCAACCGGAGCAAATGATTCTTCAAAGTCAATACCCCCTTCCTGTCTATAACCCTTAGCCACCAGACGTGACTTGTTTTCGATAACGTTCCTTCAAAGCATCCAATTTGTTTTTCCAAATCCATTTTAGACCAATGATGTAGACTCCTGTTGGTCTTTCAACCAATTCCCATACTTCAAGACGTTTGAATTGGTTGAGTTCTTCTTGCTTGGATTCAATCCAGTTATCTTTTGTCATTGCATCCTTAATGTTTTTAGGCTCAGATTGGCAGACAGTGAGTGCATAAATGCAATGTTCACCATCTGTGTGAAGACGTTGTCTCGTAACGACTGGTTGATTCGGGTTGCCAATAATATTTTCCAGAGGATGATCTTTTGTCCATCTATGTGTGGAGGGTTGATGTTGGTATACATTGTGCAGATTTTGAGGATTCAAATGGCTTGTTGAAGATTCTGCGACATCTGGTGCAGCGGTTTCATTAAAACGGGTTAAAGAACGCATTTGGATCAAAATCTGCAGGTGGGGGTACTTCATTCAGAACATCATCAGCGGTTCATCATTGTTGGAAGCGGTTTGTTCAACTGTTGTAGTGGAGTCAACTGGTGGTGAATCTTCAACATGGTTGTTGTAGCAGTGTATCGGGTATTAGAGTATTATCGGGTTGAGCGTGGAAACAGCGGATACACCTGGAGCACTTTCATCAATATCGTCACTAAATAGAGAAGCAAATAGTCTTTCCATTTGTTGATGAGTAAGCTGAGGGCTTGTATCAGCTGATGATGGGGTTTGGAGGAAGTTTAAGCGGTTGTGACCGGGTTCCAAGCTGTTATACTCAGAAGCCATTTCCGTAAGTTCATCAAAATGAGCATGAATCGTTTCCATAACCTCCTTCGTTCGACGATTCCAGATTCGGAAACCTTTAGAATTATCACAATATCCAATAAAGACTCCAATGTCAGATTTGGCTTTGAGCTTTCCAAAGTCATCACGATCATAATTCGGATAGCAAAGAGATCCAAATACATGAAAGTGTTTGAGATTCGGTTTTCTGTTGTGGACAAGCTCGAAAGGTGTTTTGTTGTGGCATTTTGTAATCATAGACCGGTTTTTAGTATAGCATGCAGTAGATCAGCTTACGCCCACAAGTAATCTGGGAGTTTAGCATTGATTAACATTGTTCTTGCAGCTTCCACTAACGTTCGTTTCGTCTTTCAACAACTCCATTTTGTTCGGTGTACGTGCAATAGATGTTTGATCTTTGAATTCCCACTTTCTCATAAAATTCACGAAGATTTTGGTTAACAAATTCAGTTCCTCTGCTGTTCGATTTTGTCGGACGGTGTTTGGAGCTGAACTTGTATTTTCGTGAGAAAGGTGACGATCATCTGTGGAGCTTGGTCTTTGCTTGAAGAAAGTAGACCCAAGTCCAGCGTGAATAGTCATCAACAATTACTAAGATGTAGCGTTTGCCATTGATCGTTTGCACGCGCATCGGGCCACACAAATCCATGTGAAGAAGATGAAGCACATGTTGAGAGCTGTGTTCCACCTTTGAAGGAAAATGAGCACGAGTGCTTTTGCCTTGTTCACAAGCTGAGCAAAGGTGATCTTTAGAATACCAAAATCGTAGGAGTCCTTCAACTAGTTTGTGTCGAGCAAGGTTGGTGATGGTTTGAAAGTTTAGATGTGAGAGACGACGGTGCCATAGCCAGGATTTTGTTGATGTTGCCTTTGAAAGTAAGCAAATGGGAGATGAAGCAACCATGTCTTTCATAGAGATAGTGTAAAGACTTGAATTAGCGAGCGGACATAAGGTCGTTTCCTTGTAGATCACGAATGAAACAAGATTTCTCCCTGAAAGCAACCTCCAAATATCCATCACAGAACTGACCTACTGAAAATAGATTGTGACCGAGGCCTTCCACATAATAAACCCTGCTAATTTCGATGCTCCCATTGATATAGTCTCCGTAGCCCATGATAGTTGCGAAGTGATCATTCGAATCGGCAGTGCCAATGAACTTTGCAATAAAGTTTGATAACAGTTTAAGGTTGCCTGTCATGTGTCGGGAACATCCGCTATCAACAATCGAGAGAATGATCTGTATCACCTGCATTACACACAGACGACACAGATGGAATAGAAGTAGATGTGGAACCCGAAATGTTAGAGGGTTCCGGAGCACTTATAGTAGACATACACACATCAATAGCTTTAGGTATCCATTTAAATCCTAGTGTGTTATATATCCATTTCTGCCATCTCCAACTAGTATTTGCTTTAGTCTTAGTGAATGCACTAGGTGGTACTATATTCTTAGGAGGTGAAACGGAGCTACGAGGGACAGCAATGCGTTTCTTAGAATCTAAAGAAGGCGGTCTACCAAGCACAGACTTAGAATGATTAGTGGGCCTAGAGGTATTCCGATTCTTAGGATTCCTTAAGCGAGAGATGATAGCTTTAGCAACACATTTATCATGACAATCAGAATTCATACTTTTACGACAAATAACACAAGGTGCATCAGACTGAATATCAAAAATACTTAAAGGTTTAGCATTCGTTACATCACTATTTCTATTACATTTGCCAGACGCAATATCTATAGTGTAAGCAACATGAGTCTTATTCACAGTCCTAGGGTGTTCTTCTACTTTAGCATTCCTTATTGATCTTTTCTTAGGTCGCAACTTCCTATTCTTCGATGTAGTGCTCCTAAGCTGTGAAGTGCGGACGTTTGGAAAAGACGCAACTATTCCTGTTTTAGTAGAAGGAAGCACGTTAGCAACTTGTGATTTGGCAGTAGGGATTCTAGGTTCATGATTACTAAGTGTTACTGGGGCTATTCTCTTAATCACGGTAGGCGGAAGTTGTTCATACTTTCCTAACATTTCTCTTAACTTAAAGATAGTGTGCACCAATCTTGATTTTCGACGAAGATTTCCGAAAAATTCATGACTTCTTTAGTGTGTGCAAGAAAATGATCAAGTTCATTTGATGCTTCATCACGAGTCTTTTTGAGTAAATCAAATATGACACCATATTCCTATTTAACTTTTACAAGTTCTTGTTCATATTTTGAGATTTGACACTTAAAAGACACGTTTTGATCATCCAGTTGCTCAATTTTAGGATCAGAAGATTTTGCACGCAACTGGGCGATTTTGTTTTGAAAAGCAAGTTGTTGATCGTGAATATCTTTTTGACACCAATTAAGACGACGTTTTGCATTTGAAAGTTCGTTTGACAATCGTTCATTTTCAACTTTTAAAGACTCGATCTGATGCACATTATCGAAGTTCTCAACATTTACCACAGAATCAACAATATCAGCAGAGATATAATCAAATGCATATGACAAAGAATTCAATAACACAGCATTATGGACATCGGCACAGATAACATCTTCCAAGAGTCGATCAACATCTTTTCTCAACATTTTCTTTTTACGTTTAGTATTATAAATAGATGTTTCTGTTTTCTCGAAAGCGACCTTCATTAATCCAAGTTCCTTATGAAAGTCCCTTTCCCAAGACAATGCACAACTTTTCAAATTTTTAACATTTGGTAAAAGATTTTTCTGAAAAATGTCTCTTTGTTCTCGCGCCAGCGGCGATTGAAAATGTTGAACTTTGATTTCAGAATGATATTCTATCTCATGTTGTAAAGTTTTGAGGTCAACCATGAAAAGGTCAAAATATCTAAGAATTTTGCGATTTTCAGGTTTTGAGTTTACTTCACCGATGGAAGGTAAAGGACCATAAGTTTGTGCATAATCTGGTTTGGGATTAACATTAGAAGACTCAGACGTTTTATGATAATCCTTGGTGTGTTAGAAGAATCCGTTGGTGTGACGAAAGTGACCGCTTTTGAATAGTTAAAAGTTTTGTTGTAAACAACATTTTCTAATTTTGATCGACTCTCGTCTTCTGCATCTAATTCCTCTTGACGATGATATTCAACAACATTCATAACATAATTATCAATTTTATATTACTGCTGGAAACTTAGGGATTTGGTTTGAATGCTTTGGTTGAAAGCTTAGGTTTGTAATCAGCAAGATTCGGTCCATATCCATTTGGATTGGGTTTTAAAGTAAACTTTTCAATGGCCGTGACCGACTCGCCATGTTTGTAAACAACAGTTTTAAACTCTTTAAGTTTGTTTTGCAAGCCGATAATTTCTTCAAGATGATCATCTATTCGTTTCGTTGAATGCTTTTGTATGCAGAGAACTGTTTTTGACAAGTTAACAACTTCAGCCTTAGCTTTTTGATTTTCCAAGGTGAGAGCGTTAATTTGCTTTTTATGTTCATGTTTCAGTTGTTCTATCTCAGTCAACAAAGCATTCTTGAGCGGCTAGATCACGCATCTGTCTCTCTAAATATTGTTCGTTTTGATGAGATTTGGCAAAGGCTGCTTCAAAACCTTTTTCACGGTTTTCTTGAGTTTTGAAAAGTTGAGTTGCTTTTGTAAACATTCAAAATCCTTGGTTAACAGTGCATTTTACTTTTCAAGTCCTGATTAATTGCACGACATTCTTCCACTATGGTTTGTTGGTCTTGTATTAAGCGAGCAAAATCTGGATGAGGCAAAAGTTCGGCGTGTTCAACGTGAGTCACAACATGATCATTACTTAGATCCTCAAGTATAACCACGGAGTCAATTTGATTATCAAGGGAAACCATAAGGTCATCTTGATCAACAAATATAACTACGGGTCTATTTGAAATCGATCGGAATGAGATGTGGACGACTCATTTTGAACATTCTGAGCCTTGGCGGATTCAGATGTTGGCGGAGATATTAGATCAGAGATAAATATGGTTTGTTCGGGTACCTGAGACAAGCCATGAGTGTCATACACTGGGCCTGTGTCACTCATGTGTAACTCATGCATATTAGCCATCAACATAACAACTGCATTGGCCTGCAAATCCTCCATATCATCATCTGAGTCTGAATTTGCCATAAAGCTCTATTCTTTGTCTGTGAGAGTTCCACCAGCTTCATCCTTAAGAGCCAAGAGAAGAGCCTCTTTGTGATAAGCATTGCCCCTTGTCCTCGGCTTTGGGCATGCATTAGCCAGTGTCCCTTCTCATTGCAGTTGTAGCATCGAAGACCATTCAACCCATTTCGAGCATTTCCCTGTTCCACCACTTGAGCTCTATTGTTATTCCTACCCACGGCATTAAACCCTTGACCACCGCCCATCGGACGACCATAACCACGATTCTGAACTTCAACTCGTCCATTGTTCACAATAGCTTGATTCCTTGTATTAGATGAGGAGCGAATACGATTGTTGGATTTGTTGGTATAACGGCTAAAAGCATTAGCAATCATAGCAACTCCTTGTTGCAATGCTTGAACGGATCGATTCCTCATTAGCTTCACGACAAGTGCTTGAGCATTGTTGTTGTTGTATGGAACCAATTGAGTTTGTTGAGATTGAGGCTGTGAAGGATCATATGGTGTGATTGTAGCAGTTGGTTGAGTTCTGGTTGAGGAGAATAACTGTTTTGAGCATACAAGGCAAGTTGTTGATTTTCCGATAGTGAAGGTGAAGCAATTTGAGCACGGAGAATCCTTTCCCTATCAACTTCCTTTTCATAAGGCTTCAAGTAATTATACAACAATCCGTATGTAGAATGATGCATGTTCTTTGCTTGACGGAGAAAAATGACATACTTCTCCCATTCAGGGACCAAGACTACTCAGGAACTTAGTATTAACTGCAATTCTTGGCATGATGATGTTGTGTTTATCCAAATCATTTATGATGTCTGAGAATAGATGATGATAAGACTCTAGTGTCTCTCCAGGTTCAATCATGAAGTGTTCATAAGCCAAGTAAATTTTGGATTCCATATCCTCCTGATTGAGTGCAGATCCTTCCATAAGTAGATGAATGTGTTCCTATATTGCCTTTGCAGTCGTTTGAGCATCAACACTTCAAAGAATTGGGTTAGGTAATCCTAAGAGGATGTATTGCATTGCAAGCTCATCAGCTTCATAGTGTAGAAGTTCCTCTGCATTCAGGTCTGCAACAGTAGCAATGTTTGATTGTTCATCTCTTGGTGGAGTAGCATTTGGATCGCCGTACGATGTGATAGGCATCTAAAATGGACCTTCCAAGATAACCTTCTTTAAGAACTTTCCATGTGGCTTCTTCAGATCACAAAACCTAAAGAACCTAATTACCCATTGATCGTAGTTTCCTGGAGTGAGCATTGGAGGTCTATCAAGTGATCTAGCCTCATGAATTGATTGTTGGCTGCTTAAAGCTTCACACATCTTTGCAAACCAAGTGGGTTCCTTCATAGTGTTCCTTGATGGATGTTGATTGAATTCATTTGTGTAGGGTTGAACTTGAAGACTTGGTGGTGGTTGAACCATTTGAGGTTGTGGGATTGCAGCAAGTTGTGGAGTATGTTGTTGATTAAATTATTGTTGATAAATTGCTTGTTGTTGATTCCATTGTTGATGTTGTGGACTTAGTTGTTGTTGACGTTGAGAATAAGTGTAAGGGAAATAGTTAGAGTATGGTGGTTGTGACATGTTGAAAACTTGTGTTGGTAAAATGGATCTTTGTAGTCGAATGAACCTTTGTTGATGAAGTATCCTTAGCTGTAGAAATCACAATAAACCAAGTAGGACTTATGCGTAAAACACCAAAGTTACGCGTAAGCAAGAGTTACAGCGTAGTTTTAGCTTAGCGTAAGAATGGAACAAACTCTAAAGTTATGCGTAAAACAGAAGTTAAGAAAACTTAGCGTAGGATTACCTTATGCGTAAGACTAAGCTTAGGCGTAAGATAAATCTTATGCGTAGCATTTTCTACGCGTAAGCTTTATGCTTATGCGTAATTTTAGGGTTTTTGCCCAAATGATCTTTTACACTATCACAGTGCAAAAGATATCCAAAGTCGACGTATTTTTAGGCTTATCCAAGAAATAAAACACGGAGTAAACCACGAAACTGAAGATCAAACCAAGGATAAAGTTACGCGTAATATTAGGGTTTTTATACGCGTAGCTTTACTCGTAACAGTGATTTTGCCCAAAGATGTTTCTAAACCAGATTTTTGTGATGAGATAGTGTTAGGACCGATTAACATATAAAGATTTATGTGGTTTGGAGGTCTAGGTTGGTGGAAGAAGATGAAGATCTTCATCCTTTCTAGTGAGAGAAACTAGAGAGAGGGAGGAGAAAACACAAAGTTTATTGATAAGAACAAAACAATACAAATGACCAAATGATTCACCTCACCCCTCATGGAGAGTCATGAGGGGTATATATAACTCTATCTTTGCCACTTAAACGATACTAGTCCCTAAGGGCAAAGTATACTAAGCATCTAGTCCAATTCCGTAAATGGCGTTATCTTTAGAAAAGCGAGGCTAACAATCTCCTCCAAGATAGCGTCTGCGTGAATGGTTACAATGAGACCTATAAATACAAAACACAGTAAATTACAATAGTAATGAACAATGTTGACTTTCTTGAAGTGCAAAGTCTCTGTAGTCTAGATCTTGAGGCAAACTTGAAGTTCTCCCTTCCGATGACCTCGGCAAATGATCTTCTTGTAGCTCGAACTTCAATTTACTGTAGCGGTCTAGTTAGGTTATTACTCCCTCCTAACTAGTGAGCCTTTTTTTTTCTTTCTATGCTCCCTCTGCGACAACACTCTTCCAACCGTCTTTAATCTTGAACCTTGCGGAGAAAGTAAACTCTTGAAGCACAATGGTTGTCGTTAGGACATCATAACAACATAACTCACTTAGTATTGCATCCAAGTTGGTAAAAGACCCTGATGTACACCACACTACTTCTCCTTCTTGATCTTAAGCAAAAATCCCTACGTAATCCAATCACGGAAGATGAAATACCAACTTCTCCCTCCTGATGGTTGCGAGCTATCGGAATCATCAATGTGTTGCGTACATGCCGTATTACCTTCTTTGATGTAGTATTAACATCATAGCTTGATCAAATTTCCGTGAGAATATGTCGCAAAAATACTCTCAATAATTTTCTCTAACTAACCTTTTATGGAACCTCCTTTAAATTCACCGGCTAATTGTAATGACCACATATGGAGAAAACCCGATACGACCAATTTGAAAAGGAAGTAAACATCCCAACTTGTGACTTGCTGCTTGTTCTAAATTTTTGAACAATCAACAACTTCGTGTGACAGAGCACTACAAGCGTAACTCCTTAAAGTGATAGTTACACACTGTGAGCACTACAACGTAACTCCTTACCAGTTATAACCAGATTGTCAAATTTCAAATGTGCTCCAACAAGTTATCTTGAGACATGCATCCAACCAACCATCGTCTCAAAGATAAAGAAGTCCACCCGTGAAATGTCACGTCAATTCCTCGTCAATAATACCGTACAAAAATTCCGTAGTCATTTTTTTCAAATTCCGCTCAAGCCGTGAATATTGTATCCCTCCGTGAAAATATACCATACCAGAATTACCACTCACTTTTTCAAATCTATTAAAACTTATGTATCCAAATTTTTGAGTAAATAAAATTCGAATATCATGAGTAACCGTTTAGTAAGACCATGTCATGTTAACCACCATTAGCCCAAATCCAATTCACGAACAGAAGCCCAAAACCAGAAATATTGCGTGGCCTATGTATGATCCAACTCAGGATATAACTTCACTTAACCCTAAATCACTACATAACCGGTTATCACATATAACCTAATATCACTTTTCATATTTCCCTAACCCTAAACATCTCAAATACTCGCTCTCTTTTTATCATCTCTCACCAAACTTACGCTCAACTTCAATCACGAGTCATCTCAAAACAACGTCTTCCACACCGGTGAAACTCACTTACCCAACGAGCTTAGATTGTTTTCGATTAGGCACGGCTTCAAGATCCTTGAACAAGGGTCTCGGGTAAGGGTTGTCTATGTTTTTGTTTTTCGTTTTTCCTTTCATGAACGAAATAAAGAAAAGGAGATAACACTATTGTTATATTCTTTCTTTGTCTTCGAAGAATATCACAAAAAATTGATCAATTAAGAGGATAGCGGTTCAACTACAACAATCTTGAAGATTGCAAAAAGTTGAATGAATTTTGAGATCAATTTGTATTTTTCATTTCTGAGTCTAGTTTTAGGTTGTGTTGGAGATGGGATTGAAGGAGTTTGAGGTAGGATAGATTTGGATGATGTTGGAGTTGAATTTTTATTTTGGATGAAGGTGTTGGATATGTTTTCGTTAACATGAAAAACCATGGACTGATGATCGATTGTGAAAACACTGAAGTCGTTATGAGTCATGGTATAATGGTATTTTGTGGTCGTGGTCTTGGTCCTTTTTACGCATAATTTTTTCTTTTCAGCTCATTACATTCTTACGCGTAGCTTTTTGCTTATGCGTAGGCATACGCGTAACATCTTATGCGTAGCCCATTCTTCGGCGTAAGCCTAGGCTTATCGCGTAAAGAAGCATATCGTAAGTTTTTCATACGGCGTAACTTCCGCACTCAGCGTAACACCTCTGTAGATTCCCTTTATGCGTAGAAAACTAGGGTTTTGACCTAGTTGACTTTTTCCAGCGAGTATTTCGACCATGTTATTTCCGTCCATCTTCAAGCACAAACCCAGAAAAGCATAAAAATGCTTCTTTTTGACCATGTTGACCATATGAAGATGACAGTTTGACCACAAATGTTTCACAGATATTTGGTACAAAAGGTATAAAAGTTACATGTTTGGACAATATAGACCCAAACAGTTACATGAAAGTTTAAGACTTTTTCTGACCAAAAACTAAGGATACTCAAAACATGTATACGAAACTGTTTTACCCACAAATCGGAAAAAAAATTTCCGACCACAAAATAAGCTCAAAAACAGTAACCAAACATGTATAAACCAACATAAATCAATAAAACAACAACCTTGGCTCGTTATACCACTTGTTAGGACCGATTAACATATAAAGATTTATGTGGTTTGGAGGTCTAGGTTGGTGGAAGAAGATGAAGATCTTCATCCTTTCTAGTGAGAGAAACTAGAGAGAGGGAGGAGAAAACACAAAGTTTATTGATAAGAACAAAACAATACAAATGACCAAATGATTCACCTCACCCCTCATGGAGAGTCATGAGGGGTATATATAGGCTCTATCTTTGCCACTTAAACAATACTAGTCCCTAAGGGCAAAGTATACTACGCATCTAGTCCAATTCACGTAAATGACGTTATCTTTAGAAAAAGCGAGGCTAACAGATAGCTTCAATATCACCAAAATAACACAAAAGTGTGAAACTTGATGAGCCAAAACTCCTAAAACGTGTTACGCGTAACTGAAACCTTCGAACAAAAACAAGCTTAAAAACGTAGATCTACGCGTAAAGTTTGAAACTTTTTGCCAAAAACAGTTATTTTAACACCTTAAAACATTGAAAGTACAAGAATCTTGTATTGAAAAGTGTAAAAAATACGTTTTTAAGCGAATCAAAGATGGAACCTCTTTTATGCGTAAGACCAAAAACCTTCAAAACAACAAAATAACGATTCACCCAATTATTTGGCGATTGATACCACTGTTAGGTAACTAGTTTTACAACACAAGCATCAAGAGAAGAAATAGAAAGGCGGTTAAACAATAAACCAAACACACACACACGATACAAGTAAACGGTTATGCATAGGATATGTGTGAAAGAAATAAATTGAACAACCACCCTTCAAGTGAAGGTTATAACAAGGTATTTATAGGAGGGAAGCTAGGGCAACACTCCTAGTTCCCATCCTTTTCCTTATTGGACTAGGCCTAGGCTTATGGGCCTTCTACATAAGCCTAAGGCTAATTACTAACATAAAGGCCATATTAAGCTAACTATTACATATAAATTACTAACACTTGAATTAAGGTTTAGGAGTGATTCCAACAAATTGTGTGATGAAAAATACATTGTGCAGTTTGATGATAAAAAAGGAACAATTTTTAATGCCAATAAAGAAGTTGTTCTTATAGCTCCTAGGAGAGATGATGTATATGTACTTGACATGCCAACTCTCTCTTAGAATGGAACATGTCTCTTTGCCAAGGCCACTGAAACCAACAACTGGCTATGGCACAAGAGACTGTCTCACTTGAATTTCAAAAATATTAACAACTTGGCTAAATAAAACAAAGTCCTTAGTTTACCATCACTTGTATTTGCAAAGGATAAACCATGTCCAGCCTGTAAAAAAGGAAAACATCACAGAGCCTCTTTCAAAACAAAACAACACTTTTCAATCAAAAGTTGCCCTCACCTCTTGCACATGGATCTGTTTGGACCTGTCAATCTTAGATTAATCCAGCATGAGAAGTCTACCCTTGTAATTTTTGATGAGTTTCAAGATACACTTGGGTATACTTCCTCACCAAAACGGCAAAAAGAGTCAGGAAGCTGATACAATAATGGCATTCATCAGAAATATTGAAAATCAAAATGAAATTAAAGTAAAAAAATTAGAACTGAAAATGGTATTGAATTCAAGAATCAGGAGCTTGAGTGTTTTTGTGATGAAAAATGGATTTCCCAAAATTTCTCATCTCCTTATACCCTGAACAAAATGGGGTAGCTGAAAGGAAAAAAAACTCTCATTGAGGCTACAATAACTATGCTAAGTGGTTCAGTACTCTCAAAGCACTTCTGGATTGAAGCTGTTAAGACAGCCTCTAATACTTGGAACAGGTCAATCATTGTCAAAAGACACAACAAAACTCCCTATGTGATCTTCAAAGGAAGACTCCCTGATATCAGCTACTTTCATGTGTTTAGGTGTCCAGTGTTTATTCACAATAACAAGGATCACTCAGGCAAATTGGATGCAAATGTTGATGATGGCTACTTCTTAGATTACTCACTGATTTCCAAAGCTTTCAGGGTGTTCAACACCAGAAGACAACAAGTTGAGGAAACCTTTCATGTTACCTTTGATGAGAGCTCTGAAAGCATCAGGTTCTCCAACACCTCTGTAGAAGAAATAGGAATTGATAACTCATCTAGATATCCTCTTGATGAGTTCAACTATGAAAACAATTCCTCATGTCAATATCAAGCTGATGCTGGCATCTCTTACTACATTATTCCTCTCAACCTCCCTCAACCAAACATCGGTGAATTCATTGATACTCCAACAGTCCCCAGTGGGATAGGTCATACTTAACCAAATTTTCAGGAACCTAAAGTTCATGAATCCCAATCTGAACAACCAATTATCTCATCTGAAGAACCTCATATATCTGTTACACTAGTTCCTGAACCCATTCCTCAATCCTAGTGACCTCATCAAGCTCAAATTCCAAACCACAAAATAAGTGGAAAGGATCTCAGGACATTGAGCTTGTGAATATCATTGGAGAGCCCACTTAAGGCATGCTCACTAGGAGCATGGTACGCTAAGTTATCGGCAGCTTCAGCTAATGAGTATCTGTATGCAGCCTTTCTCTCAAAAGTTGAGCCCAAAAGTGTCTTAGAGGCTCTGAAACATCCTAGCTGGGTTCAGGCTATGCAAGAAGAACTTCATCAGTTTGACAGAAATAAACTCATGACACTAATAAAATGTCCCAAAGATGTCATAGTCATAGGGATGAACTGTGTTTTCAGAAATAAAACTGATAAAAATGGCACTGACATCAAAAACAAGGCCAGACTTGTAGCTAAAGGATACAATCAACAAGAAGGCATTGATAATGATAAGACATTTACTCCTATTGCTAGAATGGAAGCCATCAGGATCTTCCTTGCATATGCAACATACATGAACTTCAAAGTCTACCAAATGGATGTCAAAAGTGCCTTCCTGAATGATAAACTTAAGGAAGATGTTTATGTTGAGCAACCCCCAGGCATGGAAAGTAGTGAGTACTGCGACTATATGCGCAAGCTTGACAAAGCCCTTTATGGGCCTTGCTCCCAGAGCATGGTATAAAACACTCTCAGCCTTCCTGATCTAAAACAAGTTTGTCAGAGGAAAGATAGACAACACTTTGTTTATCTATAGGACAAAAAAGTGTGATACTAGTCCAAGTATATGTTGATGCCATCATATTTGGCTCAAAAATATTATAAACTTTGCAAATAGTTTGAAAAATCGATGACAAAGAAATTTGAAATGAGCATGATGGGTGAACTCACATACTTCCTTGGACTACAAATTAGGCAAACTAACAAAGAGGTCTCTATCAGTCAAGAGAAATACATCAGAAATCTCTTGAAGAAATATGAGATCTCTGATTGTGCTCAGTCAAGACTCCAATGGTCCCACCCAATAATCTTGGACCAGATCTCACTAAAAAATCAATCAACCAAACACACTTTAGAGGGTCACTGATGTATCTCACTGCCTCTAGACCAGACATACAATTTGTAGTATGCCTGATTGCAAGATTTCAGTCTGATCCTAAAGAATCTCATCTCACTGCAGCAAAAAGAATCCTCATATACCTGAAGGGCACCCCAAATCTTGGACTTTACTATCCTAAATGTTCAGGATTTGACCTCAAAGGATACTATGACTTTGACTATGCTAGTTGCAACATGGATAAGAAAAGTACTTCAGGGTCATGTCAATTCCTTGGAGGAAAACTTGTTTGTTGGAGTATTAAGAAGCAACAATCAGTAGCTATGTCCTCAGCTGAAGTTGAATACGTGGCAGCTGTAGGACGCTGTACCAATGTGCTATGAATGAAAAGTCAACTCATTACAAGATGGTACATATCTTTTGTGATAACACTAGTGCTATTGCTAACTCCAACAACCCTGTCCTTCACCAAAGAACCAAACACATTGATATGAAATACCATTTTATCAGGGACCACATCATGAAAGGGGTCATTGAACTTCATTTCATCCCTACAGAATATCAGCTAGCTGATATATTCACCAAACTCCTGGATGAACCCACCTTTAGAAGACTGAAAGCTGAATTGGGAATGCTTGATATTGAGAGTCAGTAACCTAGTAATCAATCTCAATCTCAGCAAATATGTCTTGTAAGGTCATTGGTCCCTGAATAGAAAGTCTCCAAAACATACCTTTTCACTGAATGAAATCTCATTCAGGAATGTATTTGGATGCCAAACACATTTATTGTAGAAGTAAATGCTCCAAGTGTTTAGTTACTAAATGTCCTACGTAGGTGACTGATAACATTTGATGCAAGTTTTACTGACCAGGTTTTAATATTTATATTGTCTCGTTATACATATGGTCTACCCTAATGTGCACTGCTGGGTAATACCGATCGTGTGTAGTAGTGTAGTATTATTAAGCAGGAATTAGATCCCAAAGCTATGTGTGTTGGATTAATACTAAGTCTAGGTGTCACATATTTTAATATGATTTTGATAAGGAATTAATTAATTAACTACTAAAGCAATAAAAGGGAAAGGTTCAATCAATAGAGGAGAGTGGTGCTAACCTAGTTATTCCTCCTAGCTAGTAATGTCTATGTCTAATTACTTCCAATTACTTCAGGTGGGGTCAAATTTAAGAGGGACGGGTCAATTCAGTGCATTTCCTGCTCTGGCCAAAGATGCCACCACTAGAAGTCGGGTATCCCCATAAGTCCAGTTTGTTCCTGGTCCTAAGCCAAGTCATTAAGTACGCTACATGCTAGATTTATAATGGTAGTGCTCGAGGTTAGCAACAAACACTCACCCAATTCTTAAATTCATCCAAGCGGTGGGTGATCGGTTAATTCATGTACAAGTAGAAGGGTCATCGGTTGGTCATATCTTACCCTTCCCATCCGGTCTACTCACTTAGAATTGATTGGTCATATCTCTAAGCAACTAGCCTCTACATTCAAAACTACGAAACAAGGGTAGCTACCAATAAACTATGCATGCATACACTTAGAAATAATTATACGGAGTAATATAGCGTAAACAAAACAATTAGGAATCATAACTAGGCGGCGCCAGGGGTGCTTAGCAGCTCATATTCATACAAATCAATTCATTTTTAATGTTACGAAATACATGAATCGAAAGTAAAGAAAAGATAAAATGTTAATGCTTATCGTAGGGGAGTGATTTCTCCCTTGGAGACAGCTCCGTATGCTCCTCTTGTTAGGAATTAGAAAATTCCATAGTGAAGAGTCGGTCACCCCAAATGTTATCTAGCTTAATTTAGCTCGTAGACTTGTCGTTAGTCGCGTTATTTAGTAGTTTATTTATTAGTTTGTAGTATTATAGCTTAGTGCAACAATTGGAGGAAGGGCCAGGTCTTTACCCTTTGTATACGATCACGGTCGATAGGAGGTCGTTATGTTTGTAACTATAAATACCCCTTCCATCCATGGAAGGGGTGGTGCTTCTCATTCAATCTAACATTTCATTTGTTTAAACCTCTAGCAAGAACACCCTCTCTCTCTACTTTCTCTCTCTAAAATGGTAAACATGTATTTTGATCATCCAAGACCACCCGAATCATCAACACAATAATATTTGGATCCTAACAATTGGTACCAGAGCCAAGGTTATTGTGTTGTGTTGATTTGTTGTGGTTTTTTTTTGTTGTTTTGTACATGGGTAAATCTGTTTTGCACATTTATTGGCCAATAAATCACTTTGGTTTATTAGTTTGGTATAACTGTTTAAATGTTTTGGTCCATACATGCTTGTCTTGTGTCTTGTTTGTCCAAACAGTATTATTACTACATGACTTTTGAAGATTTATGTGTCATACTTTATGGTCAAACAGAGTCATATTTATGGTCAAATAGTATTTGAAGATAAGTATCATTGTCCAAGCGATATTTGATAGTCATATGGTGATTTTCATGTCCAAGCGGTGGTCAAATGGGTCAAATAAAAGTGTATCCTTCATATACTGGTTTTACGGGTTTGGGGTTTGTTTTCTGGGTTTGTATGTTTTGCATTCTTGGTGGCGACTTGGTGAGTTTGTTGTCTCATTTTGGTAGCGAGTTGTTAACCATTTTCTTGCTAGCGACTTATATTTATAAGTTGGCGACTTGAGTTAACATAAAATATGCTAGCGACGTTAAGCGAAATAAATTGTAGCGACTTGAGTAAAGTTATAGCAACTTAGGTCAGGACCTAGCGACTTGTCTTTACAAAATAAGTAGCAACTTAATGCTAGCGACTTGGGCTAAAGACTTTCGCTAGCGACTTGTGACTCATAATAGGTAGCGAGTTATTGACTATTGAGTCAACAAGCTGTAACGAGTGGCTAGCGACTTGACTTATCTAGCGAGTTGACTCATGACCCTATGACTTACTTTGATAAAAGCCATAGCAACTTGACTCTACTATACCTAGCGACTTGACCAAAACTTTCTGAAATGATGAAGAAGTGTGGTGAACCAAGACAACCACTAAAAGACTTAAACAACCTCCGACTCAAATACAAACATAGTTACTCTTGACCTCATTTTGATGCGTTAACATTAGATTGATACAACTACAACAAACTCTCATCTTAGGTTTAATGTCTATCACTACTTCATCACATCATCATTCACCATCAAATCGACAACAACGGGAAAAATTCAAAGGATCTCAGTTATTTCTAATCTGCGTGGAACTTAAAGATTCATCAAGACCAAAGGTCTATTACCGCGAAATAGAAAATCATCATCGATCTATATGTTTATCTGAAGCTTTGCCTCTTCATTTTTGTTCGAAACTTAGTTAAATTGATGTTTATCAAGATTGATAAAATCAGTTTATTGTTTCGTTATTATACTCGAACTTCTCATGATCCATTTTGAAGCATAGCTTCATTTTATGTTCGAACCTTTTAAGATCTTACAAAACCATTAGGTTTTCATTCGAGTCTCATGTTGTTTAAGTCTAGACTACACAAAGATTACTTACACGAAACACAGGGTGACCTCATGCGTGACAATACCATCCACTGGCGAATAATTGTCCTTTCGTGTCTCTAACCTTAAAGCCATCCACGTGGCTAAGATTTGCATTAACCAATTCAAAATATGATGAAAATATGAGGCTCGTGGCTACTTGTGTTCTTAATGAAAAGACTTTGAATAAGATTGAGGTTCTGAGATGTAGTAAGTGGCGTCTTATTATTTAGTTTGGAGTGAATCAGTTGTAAGATGAGGGTTGCTTAATCGATGAGATATCTTAGGGTTTGTCTTGAGAAGATATTGGTGAGAGGCGGAGAGTTTAGAGTGATTAGGGTTGTAATATAATATGACCTAATATTTAGGAATCATATTATTTATAACGATTACTAACATATGTGAGAGTTTGGATCGGGTTTGGATATATGAATGATGGGCTTGGAAGCGTGATTTTTGGTTCGAGTGTCATTTCAATTGGTTGGGCCTCATGTAAAGGTTATTTGAGTCTTGGGCCATGCATTAGGAGAGGTTTCATCTAGTACTTGTGATATGTTTCTTCAAATATATGATAGGATCTTGATAATGTGAATGGACCAAACCGTTGGTTGAATTTGGATAGTTGAATTCTCGTATGATTTTTTTTCATATATGCATATTGGAGCTGACATAATGAGACGGTATAACATGTTCATTAATTATTAACGGATGATTTTCGTACACAATGTATTTGGATATAATTCTTTTTGATAGCATTCGGTTAAAATGGGTACTCTGGGTCACAAATTTTCATAAAGGATACATAAATTTACGGCTTGAGCGAAAAAGTGATAAATGACTACGGGGTTTTGTACGGTATTATTAACGAGAATTGAAATGACGTTTCACGGTGAACTTCTTTATCTTTGAGGCGTTGGTTGGTTGGATGCATGTCTCAAATAACTTACTTGTTGCATAACTATCACTTTAAGTGATTATGAATTGACAATCTAGTTATAAGCTGATGTAAGGATTTCGTCGTCATGCTCCGCGTGTATAACTATCACCTTAAGGAAGTTGAAGTACTTAGTGTCACACGGCGTTGTGGTTGTTCAAAATATAGAACAAGCATGAAATCACTAAGTTGGGATGTCACCTTTTTTTCAAGTTAGTAGAATATCGGGTTATCTCCATATGTGGTCATTACTATTAGCCGTTGAATCAATTGAGGTCCAATTTCAGCAATTCCTATGAGATATTCGATGCCTCATAATGTTAATGATACTTCGCGATCTAAGCAAAATCTTTCAAGAATCTTGGCGTCGGTTATGATTTTTCAATGTTTGCTTATGACAAAACTTCCGTGCAAATGGTCATACAAGTTATGATGCTTAGATAGTTGAAACCATCATGGGGGAGAAACGTGTACTTTGATGTGTTACGGTTAACCTCCAGGGAAAAGGAGTTTATACTACTTGACTTAGTATGGTTTGTGAAGTTGACTTAGTATGGTTTGTTGATGATGGAGGAAGAATCACTGATGAACCGCTGCATGTTCTCCTAAAACAGATATTCATCGAAACCAAAGTTGTCATAACACATTCAAGCTGACATTGTTTACGGTTTTGTCTTGATTTTGTAAAATCCCTTGAAAGAACCTATTTCTCGGTTTAAATCATAGACGTGTAAAATCCCGTGACAATGGAAACATCCCAAGTAATTGTAAGTGCATTTCGGATCTATCTTACGGTTTTATTCTTGGTTTTGTAAAATCCGTGAAAATCATTTCTCGGTTTAAACCATAGAGTTATAAAATCCCGTAATGATGGAACCATCTTGGAGAAAGAAATTGTAATTCGGATCTTACTTGATCTTTGGTGCTACGGTTTACATTTGAAGAAAGGGATAAAAGGTGTATTTCATGAATTGGATGTGTGTTTGGATATTCGTCATGGTAATTTGGTTATTACATGGTTTTATGGGGTTATGTGCTTTTAACCATGGTCGGGATGAAACCATTATCAAAGCTCATTTAAATGTCAAAATAGATTTGGCGATTAGAAGATGTGACAGCGTTAATTCAGTATTATTTAATTAGATTGAAGTGAAATATCACAGGCGAGTGTACTTAGTATCGAAGGTATGGGGATGGATGGATGAAGATTCTTCATGATCCTTGTTGAGCTTATTATCAAAAGCGAACTTGGAAATCTAGTTATTGTTGGGTGACTTTTACCTTTTCTTTTACCACTTGGGGAATTGGGCTCTTACCACCACAAGATAACCATCACTTTAAGGAGTTCGTTGTAGTGCTTGGGTGTCACATTCAATTGTGGATTTTCAAGAGGTAATGTACGTCTTATACTTGATGGTTGGTTGGTTGAAGAGTATAGAGTACATAGAGATTACTTAGAGATGCTAATGGAAATCGGCACAGCTTTCTTTGTTACATATGTGCAAGTTTAAGTCGAGTTAGGGATAGGTTACTTGAGGTGGTCAATTCATCATTTGGGTTATCTCTCGACTATCACTACAAAGAGCCTCTTGAATGATAATGGTGACATTTACATGTTTTGCTAAGAAATTTGAAAAGAGAGATTATGACGTTTGAATACTTGAGTTCAAGCCTCGTACCTCGAAAAGTAATACGTCTTAGTCGCATTATCTTCCAAGAAGAGAAATCTTCTTATGACGTATGAACACAACAGTTCATGCCTCGTACTCTAAAGAAAAGAAATGTATGCGCTTAGAGTGCGCGTATCTTGAAGAAGAGAAATCTTCTCATTATGACCATTCTCATCAACATGCTTCATACTTTTTCCATGTGCTCTCTATTATCAAGTGAGGCAGACTCTTGTTGATTGTTTTCTTATTCTACTTGCTCAACTATAATGGCGATGGCGACATTG
Source organism: Chrysanthemum makinoi (assembly GCA_910596185.1). Classification (NCBI taxonomy): domain Eukaryota; kingdom Viridiplantae; phylum Streptophyta; class Magnoliopsida; order Asterales; family Asteraceae; genus Chrysanthemum; species Chrysanthemum makinoi. The sequence goes on along the minus strand of OU343220.1, from coordinate 89,694,432 downwards.
GTGTACTAATTTGCGGGGAGAAGTGTGAATAGACTACATTGTTGAAGATATTCACTTGCTTAATCAAGAATGGCATCTCCGTATGCAATTCTTGAGGAGGAGAAGAAGTATGAAGTAATTACATGATGGTCGATATATGAGAATAAATGGTCAAGCGGCTCCAAACTCATGTAAGCGAGCTTCTTGCTCGGGTCATCTTTACATGGCGTTTCTTCTAAGAGCCGTTGGTTGACATCTTCACTCGGATTGATGAGTTATCGACAAAGTGCTTCGGTTAATGCTGCGTATACATCAACATGATGATTCCGAACAATCTCTGTTCTTGTTTGATGTGATTGGTAGTTTGGTGTTACCATCTTGTGTGTGATTCGTTCTTGCGATTGCTGATTTCCTTTATGAACATCTTTACGTTCTTGTTTGATTGGGAGGGATTTTATTTAAGGAGATTTGCAAGATGTAAGTTAATTGGGATACTTTTTGGTGGGATGCTTTTTGGTGTGAGTTGAAGATGTTGACTATCTATTCCCAAACTGGACAATCTTGAAGAAGGTCGAGTCTACAGTCATTCTACATTTTACGCTACATGTTAGAAGACTAAAGGCGAGTTGCATTTAACGATCTAACTTCTTCTTAATATGGGCATTTATCAAGCATTGTCGGTTTAGGGAGAGCACCTTGAGTGGGGAAGAGTGAAATGTGCGATTTAATCCCAATTAGACTTGCTCACATTCCGCTGACAAGTTGATTCTCACAAAGACTTCAAGCGTTCTTCTCCTTGATTTCTAGTTTTGGGCTTAAAATATGTTCTTTGATTCAAGTGTCAAAACCGTGAGGGGAAGGAGACACACATCAAACACCAAGCGAGTAAACTTGATGAGCTTAATACTTCTAAGTAATTGAAGATATCCCGGGAAGACAAATGTTATTACCGGAGAGAAACTCAAGGTTTGACTCATGGCGAGTAAACTTGATGAACTTAACTCTTCTAAGTGATTGAAGATATCCTGGGAAAACAAATGTCATGACCGTAGAGAAACTCAAGGTTTTACTCATCAAAGCGTTTAGTGTTCTTATTCCAACTACGTGTGGGAAGAGATGTAGGTTAGTTTGATGATAAAAGAGGTACACAAGTGTGTGATGATTTCGATGTTATCCTTGATCATCGGGGAGAGAGATTGTGTACATTGGGGCGGCTTTGTTTCACGAGTGCTTAATCGATGATTGAGATATATAATCACTTATTCCGGAGTTGAAATCCGAGAGATAGTCCTCCTTGAGAGATAATCGGTGATTCGGCTGCTTCTTCAATGTTATCGGTTATTCTATCTTTGGGCATTGGTGCCGGGTTCTTGAGCTTCATGCACTGCTTCAGGGAGGAGAAAAGTATATATCGGGGTTATTCTTTGGCTATTGGACTTAATTTGCTACTTCGATGGTATAAGTTTCTTTGTCTTCGGGTATGTGTATTCGGGTTTGTGAGCCCTAGTCTGAAAGAGGCTGGGTGCATCAATTCATCTACTGGGAAGTGGTCTCTTGACAACTTTTTGGGATGCATAACAGACTTGATTGGTTATGAAATTGGAGAAGAGTTATTTATGTGTGGGATGATACGTTCTTTGTTCTTGTTTATGATATAACCTCGAGCGAAGAATCACGGTGATTATTCTTGAAAGGGCAGCGGTATTTATGATAATGGTGTGCTTCTCATGCACTGGCTATGGCAAGATTGAAATAAAGCTTGAATCTGCTTTCACTAAAGGATTTTGGTTTGGGGAAGGCGTCAAAGTCTCACTTTGAGATGGTTCAATTTCGATTCAAGAGCCACTGGAAGCTTTGGTGGTGAATGTTTAAGAGTTGATGACTTCTATCTTCTACTGACGTCTTTGCTTCGATATCCTTATCTCGGTACTCGTATCATCATCTTCTTTTACTATATCATCTTCTCTATCTTTGTATATATTTATCAGAAAAACAAAATACAAAATTATAAAACCATCAAAAAGATAATAGAAAAATATAAAACCTTCAAAAACCCATAAAAATCAGAAAATTTTCAAAAATACCAAAAATATGTTTTCTCAAGACATGTCTTCTGATATCGATAACATCTACGGTCTTAGAAATGTCATTCAATAATGGCACGGGACTTTAGATGAAGTTCGAGCAGGAGGTGTAAATATTCCTTTCTAAACATGTCACAAAAAAACTGTGGAAAACTACAGTTATTTTGTAACCCGCTTCATATGATGGCTTCAGTTATTTCGAGCTGTAACCAGCTTAAACTATTGTTTGCTATTATTTACGATAGCAAGCCGCTCTTCAAAAGAAAGGAAAGTGTTGAGCTAAACCAATTTTCAAATATTTTCGTGCACTTATCCTAAAAACAAAATGAGGAAAGTATGTCGAAGGAGTGCTGTTCCTACACAAATGTTTTTCCGTCTAAAATTCTTCAGAAAAATATTTGTTGTTTTCAAAAATGGTGGTAAATGAGTTGCTTGAAAATCTATCAGCATTAGAGTTTTTCGTAAAATTGAAAACTCAATCAATGACTTCACGCTTTTAACCTTTTTTAAAAATAAGTCATTGATTGAGGGGGAGAATGTTTTCAATTCTATATCATCTAACGAGCTTTCTTAATTATCCTACGTGCTTAATTAAAAAAAAATGATATTTGCACGTGTTGAAGGACTAGGAATTTAGGATATGATTGTTAGGTTTAGATGATTAGAGTTTGATTACCACCTAAACCCCATGCTTTTATATGACTGATTGATATGTTGAATTGACTTTTATTAGTCGATTTTTGTTTGGGTGTTGTCGACCACCATATATCTGTATGTGTGTTCACTAACGTATGCGGTATATTGGTTATAAGAATGTTCGATCCGAATCCCAGATGAATATGATTGGATGCGAAAGGAAAGGTAACTACCGATTTCTTGAGTGACAAATGAAGAAAGCAGAGCTTAATTTGACTTCTATGGAGAGTTGGCATAAATGCAACGTAAGAGGTCACACTGCATTAGCAGATGGTTTTCTTCTAAGTGATTGAAGAAACGAGCTTAATTTGACCTCGAGTTGGCATTCAAAATGCAACATAAGAAGAAGTCTCACCTTTGCATATGCAGACGGTTTTCTTCAAACCCTACAGCAACAACTAGCGAAGCTTCTCAACCACTAATGTATCTTTGTGCAGGATAATTGTGATGATACCATTTTTCTAAAACGTTGCAATGTAGTGTTTTGAAAATGGAAAAATATTGTTTTGAAAATATATTGGACTAAATTTTGTAAATCACGGACTTCATTTTATCAAAATTTAAGTCACTCAATTATCGACTTCGGTCATCGATTGAGGGGAGAGTGATTTAATTTAAAATATTTTCAAACAATATATCTTCAAAAGAGTCCGTTTGTGCAATTAAAGTGGTGATCTAAAGATTTAATGTTATGCCATGGTATGATTTTCTTTAGAATCAAGATCTTTCAAAATGGAATTTTTACATTCTTGTTTGATTGTGAAATTGTTTTATTTTACTTAAAAGATCTCTTAAAACAATCATACCTGACACTAACAATCTTTAATGTCTTAAAATGGTCCTTATCCGTCATTTTTCAAAATTAAATCAAGCCACGTCTTTCCCCAAAATCTTTTAAATGATTTAAATCAATTGGGATCACAAATCTCCAAAGGTTTGAAATTTTGATCGGGGTAGAGATCGTGAGTTAAATCTCTTATCTGTTTTAATGGAATTGGTTTTAGTCCTTCCAAGGCACTCCTGCCTCCATGTGCCAAACGATTTCAAATACACAATGCACATGTTGAGGAGGAGGATTTATCCAAAAACCAGATGAGTATTTAAACAAGGCCACATTTTCTCCCATGTTTTCTAAACCTAATTAAATCACTTGGGATCCAAAATCTCAAAGGGTTTGATATTTTTGATCGGGGAGAATTTGTGATTTAATAATGAAATTTGATAAAAGGTGATCGTTTTGATTTAATTATGCACGCTGCTCTCTCATATGCTAATGCTTTGAATCTCGAAGCACATATTGAGGAGCAAACAAACTATCAGTGAAAGCTTTTAAAGTGATTTATAAAGTACCTTGATTGAGTTTTAAATGGTTTCTTAATGGCTTGTGATTGTGGATGTGCTTCAAATTAACTCTTGCCTCTATGTGATAAAATGATTTCAAAAATCCTATGCACATATTGAGGGGGAGAATTTACCAAAAGAAAATCAAATGGCTTTTTCTATGGAAATTGTGATCAAGAATTTATTTCAAAAGAACTCTTGCCTCCATGTGCTAAACAATTTATAAAATCATATGCACATGTTGAGGGGGAGCATTTTCTAGATGATCAAAACTATTAAGGTACAAAATGCTTTGATCTCGTATCACAAGTACCTTGATTGTTTTTCCAAATGATTTTTCGATTGGTTTCATGAAGGGAAGAACAATACCAAAAGACCGACCAATTTACTTTATGCATGGTGTTATAAGGATGGTTAGGTTAGGTTTTAGTTCCCACGATCCTTGGCGAACGGAGGGATCTACCCGGGGACAATCCACTAGATAGTGTAGAGTCTTTAGGTATGATGAAAAAAGGAGAAAATGAGAAAATGGGAAGAGTGCGGTGAGAGCTATCTTTGGAATAAACCCAACAAGGTTCTAGTTATGAAGTCTTGGTAAGCTCTGAAGGGGTTGAAGAATGAAAAGAAATTGAATGTGAAAAGGGTGAAAAGAAATAGCCCTCAATAATTCAACCTTAGAGGCAGTAACGGGTTCAATACATATGCTACTGGTGTTTACTAAGGTAACGCCGGTATTGAAGACAAGACGTCATGGACCCAGTGAGGCACTGCACTAAACTTCCCAAGCTACTCAAGTTCCTCTTAAAAGGGCTTGTTTCATTCTCACGGGGAACCGACATTATCTATCGACTTTCTCTTAGAGATTGTTGATATTGAAGAAGGAGACCCTCTCCCTAGTCTCCTACATAGGAACCAAATGTGCACGATTGAGTCTAGAGCCAAGAGATCATCCACAATATCTCATTAGGACACAAAATTAATGAAGACTTTCTGTTTCACACATTGTGGAAAGTAAGTATATATTAAAGATCAAACAAGCTCTTGGTGGGTGACATGTGAGATCTTTTCTAAAGATCAAATTTGTGACAACTGGATAGAAACGATGGGGCGATTCACTTGTGAATCAACCTTGGTCCAGGAAATTAATTGACGAATACTTTTGGAAAAACCGTTCGATGTGCAAACCTTCTTTTCTCTAGCCCGTCGAATGTGTACTTATGTTTTCAAACACAAAAAGTATCTCTGATTGAAAAAATACTTTTGGAAAAAACCGTTCGATGTGCGAATCTTCTTTCTCTAGCACGTCGAATGTGTACTCTTTTCAAATACAAAAAGTATTTTTGATTGAAAATTGTTCTCATAAAACCTTCGTCGTATTGCAAAACTCTTTCTTAAGCAATACAGCGATTGTGTTTTCAAATCAATTTTCATCAATCGGTGAATCTCAATTCGCTGGTTCACTCACTCCGTGTTGTCTTCTTTGAGGCGTTCCGGTTTGAGAACGGCTAGAGCATTGCTGCGAAACCACTGTCGAGGAGATTCTTAGGAATCCTACGATCGCGGCGGTACTTGCTTGATCAGCGAGGAACCGTGGGCGTGTACCTCAATTCAGCGAAAGTGATCAAAGACACTTTCGTGCGCTTTTTCTAGCTAGCTGTTGTTTGCGGGTACATTTGGGCGGTTGCGGTGATCCCGAGAATTGAGGAGTCAATCCAAAGCGCATGCTCACGCATCCACATGCGCTTTGTCTGAAGAAATCATGACGGTGCATATCTACATAACACGGCTCGATATTTCTATACTAAGATACCTTTCTGGCTGCAAATATCATGAGCGATTAAAGCTTCCGCTACTCTGATGGAAAGATGTCATGATTCAAAAGTGTGAGCATGTCGGTCCAAAGTCACAACTTCATATAATGGCAACACAATAAAGGGTGATCCGAGATTTACGTGGTGATGATCTCAATGAAAGCTCGAAGATCATCAAAGACGCGTGGATCGCTAAAGGCCTCCACTGAAAAGTACAAATCAATGCGGACTTTGAAGAATCGCTACAAAAGCACAAAGATTGTGGAAGTGAAGAATTCAAGTCTATGAGCTCAAGAACAAAGACAAAGATAGAATGCTAGGATGCAAAATGTAAAACATGGGGTGACCTCCCTTAGGGGGAGATTGTTAGGAATTAGAAAATTCCATAGTGAAGAGTCGGTCACCCCAAATGTTATCTAGCTTAATTTAGCTCGTAGACTTGTCGTTAGTCACGTTATTTAGTAGTTTATTTATTAGTTTGTAGCGTAGTATAGCTTAGTGCAACACCGTGGAGGAAGGGCGGGTCTTTACCCTTGTATACCCGATCCACAGGCCGATAGGAGGTCGCTATGTTTGTAACTATAAATACCCCTTCCATCCATGGAAGGGGTGGTGCTTCTCATTCAATCTAACATTTCATTTGTTTAAACCTCTAGCAAGAACACCCTCTCTCTCTACTTTCTCTCTCTAAAATGGTAAACATGTATTTTGATCATCCAAGACCACCCGAATCATCAACACAATAATATTTGGATCCTAACACCTCTAGACCTGCCTTTGGCTTCTTCCCACGTTCTTTGTTTGTGGTGTATGAAATGGGATGCTTTGAAATGCTGGAAATCGTGGGGTATTTATAGGCCAGATCTAGGTTACGGCGTTACTAATAGAATAGTTACGCCGTAATCTTCTATTTCTTCGTAATTTGCACTAGATCTGCTGGTTACGGCGTAACCTTAGAAGTAGTTACGCCGTATCTTCAAGAATTGATGGTTACGCCGTAGTTTATGCAAGAGTTACGACGTAGTTATCAGCGGCGTGGAACGTCATTTGACCTAATATAGTTACGTCGTAGTCTTTTTGGCGAGTTACGCCGTAACCTTATGATGAGTTGGCTTTCTGAGTCACGCTTTATTTACTGCGTAATGTGAGAGATGTGTTACGCCGTAACTTCTTCAAAGTGAGCATACTCTAAAAAATCTTTGATAATTATCCAATTCCGCGTCTCTTTAGCTTTAATTCTCGTAATTTACCTGAAAGTGGAAAATAATGGAAAACTAGCGTAAATCAATATAAATGATATAAATTACAAGCATTATTGGGGGAAATTGACACTTAATATTCAGGATTATTTGATGTTATCAAATATCCCCCCACTTGAACTCTACTTGCCCTCAAGTAGACCTTATTAGATAGATTTCTAAAAAGATATCTCCCATAACCTGGAAAATATAAGTTTACAAATCCCTTATGCTAGAATAAAACAAAGCCGAACACCTCACGAAATGGGAACGAAACACTCAAATCTCTCAACTATTCTAAGTGTCAATTTCGGGGTGATCACTCAATCGCACAGTCATAGCATGTATTCTATCATAAGCTTGGCGGTTAAACAAATCTCCACCACTAGAGTTAAGGGCTAAACAATTTTTGAAGGCAATATGGGTAGACACGACAAAGGTTAAGGGGTGACTCGTCATTACTAACATGTCACGGAGAAGTGGAAAAAATCAATGATACATGACCAAATCCATGGCCAAGACACCAAAGATTGCTCGCTGCATCACCTAGACACGCTTCATGACTAAAGGTTAGGATAAGACATGGGATATATTAATGGTGTAAAATAAAAATCTATAACCAAGTCATCACCACCGTCCGCCCAAAGTTCAAGCTTTGAATTTAAGAAACCGGATCATGAAATACTAGGTAGATGTGTCATTAGAGGACGTCATGATGGGCACACTACCTTTTCTCCAACTGTTGGCATAATTACCAACTCCAATCTTCGAATGTGACCGAGGTGGCCTCCTCGATACTAAATGTATATAAAGCTCATAACATAGTGCTTATAACATCGCACTTTACCAAGGTTGAAAAATCGCGAATCGGTAGTGCGGCGGTTGACCCGTAGCTTGAAATCGGTCTAGGCGGGAATAATCGGTGATTAACCGGATTCGCAATTTCAGCAAGTTTTGTGTATTTTAGACGAGTTTGGGGTAATCCCGAAATGATTTTCCTTAAAAATATTTTGTAATAGATATAACCAGTGATTATAAGTGATTACATTTGTTCAGGGTTGCAAAAATAATGAATCGGTGACAAATCATATTGGCATTTTTGGCAAGCCTTGCGTATTTACCGCGAGTTTTGATATTCCCAGCAAGATTTTCTTTGAAAAACATCTTATAATAAATATAAACAGTGACTATAAGTGATTAAAACTAATTTATGACGAGTTTAGGGTATTTCCAGCAAGATTTACAAGTTTCCGATAAGTTTGACCATTGTTAACCACCGTTGACCACAGCTGACCGATTTGTTTGAGTGATTTACACAAATCGGCAAGGTTGGTGGCCTAGTAGCGCGGCGAATCGGTGATTAATCGGCCTTGTAGACCTTTTTTTGCAACACTGCATTTTACAATAAGTAACATAATTTTTTTTTTTCGAATAATTTTTTTTTCAACATAACAATAACAACTAAACATAATATCCCCCCACTTGAGATGAACAACGGGAATTCGGGGGGTCTTCAATGATCTTTAAGAATATGTCGTTGACGAAAGCGTGATTTCCAAACCTTTCCACTTGAACCTTGAAATTAGGCAAATGATGACTTTCCAATTACAAATAAAGACTACAGGGTAGGCTAAGGTGTATAGGTGTATCGAAACAATATATTGGGTTAACAAAATGAAAGGAATGGCTCAGATGGGTGTATCTAGGAGTATCTTGCACTAAAGGTGAGTGCAATAAAAGGGTTTCACATGGGGGTCGAGAAGTCAAGGTGACTAATCGATAGACACACAATGGTAGGCTATTTGGGTGATAATCCTATAATATTGCCTTCTTAAACTGAAAAGTCTAAATACATCGAGCTAACTCAACATACCACGTCTATGGTCTCGAAATGATGCAAAGGCCAAGTTCTCAAGTTTACAAGCTACCGGCACACTCATAATTTGGTGGATTTGGGGTAAAATATCAAGGGTTGAATGTGCTCGGCTAAGGTCTAATCTAGTTAGGTTAAGAAAAACATGTCAAAATTTTAAAAATGGCATAATTTTTTAAAATAAACTAGAAAAATGAGGGCAAAATAAAGTTCAAGAGATAATTCTACTCCCGTCCCCCAACTTGAATTGTACAAAGTCCCTTTTGTACTAAGCGTTAAATAAAGGTGAAGAGAAAAGTAGAATTAGAGCGAGAACTTCCCTAAAATTTGCTCCAAAAAGAAAGAAGGCCCACGAAAAAGAGATGTGCCTTCGTATAAGCATCCATGAGCAAACTTCAATCCCTGAAATCACACAACCGACAAGCATAATTCTAAAAAGAAAAAATGAAAAATGAAAAACAAACCTAACTCACTTTCGTAGGAATCACGGTTGCATTTAGCATATGCAACAAGCCTTTTAAACCACTTGGTGTCCCAAGTGGACGAGTGAAGTCTCGTGAGGGTTTACAGGGAACACACCCACAAAGTTCATTTAAAATACTAATACAAGCTTATTGTGTTTTAAAATGATAGAAGTAAAGCAGAGGATAGTTACGTCGTAACTCTTTAAGGGAGTTACACCGTAACTGGCAAAACCTGACATATGCTGTAAAGCGTGTGGCTACGGCGTAACCACTGAGATGGTATTACGCCGTAATTGGTACTGCATCCGAAATTCTGCTGCAAGGGGTTGGTTACGGCGTAACCATTGAGAAGAGTTACGCCTTAACTATTGTTAGATCAGCATGCTGCAGCAGAAATCACTCCAAGTTTCCTGCAAAAATGGTTAAAAATACAAAACCCTACAGAAATGGAAATAAAACAAAAGAAAAGGATAATTCGGGTTGTCTCCCGAAAAATCACTTTTCTTTATTTACGTCTTTAAGTTAGACTCAGAGCCGCAGGGCTAAAAGTGTTGGTTTGTTAAATCGTGGATGTGGCAATCTCCACGCTGAATCCAGCTGATTAGATTCTCATCCCGCTTGTAATCATCCCCTAATTCTAAACAGCCCGAGTAGAAACTCTTGATTTTCTGGTAAGGCTGGTCAATACCTTTTGCCTTGTCTTTGTCACTGATATTGAGCAATGGTTGGGCTTTGCTCAACTGCCTCTTGGTCCAATTTTTAAAATTCGTAATGGTTCTCAGCATTTTGAAGATAGTCTTATCATCGTTTATCTTTAACCATACTAACCCTTATTTTTCATTTTTATCTAGCCCAGACATTTCCTGAAAAGGTTTTCCTAAAATTACTCCCGTTAGTCCATCTTCCACAAACTCGCTTAAGTCGTCCAAAACCATAAAGTCCATAAAAAATGAATGAGTTCCAACGAAGACATGGATGTTAGTTGAAAACCCAAGAAAGTTATTCCCCTTATATTCTAATTCTTTCTTCATAACTCGGTTGTAGCACTCTTTTAACATAATGTTGACTGGCGAAGCTGTGTCAATAAATGGATGAAAATCGATGAACCTGATTTTGCATGAAATCTTTAGATAATAGGGGTTCCTATGATGTATGCGGGTTCCCACCTCATAAAATCTAGGTTGATCGGTTTGTGAAAAAGTCTTTACAGAGTTGTCTTGCCAATGGGTCATTTCGACGTCACTTGAGAAGTCATCAGTACTGATTCCTAAATTATCCTCTTCCTCGAAATTGACAAAAGCATCAAAATCTTTCCAAGAATCTATCTCGCCAGGGTCTGGGGGATGGCTATGAAATTCTTCTAGAGCGTCACTAAAATTGCCTACTTGGTCTACCGCATATACCTTTTGAGGGGTGGACAGGAGTTCATTAGGTCCGAACGTTGCAATCTCTCCATTAGCTTCAAGAGTTAATTTTCCAGCAAAGACATCCACCTTTGTATGGGCAGTAGCAAGCATAGGTCTGCCTAAAATGCCAGGTATTCTGTTGTCTTCCGGAATGTCGATAATCAAAAAATCTACCGTAAAAAGGAATTTCTTTATCTTTACCAACACATTTTCAACGATGCCTAACGGTGACTGCATGGATCGATCGACCATTTCAATTTTCATCTCGGCTGGCTTCAAGTCACCAATTCCCATACGTAGGAACATCGAACGAGGCATTATGCTTATGCTCGCTCCAAGATCAGCTAGGGCATTACACATATTGAGACTCCCGGTCAAGCAAGGGAGAGTGAAACAACCTGGATCTTTTTCCTTCTGTGGTAGCTCGTTTCTCAAAATCGCTGAACATCTTTCGTTGAGTTGAATTGTCTCATCATTGCTTAATTCCTGCAGAATATCATCATGATTAGTTTTAATGGAATTAGTAATATGGGAGTTTACCGGTAAAGCTTGGTCCATAAGTGATAGTCTCTCCATGTTGATTCGTCAACAACTTTTTCCGAAAAGGTCGTCGATTCTTCAAGGATTGTTTCCACCTTATTGACAACTTCCTTTTCCCGAGCCGCTAGGTAATCTGTTATGGCTTGTGAACATGAGATCACACTCTTTTCCAATCCCTTAATCTAATCTTCATGAATTTTGAGAGAAGAGACTGTATTTTCCACGAATGTGTTCATCATCTTTTCAACTCTCTCATCTCATTCCCTCGATTCCTTGATGTGGTCAACAATATTTTTTTCAAGATTGTTCTCGGTTTTGGTCCCAAATACACTCTTAACCTTCTCAATCCTACATGCTTCAGCTTCTCTTTCCAGTCTTCGTTTTTCGAAAATTTCCCCATAATTGTATTCTTGCTTTGTCAATGTCTTCATTACCTTATGATCAAAATTGTCTCTTGGTCCGTACCCTGTATCCATATGCCATTTTTAGCAATGTTCAGAAATCCATTGAATACATTCCAAGGCTTGGTCAGGGGTCATGCTAGGAATAGGTCTAGGAGAATCGAGTAGTTCCCGTGTTAGCGCATTAATTCCCCGTTAGAAGACGTAGATGATCTGATGTTTGTTCAAATCATGAGTGGGACATCGATAAAGTAGCTCATTAAACCTTTCCCATGCCTGATAAAGTGTTTCTTCCCCTACTTGAACGAATTGATAGATTTTTCCAAGAAGTTTGGCCATGTTTGAAGGAGGGCAAAATTGCTGGACGAACTCTCTTCTTAATTTATCCCATGCTCCTTTACATTCGTTAGGGAGTTTATTGTACCATCTTTTCGCAGTTCTAGTAAGAGTTATAGGAAAAATTCTTGTGGTGACCGAATAGCTCGGGGTGCCGCGGACGTTGAAAAGAGAGGATAAGTAGAGTACTTCTTCTACATGATTCTGAACATCCTCATCTTCATCTTCAGAAAACTTAAGTTCATGTAACTCTCGAATAACTTGGTCTGGAATAGAGTATTTTTCAGTACTAGAATCCTATGTAAAGGTTCGTTGGCAGTTCTCATTTGGTCGTTCCAAATACTGCTCCATGGTTAAGTCATCGATATTATTTTTATCAATGACCTCCGGTTCTGCGTCAGACTGGTCTGATTCATAAAATGAAAAGATGTTATGAATAGGAACCGGAGAGTAAACTTTCCTTGTCTGAAATTGTTTCTCCGGATCATCGAATGAGATGGCCAAAAAAGGCCTCGAGCTTCTAGTCTTGTATCCTGACATTTAAAAGAAGAAAGAAAATTAAAAATAGACTTAATGAAAAATCCTAAAATAGCTCCCCGGCAGCGGCGCCAAAAACTTGATGTAGGTTTTACTAACCATGTTTTAATATTTATATTGTCTTGTTATACCTATGGTCTACCCTAATGCACTAACGGGCAGTGTACCCGGTCGTGTGTAGTGTAGTATTCGGTAAAACCGAGGTCGTCCCAAGAGCTATGTGTGTTGGATTAATACTAAGTCTAGGTGTCACATATTTTAATATGATTTCGATAAGGAATTAATTAATTAACTACTAAAGCAATAAAAGGCAAAGGTTCAATAAATAGAGGAGAGTGGTGCTAACCTAGTTATTCCTCCTAGCTAGTAATGTCTACATCTAATTACTTTCAATTACTCCAGGTGGGGTCAAATTCGATAGGACAGCATTTGGCTAATTCGCCCTAACCTATCAGCAAAGATGCCACCACTGGAGAAGTCAGGTGTCCCTTCATAAGTCTAGTTGTTCCTGGTCCCCTAAGCCAAGTCATTAAGTACCGCTACATGCTAGATTTATAATAGTGAGTGCCCGGGCATTAGCAACTTAAACACTCACCCCCTAATTCTTAAGTTCATCCAAACGGTAGGTGATCAGTTGGTCAAATCACATAAGTAGAAAGGGTCGTCAGTTGGTCATATCTTACCCTTCCCGTCTCAGTCTACTCACTTAGGGTCAGTTGGTCATATCTCCTAAGCAACTAGCCTCTACCGCCATTCAAAACTACCGAAACAAGGGTAGCTACCAATAAACTATGCATGCATACACTTAGAAATAATTATATAGAAGTAATATAAACGCAAACAAAACAATTAAAGAATCATAACTAGGCCAGCACCAAGAGGTGCTTAGCCGCTCATATTAACCATACAAATCAATTCAATATTCAATGTTACGAAATACATGAATCGAAAGTAAAGAAAAGATAAAATGCTAATGCTTATCGTAGGGGAGTGATTTCTCCCATAGAGACAGCTCCGTATGCTCCTCTAGACCTGCCTTTGGCTTCTTCCCACGTTCTTTGGTTGTGGTGTGTGAAATAGGATACTTTGAAATGCTGGAAAACGTGGGGTATTTATAGGCCAGATCTAGGTTACGGCGTAACTAATAGAATAGTTACGCAGTAATCTTCTATTTCTTCGTAATTTGCACTAGATCTGCTGGTTACGGCGTAACCTTAGAAGTAGTTACGCCGTATCTTCAAGAATTCATGGTTACGCCGTAGTTTATACAAGAGTTACGGCGTAGTTATCAGCGGCGTGGAACCTCATTTGACCTAATATAGTTATGTCGTAGTCTTTTGGGAGAGTTACGTCGTAACCATCTGATGAGTTGGCTTTCTGCGTCACGCTTTAGTTACGGCCTAATATGAGAGATGAGTTACACCGTAACTTCTTCAAAGTGAGCATACTCTGATAAATCTTCGATAATTCTCCAATTCCGCGTCTCTTTAGCTCCAATGCTCGTAATTTACCTGAAAGTGGAAAATAATGGAAAACCAGCGTAAATCCATATAAATGATATAAATTACAAGCATTATCGGGGGAAATTGACACTTAATATTCAGGATTATTTGATGTTATCAACATTTAATAAAGAGTATATGTCCCTTCCTACCTAACTGGCATCCATTGCACATGGCTTCCAAAAACCTTCCGAAGACCATAAACCTTCTAAAAACCAACTTTTTTATCTAAACCAACCAAGAAAATGCACCTACAACCTAGCTAATCAAACCATGGGCTCTGATACGAATTGTAAGATATTGGATATCATAACACAAGGTCGGATTTAGAGTTAGGCCGATTCTAGAGAGAGAAATAGAGAGAAAGTAGGATATTCTAGTGAGAGAAAGTGAATTTGTATGATTAATGTAAAGAGAACATCCATCCCTTTCCCATGGCTGGTAAAGGGTATATATACAAGTCATAAAAATGCCTCTACTTGGGTTATGGAGTAGGCTAACAATGGGTAAAGACCCGACCCGATTCCACGGGTGATACGCTAACTAAACTAATACTACTAAGCCTACGAGCTAATCTATGCTAGACATAACTTGGGGTGACGAGTCTTTCATATGGATTTTCTTAATCCTAAAATATCATATCGTAATCGAGTGTAACGAGATAAGCACTCGCAATGGGCCCCCTATTAGTATGACTACATTTTGTATACAACACTGTCGTAGCTTCCGTTGCATGAACTTAGTGCTAGCGTAATAGTCACTCTCTTTTATATGGTATTATATTCGTTATAATGTGCATATACTTTGCTTATAGTCCAACTTTATGCTTAATACTTATGGTCTACTTTACTAATACTTTCATGATGTTGTGAGTAAAGTAGAGGTCACTAATTCTAAACTTGACCTTATATGTGTTCTATAATCACTCTGGAAAATCTTGTGGTCCACATTACTAACTTTCTTAAAGGTAAACTTTATTTTTGTGACATTGTGAGGGACACAATGGACACAAAATTTTATATTAAACTCACATTACTCTTAGTGCTTTATTATAAACCTATGAACTCACCAACCTCGTGTTGACAATTTTAGCATATATTTCCTAGGTGTGATATTTCTCTTGTTGATGTTTGGCTTCTGAGACGCTTGGCGGAGCATGGTCATAGACTACTTTCGAATTGGGATTACTTAAACAATGGGCCTTGTATTTCCGTACTCGACTAATATTTTAAACTTATTAAATATTTAAATGTAAATTCCCTTTAAAATGAATAAGGTAAATCTGTTTTCTATACTTGTTTTGTGATTCCAATTTAGTATCACCCCAGTGATATTGTTTTCCGCTGCGAACCATTTTTGGGGGCGTTATAGTTTTCACAGCCCTCGTTTTATTGTTTTACTCGTTTTAGGATGAAAAGTATGATATGATTATTGAAATAGAATTGGTTTTGCACTTGAGAACCTTAAGCTTTTGTTTCACTACTTATGCAAATTGGTATTATGCTTATGCTTGATGCTTGAGAACAATCGTGAAAGTCCCTGAAATCATTACTACTTATTAATTCATTTATGAGTCATGGATATCTATGGATATCATAATTAGGGGTGGAGCCATCCCCTCACTCCCACTAACCGGAGTGCATAGTATCAACTTTTCATTCTCATGTTGCGTATAGGGGCAAGGACAGATGTCTAAACCGGTTTAAGTAGTAGCCTCAAAGCATAAATACGCATGTATACATAAGCGACCTTTTTCAACTTTGACAACCAATTGATTTCTTTCGTTTTGAAACTACTTGGTGTACCAAAACCTGTGAACTCACCAACTATCACCATATTTGACCCGTTTTGTCATGTTTTTCAGGTGATCAGCAATAAGTGGAAAATTTATAGATTCATTGCATGGATGCTCTTTTACAAATATTGTGCTATGTTTAAAAACGAATGTTTTATCGTTGGGAACTTGTGTTTAAACATATTATGACTTGTCTTTTGAAACTTGTTGTAAAACTTATTATAATATATGATGTTTTCTTTTAAATCATGTATGGTTTTACCTATATCTTATGCGTTGTGTCACGCGTGTTTCTGATTTAGCGAGGTGTGACAGACATCCAACTTTAAAAGGCATAATGTCTAAAATATTATGTCTTCACCCATGTCTACACTAGCAAAAAAGATTTTACTTTTGCTCATGTTTGGGATGAGACCTGAAGAAGCACTAAACTCCATCAATGCCTCTTTAATTACCTTCATAGAGTTGTAATGACCATGAATTAACACCAATAAGTCATCATCAAATGACAAGTGTGTAAGCTTCAATTCCTTACAGCCTTTATGGTATTTGAAAACTTTTACATTCCTTCACTTTTATGGCCATCATAAGTGAAAACACCTACATTAAAAGACTGAACAAATAAGGAGATATTGGTTACCCTTGTATGAGACATCTCCACTTTTAAAGTACCCATGCCTTTCTTAGTTTATACAAGTCATATTCCACTTTACCATTGTTGTATGGAAACCAATGTGAACTAAATTACTTTCCAAAAACTTCCAATTGAATGTGTCATAATCCTTTGCAATATCAATCTTTAAAGAACATCTTTTAGCACCATTGTTGCACTTATATCCTTTCAATAATTCTTAAGTTAACACCAGGTTATCTTGAATAACTCTAACATGTACAAAAGCACTTTGATTGAGATTCACTGATGTATGCAGACCATCCTTAACTTTGTTTGTTAAAATCTTACTCATGCACTTATAGAGAACATTACTTGGATGAGGAATTTTAGGCACAAGAGAGATTAAAGTAGCATTTATTTCTCCCAATAGCTTCTCTGTCCTGAAATGTTTTTAATAGCATCACAGACATCTTCACCAACAATGTTCCAAGTATGCTTGAAGAAAGAAGAAGTAAAAGCATCAGGTCCAGGATCTTTTTCCACTCCTATATCAAACATAGCTTCCTTTATTTCCTTACTTGAAGCTTCCTTGATCATACATAAAGCCTCATCATCAGTTAACTTCTTTGTGAACATGCCATCAACATCATGAACTGGATCAATATTTGTGTCAGCGCTAAAAACTTTTTAAAATGAGAAACAAACTGCTTTGCAATCTCAGCACCCTCAAAACTTTGTCCCTCTTTATTATAAATGTTGATGATTCTATTTTGATTTCTTCTTCCTTAATGATTTATGAAAATACATGCTATTTCTATCTCTTTTACTCAACCAAACAATTTTTACCTTTTTAAATAACAATTTTTCCTCATCATCAACAACCTCCATATAATTTGCCAAACACTCAGCCTCCATAACTTTTATTTAATGATCATTAGGGAACTTTTTCATTTTGAACTTGAGCCTATTTTAACTTCTCTCTGCACCACTCTTTCAAATAAACCATTCTTCCAGTTCATTTTGTTCATTGGACTTTTCAAAGCTTTCAGTTTCTTTACCACTTTAAACATGCAGAAACCATGAATATGAATATCCCATTCTTTATCCACTGTAGGAAGAAATTCATACTTTCCAACAATGTAATTAGCAAATCTAAAAGCTCTAAAATTTCTAATTACACCATTTGGAATACCCAACATAGCAGCACTGTGGACAGAAGTAACAAATGGCATGAACTATGCAGAAGGATTATTATAAGAGTTCAGAAAACTTTCATTGATCATGACCTTGTCCAACTTTTTCATAATACTAGTAGTAGGAGATAATGAAGATTTCATCCAAGTGAAAAAGAGACTAGACTTACACGCATCCTCTACTTCAATAGCATTAACACAATCCATGAACTTCTGCATGTCATTAGTGATTTTTGATCGTCCAGCAGTCAAGGTTGTAAAAATCGCTAGGCGCTAGTGAGGCGTTCGGGTAGGGCCTAGCGGTTAATCGGTTAGACGGGGATTAATGGGGATTAATCGGATTGGAATTTTAATGCACAAAATTGCAATTCTAGATATCATATTATATTATATGAGATAGATAAGCATAGTGCATCAAAGTTCAAATATTTCAAGTGTTCAAATATAAACATAATATATAATTCTTCAAAGTTCAAAGTCAAACATAGATATTACTCGGTTTGTTGACAATTTTTAAGCGATCTTTGACCAATTAATCAGTTTGTTGAACGATTTTTAAGCAATTTTTTCTGATTTTTAAGCGATCATGTTGACTGATTTTTTAGCAATTTTATTCGATTAATCCGATTAGACCAATTCTTGTTCGATTTTGTCCGATTATTTGATTTTTTGACCAATTTTTAAGCGATCTTTGACCAAACCGATTAAATAGGCCAATTATGATAAATCAAGGCGCTTAGTGAGCGATCAGCGATTATGCGGGGATTAATCGGCCGCCTAGAACGATTTTTACAGCAAAACCAACAATTGAGAAATTCACATTGAAATCACCCATGGATCATTATTTACAAAACATTTTGCTGCTTTTAAATCCCATTCACAATACTCTTCTTTCCATTCTAGCTTTTTTTCATATAAAAAGCTTTAGTAACATATAATACCACATTGAATGGTTTCAATCAGGCAGAGGACAATTTGACTAGTCATATTAAATGACCATGAGATTTACTACCTCTTTTTTGTAACATATTGGATTTCACATACACATCAAACCATGTTTATATGGGGCGTACACCTTAAAGATTGTAGAGAGAGAAAGTTTAGAGGTTTAGGGAACTTAGAGAGAGAAAGAAAAATCTTATTATGAGCTCCAACCATCTACCTTGGGAGGTAGAGGGTATTTATAGTATCTTACACAAAACGCCTCCTACGGGCTGTGGATCAGGCATACAGTGGGTAAAGACCCGGCCTTCCTCCACGGTATTACTTAACTAAATACTAACTAACATTAAATAACTACGACTACGAGCTTTCTAACGATTACATATACTTGAGGTGACCTACACTTTAACAACTGGATTTTCTAAATCCTAACAATCTCCCCCTAAGGGAGGTCACCTCAAATTACATTGAGTACAAACAGATATTACATAAAGATTGTTCTTGGATTCTTACTTAATTTCTTTGCTCTGAAGCCCGTAGTCTTTGATTCTTCATCTTTTGCATGTTTGGATAATCCAAGTGGAGGTCATTAACTGATCCACGTGATAATGAGTTTTGAGCCAGCTTTGGGATCATCAGCTGCCATAAATCTCTGACTCTTCCTTTGTAGTGTTGACATTATGTGAAGTTGTGACATTGGACCGACATGCTCACATTCTGGATCATGATTTCTTCTCATCAGAGTAACGGAAGCTTTAGTTGATTCATGATATTTGCAACAGCGTAGCAGAAGCATGGAGTGACAATATCAGAGTCGTTGATGCACTTATCATGATTTCTTTAGAAATGAATGTGTTGTGTGAGCATGCGGCTATGGTTTGACCTCTCCATTCTGATCAGCTGCAAACATTGGGTATACCTGCATACAATAGTTAGCAATAAAGCGCACAAAAGTATCTTTAATCACTTTCGATGAATTGTGGTAAAGGGCTTGATCAGTACAAGTACTGCCTGTGATCAGGTATAATTCCGAAGAATCTCCTTGACAGGGTTTCGTAGATGCTCTAGCCGTTCTCAAACCGGAACGTCTCAAAGAAGACAACACGGAGTGAGTGAACCAGCGAATTGAGATTCACTGATTGATGAAAAGAGATTTGAAAAAAAATCGTGTACTGCTCAATATAAAGTGTTTATGCAATACAATGAAGTTTTTAAGGAAAAATCAATTATCAATCATAAAAACCTTTTATTTTGAAATATTAATACATAGTCGATGTGCTAGAGAAAATAATTTTAAGCACAACGACCGGTTTTTCAAAGGTATCCGTCAATCCATTTCTTGGACCAAGGTTGATTCAATGATGAATCGCCCCATTGTTTCAATCCAGTTGTCACAAATTTGATCTATTGGATAGATCTCACATGTTACCTACCAAGAGCTTGTTTTATGTTGGCTCTAGAAGGATTTCCATCTTCATCGTGAATATTTTAAATATCACTCAGATGTTCTGGCAATACCACAAGGATAATGCGTAGGACTCTTAAGATATAATCTCACTTTTCACATTGTGTGAAATAGTAAGTCTTCATTAATTTTTTGTCCTAATGAGATTTATTGATGATCTCGTGGCTCTAGACTCAATAGTGCACATTTGGTTTCTATGCCAGACACTTGGGAGAGGGTCTCCTTATGCAATATCAACAATCTCTAAGAGAAAGTCGATAGATTATGTAGGTTCCTCGTGAGAATGAAACAAGTCCTTTTAAGAGGAACTTGAGTAGCTTGGAAAGCTTGTAGTGCAGTGCATCACTGGGTCCATGAAGCCTTCTCTTCAATACCGTTGTTACCTTAGTAACAACCAGTAGCATATGTATTGAACCCGGTTTCTGCCCTAAGGTTGAATTATTGGAGGGCTATTTCTTTTCACCCTTTTCACATTCATTTCTTTTTCATTCTTCAACCCCTTCAGTGCTTACCAAGACTTCATTACTAGAACCTTGTTGGGTTTATTCCAGTTCTAGCTCTATCTCAGTCCGCACTCTTCCCATTTCTCACTTTTCTCCTTTTTTCATCATACCTAAGGACTCTACACTATCTAGTAGATTGTCCCTGGGTAGATCCCTCCGGCTCTGGCAGGATCGTGGGAACGAATACCTAACCTAACCATCCTTATATCTCCATACATAAAGTAAATTTGGTCGGTCTTTGTGGTATTGTTCTTCTGCCATTGGAGCCAATTGAAAACCATTTGAAAATCAATTCAGGTATTTGTGATACATTATCAAAGCATTTTGTACCTGAATTATTTTTTGATATTTCAGAAAAAGCTCCCCCTCAACATGTTCATCGTATGTTTGAAATCATTTTGGCACATGGAGGCAAGAGGATTTGAAAATCTTCAGATTAAGAATTAAGAATTCACTTCTTTGATCAACATTTTCTAAAACTATCGACATCACTTTCCCGATCAAAATTAGTACTTTTAAATACTTTGTTAAAGGTAATTTTGGGAAAGGATGTGGTTTTCAAAAAGTTTCTCCCCCTTAAAATGTACATTGAGATTCGAAAGTGTTTTACACATACTAGGGAAAACCTGCACTTAGAGACAAATCAATTACGTTTCAATCCTTTTTGGTTTGATACAGATGCTCCCCCTTAACATGTGCATGGAAAATTTGAAATCGTTTGGCACAGGTAGGGAGGAGAGCTTGCTAACACTTACAAACCATTTGTCGAATTATCAGTTTAAATCCAATTTAAATCACAAATTCTCCCCCCGATCACAATTTTCAAGGCATTTGAGATTTGTGATCTCTATAGATTTAAATTGTTTTTGAAAGCTTTTGAGGAGAATTGTGACTTGCTTATGAAAACATTTAACCGATAAGGAACAAATCTGAGACTTTAAACTCCAACGATTAAACATGCTTGAGTATCTTTTGAAAACATGGCATTATCCTTGGTCTGAACCAATTGTATGACAAATAACTTTTTGATTTAATTGAAATCATTCTCCCCCTCAATCAATGACATAAGTTGTTGATTGAGAGATAGAGATTTTGAAAAATGTCAAGTCCTGATGATTTTCAAAAATTGTGTTCTATTATCTTTTTGTGGATTTTATAATTTTGTATTTTGCTTTTTGAATAAATATTTATAAGAGATGGTTGAAGAATAGCTTTTACTCCTCGTCTTCCTCTTGAAGACGTTTGAGTGTTTCCGGTTGTAGACTCTTTAGACCAAGTCGTGGAAGGATAAACTCAAAACATTCTCTAGGAAGAGCTTTGGTGAAGATGTGTGCTAACTAATATTCAGTCTTCACAAAATATAGTTCCACCACACCGTTCTCCACTTGCTCCCTGATGAAATGATGTCGAATGTCGATATGCTTGGCTCTTGAATGTCGAACGTTGTTGCATGAGAGAGCAATGGCACTCTTGTTATCACAATACAGAGGGATTTTGTTGAATTCAAAGCAATAGTCAGATAATTGGGATCTCATCCATAGGATTTGAGCACAACAGGATGACATGGCTATGTATTCTGCCTCTGTAGAGGATATAGAAGTACTCATTTGTTTCTTTGAAGACCAGCTCACAAGTTTATCACCTAAAAACTGAGCACCTCCTGACGTGCTTCGACGTGTATCTTGACACCCTGCATGGTCAGCATCTGCATAGGTTGTTAGTAACATACCGGTGTCCTTCGGGTACCAAAGTCCCATGTTGATGGTTTCGTGGAGATACCGAAAGACCAGTTTAACTGCTTCAAGGTTCTTTTTGTTAGGCTTAGCCTGGTATCTAGCACACATGCATACAGCTAACAAAATGTCTGGTCTACTGGCAGTAAGGTATATCAGGGACCCAATCATACTACAATATTCATTTGGTCAACCATGATCCCAGAGGTCCTCATCCAGGTTTAGTACGCTCCACCATGGGAGTGTCAACAGGGTCACAAGAATCAAATCCAAATTTCTTTAAAATTTCATTAGCATATTTAGATTGATTGATAAAAATGCCTTCGGGACTTTGTGAAATTTGTAATCCCAAGAAAAATGACATTTGTCCCATCATTGACATTTAAAATTTGGAGCACATCTCCTTATAAAAACGGTCACATTCATTGGGGTCAGTCGAGGCAAAAATAATATCATCAACATAGATTTGAACGTGAATTAAGTGTTTGCCTGACTTTCTGGTGAACAATGTCGGATCAACTGCTCCTTTGCTGAATCCATTAGATAGAAGAAACCTTGATAGCGTATCGTATCATGCCCTTTGAGCTTGCTTCAAACCGTAAAGGACCTTCTTCAAGCGATAGAAATGAGTAGGATGCTCTGGATTCACAAAACCTTCAGGTTGGCTGACGTATACGACTTCCTTAAGATCTCCGTTAAGAAATGCCGTCTTTACATCCATATGATAGACTACCATGTTCTTACTTGCAACGTTAGCCAGGAAGATTCTGATTTCCTCGATACGTGCAACTGAAGCAAATGATTCTTCAAAGTCAATACCCTCCTCTTGACAGTATCCTTTTGCAACCAATCGAGCCTTGTTCTTTAACACATCACCATGCTCATCAAGTTTTACTTTGAAGATCCACTTTAGAGAAATGATCATAGCACAGATAGGAGCAGGTACTAATTCCCATACATCTAGTCGATCGAACTCATGAATTTCTTCTTGCATGACATTGAACCAGCTGTCTTCATTCATGGCAGTTTTAACGTCTTTTGGTTCGACCTTGGATAGTACGGAGTTGAAGAAGCACCATAAGGCATCATTTGAAAGTTGTTTACGAGTAGATACTGGATGAGAAGGGTTTCCAATGATGTTGTCCATTGGATGGTCATGTGTCCATTTTCTAAGGTGTTCGTGTGGTTGTTGTTGAGGAACTAAAGTAGCAGAGTTTGGATCTCCTGATGAAGATGGTTCTGAAGTTGGTTCAGGAGCAAATATGTTCTCAAATGGAGCATTTTCAGGAGTAACAAAGGGGTTATCTCCATCATAGGTGCCAGAAACATTTCCATGATGTACACTTGATGATTGAGGATTTAATGATGAGGATGAGTGATCTGCAGTAGGCTCTTCTTGACTCAATGACATAGAAACTGTAAGGTTATCTACGTTGAATGGGTTAGGGTCAGCCTCTGTTGATGGATTTGACTGATCATTCGCAATAGGCTCATAGTGTTCATCAAACATTGGATCAAACAATTTCTTCAAATCATCTTCCGAAGGGGGTACATATGGAGTTGCTGGTGAGGGATTTTGTACAATAGAAGAACTAATAGGACTACTTAATGAAGATTGTGATGCGGGTCCAGAACTTGATTGTCCTGGAGCCATTTGCCCAGACAACTCATCGAACGTGACGTGAATAGTTTCCATGATATCTCGAGTTCTTTTGTTGTAGATTCGGTAACCCTTCTTATTTGGTGCATAACCCACGAAAACTCAAATGTCCGCCATAGCTCTTAATTTACCTAAATCTTGACCGTCATTCGTTGGATAACACAAGGCACCAAATACACGAAGGTAGGAGAGATCAGGTTTTCGTTTATGGACAAGTTCGTATGGAGTTTTTCCATGAGTGGTGTGTATGAGGGAACGATTTTGGGTGTAGCAAGCAGTGGCAATGGCTTCAGCCCAAAGAAACATAGGAACCTTTAAGTAAATTAGCATAGTTCGTGCAGCTTCAACAAGGGTCCGATTTCGTCTTTCAACTACACCGTTCTGTTGAGGCGTACGTGGAACACTTCTTTGATGACTGATTCCAATGCTTTCATAAAATTGACTTAGGTCTTTGTTAACAAACTCGGTGCCATTGTCTGTTCGAATAATTCTAACAGTCTTGTTAAGTCGAACCTGCAGTTGTTTGATAAGTTTGATGATGACATCCGGAGTTTCATCCTTTGTCCTCAAAAACTTAACCCAAGTAAATCGAGAGTAGTCATCAACAACGACTAATACATATTTCTTCCCATTTATCGTTTGCACTCTCATAGGTTCGCACAAATCCATATGAAGAGTATGAAGAACTTCCATAACTGAGTTTGCGGGTTTGGGTTTGTGGGCATATTTCCTGCTTTTTTCCCAATTGGCATGCTGAACAAAGATGATCTTTTTCATACTTTAATCTAGGTAAGCCTCTTACAAGGTCCTTTCTGGAAAGATCATTAATGGTGCCGAAGTTCAATTGATTGAGACGGACGGATGCCATAACCATGACTTTGTTTTCGAAACCTTTGACAACAAGCAGATTGGAGAAGACTTCATCATGTCTTCGATAGAGATGGTGTATAGGTTTGAACCACGTATTCCTCTTAAAATTTCCACACCATCAAGTTCTCTAACGAAACAAGTATGTTTTCTAAAAGCCACCTCTAGATCGAAATCACAGAATTGACCAACGAGAAAACAAGGTTATGACCAAGACCTTCAACATAATATACCCGGAGATTACACATCACCAACGACATAATATCCATAACCCATAATTGCACCAAAATGATCGTTCCCGAATCTAACAGTCCCAATAAATTTAATCACGAAGTTCATGAGCCTGCGGTCTCGGTCATATATGCTTGGAACAGCCGAGTCCAAGTACCAGAAGCGATTTGAGCGACACTGTTGAACACAGACAAAAATGGATAACTGGATAATTGGGATCCCTATGCAAGAATGGGTTCCATTTGGTTAGTAACAGTGATTGGAGCACCCACATCATAAGCAGAATCAATGGAATCATTTGGGATAGATGATGTGCTAGTATACGCATTAGATCTATTCAAAGTATGTTCACTTCTTAAAGGAATAGTTCTACCGGTAGGCATCTATTTCCTAATGGGCATTGACTTAGATAATTTAGGGCACAACTCATTAAATTTGCGGCCAGTAGGTATCCACTAATAACCGATATTACTAAATTTTCTTCCCGTGGGTTTCCAATGTTTTCTAACCTTCTTCCACCATTGCTTTCTAGCCTTCTTAACTTGATTGTTGGCATTAACGATTTTAACTGGGTATTTAACAGCATTAATCAAATCATTCACACCACATACATGATTAGTAACAGAAACCAAGCAATCATCATTACATGTTTTGCCAAAAGTAGCAGAATTCGCATTAATTACAGCATGCTTAGAGCTAACACTAGAATCAACACGATTAATTTTATTCAACATAGTTTCATTCTTCCTAAGGTGATCTTCTACTCTCTTCCACTGAACATTCCTAGCTTGCAAGGTCCTATCATTCTTTGTGTTGCCTTCAGGCTTTGACCTGCTCGTTTTGGTGTCACTTTTTACTCCTGTAGAGGGAATGGGAACATTAGTTGGTTTTGCTACTTTTTGCATTTCAGGTTTAGAAGTGCTGGGATCGGAACTACTTATAGGCACATCAAAGCTCGCATGCTTGACTTTCGGCATAGAATGGGTTGCATACATAGCACTAGGCATAGAACAAGGCATCACAGCTTTATCTTTCTCACATAAGGATTTAGGGCATGTTGCTCTTAAACATTCTAACAGCTCCTGAGATTGTTTGGCATATATGCAAGCATACCTAATTTCACTATCAAGTGGCTTATTTATGCGATCCTCTTCTACAATCTTACGGAGACATTCTAGACTATCCTTAAGGTGACAGAAATAGTTATGAAACACAAGTTCGTTATTTCTAAGATGATGAGGAATGTATTTAACAGTCACAGTATATTTAGAATCTGAAGATGCATTTGATGCAACATTTTCATTAAAGACAAGTGGCATTTTCCCTTTTACCTGACTCTTCAGATTCTCAATTTCCTTTTGTAACGAAGTTATTTTTTCATTGTTCTTGTCACGAGTGACTTTCATTGAATCGTATAACTCTTTGAAGTTTCGTTTGACCTTTCCATTTTCTTCTAGAAAACTCTCATTTTCTTGTTGTAATACGTTAATGATATTTTTAAGATGAAAGTTTTCAGAAAATTGAGAATCTAAAGGAGGAGGCATTTGGGAGCCAGTCATATTGTTCTTTTCACCCTTTAATTATGAAATTTAGGTTTTCAACTTTCTGATCGTGTTACAGTGAGCTTGAATCTGTTCGTCACGTTTGTTTATTTCAAAAACTGCATCAAACTCAGGAACATCCGAGGATATCTTGATGTTTGAGATTTTAACACTTTCTTTTAGATGTTGATATTTTAGTTGCAAATCAAAATGTTCAACTTCCAGCTTAGAAAAATATTTTACCAAATTATTGTGATCATCATGGTCAATTTTCTCACTTAGTTTTGAGTTTTTGTTTTCAAGCTCAATGACACGATCATGGAAAACTTTCAAAGCAACAGATATTTCATGAAATTGAGAAGCAGTAATAGAATACTTAGTAACAGTATAAAACACATCTTGAGCAACACAACTTGAAATCAAATTCTCATTTAAGATATGCAGATTCTTTCTTTCAATTTCATTACATTTAAGTTCCCGTTCATAATTATTGACCTCAACTATCATTGCATCAAATTCTTTTTCCATTTCTTTAATCTCTGAGTCTATCCCCTTTTGAAGACTCTCAAATTGATTTTTTAATTGTTTAAAGAAAGGCATGACTTCGGTTAAATAGCATTCTTTAGTTTGCTCAAAACCCCTCTCCCCTTCAGTTATTCCTGAAGGTGTGATTCTTTTCTTACATGTCTTTTCAAAATTAACGAATAGTTGATAAACAACATACAGGCTGATTAAGGTCTTGCTCTTAGTGGGAATAGTTCTAGGAACTAAATGCATTGGTGTATTCTGAGGATACACAGTAGCTGGAGGCACTTTCCTAAGGGGAGTGTTTGTTTCAACAAGTACATTTGCTTTTTGCTTATCCATGTCTTTTTTCCAAAAACTTGGGGTTAATTGTGTTTGAGGCTTAAACATGTTCAGGGAAATCCAATTTTCTTTTGTGTAATCATGGGGTTTGATTGTTATGTTTTGCTTTTACACGAGGGTCTTTTAGCTTCTTATCCATTTTCTCCCTAGAGGCATCTTCTAATTTTCTATCCTCTTCCGTGCTTCCAATACATGATGGTGTTTGCCTAGGCTTGATGATCTCATTACCATCATATACAATCGTATGGAAAGCTTTAGCCTTTTTACAATACTCGGATTTGGCTTCTCTACTAGCGCAACACTATGTTTGTCACTTAGAACTCTATGCTTAGTGATCATGTGAGCAGTCTGAATGGTATTCCCTTGTATGTACAACTTGTTTTCAAGTTTGTTTTTAAAGTTTTAGGTTGGAAAAATCAGTTAAAAGTTTTGATTCCTTAGCATTAAATTCCTGTTTAAGCACTTTAACATTTTCTTGAATTTCTTGCTTTTGCTTAAAAGTTTTGTTTAGTTTGTCTTTTAAGGAATCTAGCTCTTGTTTTAATATTTCTTCCCTAAAATTACTTTTTCTAATAATTGTACGCATTTGGTCATCCATTTCCTGCTCACGGGTAGTTAACTCAAATTTAGCACGTTGTTCATAAATGGCAATTTGTTCTTTATAGGCATTCAATTCAGAGATAACAGAATCATCAGGGGCACATGCAGTGTATTCATCAAAAACATAGTCATCATTGACTGCTGAAGATGCATCACTTGGTACGATCTCACTTTCACTTTGTATCACATATTGATCATATGGGACAATATTACTATTACCCACATTATCTATATTTGATTCATTAGTTTCATGTGATTGTACTTCGTTATGTATCTTTTGCTCATCAACTTCATCGTATAGTTTTAATACCTCTGAAATGATTGAATCTTTGGATGGACCAGCCTGTTGTGGTGATGAAACCTTTGGAGAGACCATTGGTGAAATGCTAGCCATGAAGATTGTCGGGCAGAGGTTCATCATCGACATCAGAGTCAAATGCATCACATCAGCAACTTGAAAGGCATTTTGATGATTGTGACCTATTTCCTGAATTGGCTGCTCATCCACATCATCATCATATGTTTTGGCATTTCCCTCAGCAAGAAACAACAACTCTTCATTCAAAACCGCTCTCCATTGTCCGAGCTTGCACCAGACATCTTGTCCTGAAATACTCTGCATTTTGAGGGCGTTTTGGAGATGTGCAGTTCCTTGCAATATGTCCTTCACCACCACAGTTGTAGCACTTGATTGGCTTTCCTTGTCCTTGATTTGCATTCCTTCCACGATTTTGATTAGCCACATACCCTCCACCTACTCCACCTTTTTCTTGTTCATACTGTCTTCCTTGCACTGGTTGCACCATGATCTTACCATCTCGGAAAATAGCATGATTGTGTAGATTGGATGCAGTTCTGATATCATTGTTAGTGTGTGGAGTGAGGTTCAGATTTTGCTTAACCATAAGAGTCAGTTGATTGATGAAATGTTCCATGATTGTGTTTGAGTCTGAAGGCTTATATGCTGGATCTGGAATGAGCTTGTGGTTACCGTTACCCGTTGGTATGACTTGAGAGGCTTTGGTGGTAATTCCTACATTTGTGTAGAAAGATGTTGAGTCATTTGATGAGCTTGCATCTCCATGATTCGATATGAACTTTTCAAGAATCATTCGTTCAAACATAGCATGCTTCTCATTATGAAGTAGGAATACATACAATTGCTCATAGTTGGTGTGCCTTAATCCTTTGGTTCGCTTGACTGAGGTGACAAATTTGTGCCATTCGGGATTCATGTTGTTCACAAACTTTGAATTGAGCTGAATATTTGGCATGGTCATTTTGATATTCCTCATATCATTCACAAGTTTGTGGAACCTCACATAATATTCAGTGACACTTTCTCCAGGGTTCATCTCAAAGTTCTCAAAATCATCATACAATTGAGATTCCCTGTCTTCTTTGATCAATTCAGAACCAAAGAGAAGCATCTTAACATTGTCCCAAACTGCCTTGGCTTCAGTGTTGTGATTGATTAACTTGTAGATGTGTTTTGGTATACCCTGAAGTATATTGTTTGAAGCCCCGATATCAGCATCATATCTCTTTTTCTCCTTGTCAGTAAGTTCATCATATGTTTTTGGTCTGTCCAATCCTAGTGTCACTGAGCCATCAGCAGCAGTTTCGAGTATGTCTCTGGTAGTCTCAACATGGTACGGTCCTTCATCAATTTATTTGAGAATGTTGACCCCATTTTCTTTACCCAAGCAGCACAACCTAATTCGTTGAGCCCATGAGTCATAATCGGTTATGTCTAGCATAGGTGGACGAGTATCGGATCCAGCAGCTTGAACGTCTTCAGCAACAGAAGAGAT
Organism: Chrysanthemum makinoi; assembly: GCA_910596185.1. Lineage (NCBI taxonomy): Eukaryota > Viridiplantae > Streptophyta > Magnoliopsida > Asterales > Asteraceae > Chrysanthemum > Chrysanthemum makinoi. The sequence continues at coordinate 89,664,400 of OU343220.1, read as the reverse complement.
GATAGTAGGTACGTTGGCAGACATAATTACTGATTCTACGGGATTTTAAAACTCTTGGATTAAACCGGGAAATAGATTCTTTCACGGGATTTTACTAAATCAAGAGAAAACCGTAAAATGTAATCACGAAGAAAGTACTAAATCTCAAGAAACAAATCGCTCAAAGTGACAAGTCGCTTCAGCCAACAAATCGCTCAAAGCAGACAAGTCGCTTCAATTAACAAATCTCTTATACTGACAAGTAGCTTGATAAGACAAATCGCTTAAACAATCAACTCGCTTCAATAAGCAAGTCGCTTAACCATATAAGTCGCTTAACCCAGTAACTAACTAAATGGACAAATCGCACAAATAAGACAAGTCGCTTAAACTTACAACTCGATTAAATAAGCAAGTCGCTGAAAATGACAAATCGCTTCACCGCATAAATCGCACAAGTACAGCCACTAACTGGATAAATCGCTTAAATAAGTGATTTGTAGCAGACACAAATCGCTTCGAAACAAAGACAAATCGCTCGTCAGAAATAGTATCTGAGGCACAAGTCGCTACTTTAACACAAACAAAACTCCACTTTTTAATCCAAAACCTATCCAACCACATTGATTCGAGCCTTCTAAATCACAACCTAAACACTTATGATGATTCTAAACACAAAAGTACAATCAAAATCCAAAATTTAACACTAGAAATGGTCTAAATGATGCAAATACCACTAAACTTTTTCAAACCCAAAAACCATATAAAACCACTAAAAATCCAAGAACATGTAAGAGAGATGATTAAACCATGGCTCTTGATACCACTTGTAACATATTGGATTTCACATACACATCAAACCATGTTTATATGGGGCGTGCACCTTAAGGATTGTAGAGAGAGAAATTTTAGAGGTTTAGGGAACTTAGAGAGAGAAAGAAAAATCTTATTATGAGCTCCAACCCTCTACCTTGGGAGGTAGAGGGTATTTATAATATCTTACACAAAACGCCTCATACGGGCTGTGGATCAGGCATACAGTGGGTAAAGACCCGTCCTTCCTCCACGGTATTACTTAACTAAATACTAACTAACATTAAATAACTACGACTACGATCTTTCTAACGATTACATATACTTGTGTTGACCGACACTTTAACAACTGGATTTTCTAAATCATAACATTTTTCCCGTCTAATGAAAATCCTACAACTAGATTGACTACAGCTACTGTTTATTCGCCAATTCTAACCACTAAAAGCCTTTTCACTAACTGAAGCTAGTTTTACAGGTTTTATATAGGTTTCAATAACATCACATACATGGATATTTTCTTCTCTAATCAACTATAAGACTTCTTTTTTTGTTTTTTCAATTGATTTGTTAGGAATTAGAAATTCCCAGTATTAAAGAGTCGGTCACCTCAAGTATATGTAATCGTTAGAAAGCTCGTAGTCATAGTAATATTTAGTTAAGTAGTATTTAGTTAAGTAACACCGTGGAGGACGGACGGGTCGTTACCCACTGTATGCGATCCACACCCGATGTGTGGCGATTTATGTAAGACTATAAATACTCTCTACCTCCCAAGGTAGAGTTGGAGCTCATAATAATATCTTTCACTTTCTCTCACTAAGTTCCCTAAACCTCTAACCTTCTCTCTCTAGAATTCCATCTATATGCTACCTTGTGTTAATGTTATGATGTGTATGTGATAAGTTAATATATTACAATTGGTATCAAGAGCCATGGTTAGATCATATCTTACACATCTTTGGATTTCTAGTGGTTTTTAGGTGGTTTTAAGTTTGAAAAAGTTTAGTGGTTTTAGCATCATTTGATTGATTTCTAGTGTTAAAGTTTTGATTTTGGTTGTACTTTTATGTTTAGAATCATCAAAAGTGTTTAGGTTTTCATTTGGTAAGCTTGAATCATCTTGGTTGGGTTGTTTTTGGATTGAAAAGTGAGGTTTATATGGTTTTTCAAGCTAGCGACTTAGCTCACGGAATAGTTTCTTGGTAGCGACTTGCTTCACATTTTTGTAGCGACTTTCAGTGTTGGAACTAGCGAGTTAGATCTAGCGAGTTAAAGTACAAGTAGTAGATTCTCCACTACGGTAGCTTGACTTTGCTGGTAGCGACTTGGTCGATAGCGAGTTGCTCTTTAGCGACTTGTGTCTCTAGCGACTTGTGTAGCAATTCTTGCCAAAATTTGGTTAGCGACTTGGTCTGTAGCGAGTTACTACTTAGCGACTTGTTTTTCTGTTAGCGACTTGGGACTCTAGCGACTTAGGGGTGTTGCGAATTAAGGGTTAGCGACTTAGTGCATTAATTTCTAGCGACTTAGTGCACTAATTTCTAGCGACTTAGTGCATTATCTTCTAGCGATTTAGTATTTTATCATCTAGAGTCTTGAGTGATTGTTTTTCGGTTTTCTCTTGATTTAGATAAAATCCGTGAAAGAATCCATTTCGGTTTAATCATAGAGCTATAAAATCCTCGTATATCTGTTAACATGTCTACCAACGTTCCTTAATTATCTCCACATTGTGAAGATGTTCAAGCAACCAGTGGTTGAATACTCGTCCACCCATGCTTGTGAACTGACTACGACTCTTGGGCTCAACGAATTAGAATGTATTGCCTTGGAAAGGAAAATGGTGTCAACATTCTCAAATCCATTGATGAAGGACCATATCGAGTTGAGGCGACTAGAGACATACTTGATACTAATGCGATGGTACTCTGTTTCACGGAATGTGACAGACCTAAGATGTATGATGAGCTTGATGATAAGGATAAACAGAGATTTGATGCAGATATCAGGGGCTTCAAACATTGTTCTTCAAGGTCTTCCTAAAGACATCTACAAGCTGATCAATCATAACACAGATGCTAACGCAGTTTGGGACAATGTTAAGATGCTTCTCTCAGGTTCTGAATTAACTATGGAAGACAGAGAATCCCAACTCTATGGCGAATTTGAGCATTTCAAGATGAAACCAGATGAGAGTGTCTATGAGTACTATGTGAGATTTCATAAGTTAGTTAATGACATGAGGAACATGAGAATGACTATGCCTAACATTCAGTTGAACTCAAAATTTGTGAACAACATGAATCCCAAATGGCACAAGTTTGTTACCTTTGTGAAGCTCACTAAAGGATTGAAGAATACAAACTATGAGCAACTCTATGCCTTCCTCCTTGAGAATGAGAGACATGCTATGTTTGAAAAATTAATTCTCAATCAGTTCAAAACCAACCGGGGAGAGACAAGCTCGTCTAATGACTCTCTGACTTTCTACTCAAACATCGGAATCACAACCAAAGCATCACAAGTCATACCCTTGGGTAATGGTAATCACAAACTCATTCTTGATCCTATGTACAAACAAGGCGATCGATACTCGCGTGGTAGCTTCATTAATCAACTAGCTCTTCTCATCAGTCAAAACATGAATACTCTCCCACAAACCAACAACAACCTCAGAGCTGCATCTAACCCACACAATCAAGCCACTATTAAAGATGGAAGGATCGTGGTGCAACCAGTTCAGGAAAGACAGTATGATCGGGGGCGAGGTGGAGCTGGTGAGGTTATGTTGGAAACCAGAATCGAGGAAGGAATGGTAACCAAGGTCAAACTAAGCTCATCAAATGTTATAAGTGTGGTGGAGAGGGACACATTGCAAGGAACTGTACATCTCCAAAGCCCACCTGAATCTTGATTACCGAGAGAAGATGATCGCTCAAGCTCGGACAATGGTGCTACTCTGAATGAAGAGGAATTGCTATTTCTTCTTGAAGGCAATGCCAAGACCTATGATGCGGATGTGGATGAGCGGCCTATTGGGAGATAGGTCACAATCATCAGAATGCCTTTCAAGTCATTGATTGTGATGCATACGACTCTGATGTGGATGATGGACCTACGGCACACACAATTTTATGGCTAGCATTTCTCCAATGGTTTCTCCCAAGGTCTCCTCTTACATCACTAGGTGGGCCATCCCATGACAAGCTCATCTCGGAGGTATTAAAACTATACGATGATCTTGATGTGCACCAGATGCATGACAAAGTACAATCAACTGAAACTATTGAATCAAATATTGAAAATATGGGTAATATCAATATTGTCCCATATGATCAATACGTGAAACAAAGTGAAAGTGAAGTTGTACCAAGTGATGCATCTTCTGCAGTCAACAATGACTATATTTGTGATGAATACACTTTGCATGCTTGATGATTCCATTATTTCGAACTAAATGCCTATAAAGAACGTGTTGCTATTTATGAACAACGTGCAAAATTTGAGTTGACCACTCATTGAAATGGATAACCAAGTAAGTCACAAGAATTATGGGAAAAAGTAAGTTTAGAGAAGAAATATTGAAACAAGAATTAAATTCCTTGCAAGAAAAACTCTCTAAAACATCTAAACAAAAACAAGAACTTCAAGAAAATGTGAAAATGCTTAAGCAAGAATTTAATGCAAAGGAATCAAAACTCTTGAGAGATTTTTCTAATCCGAAAACTTTGAAAAACAAACTTGAGAACAAGTTGTACATACAAGGAAACACCATTCAGATTGCTCACATGGTCACTAAACATCGAGTCTTAAGCGATAAGCATAGCATTCCCCTTGTTGAGGAACGAATCAGAGGTAATTAAAAGGGCTAGAAATGCTAATAAGGTGCTTTATGATGGTAATGAAATTCTTAAGCCTAGAAGAAAACCTAGTTGCGTTGAGTGCACCGAGGAAGATAAGAAATCAGATGAAGTCACTAGGGAAAGGATGAACAAAAAATTAGATGATCCTAAATGCAAAAGAGAAAAGATTATTATCACCCCCATGACTACAAGAAGGAAAACGGATTTCCTTGAACATGTTTAAGCCTCAAACATTGTGACTCAACAAGTGTTCTCGAAAAAGGATATGGACTTGCAAAAGTGAAAATCTGAAAAGAATCCCCTTGTAGGAAATTGCCTAAAGTTTAATCAGTATCCTCCAAATACACCAATGCATTTAGTTCCTAGAACATATTGCCACTAAGAAGCAAGACCTTAATCACCAATATGTTATTCTTCAACTATTTGTCGATTTTGAGAAAACTTGTAAGATAAGGATCACACCCACGGATAATCAAGGGAAAGGGGTTTTGAGCAAATGAAAGAATGTTATTTAACCGAGGTCATGCCTTTCTTTAAACAACTAAAAGATCATTTTGAGAGTCTTTAAAAGGGGATAAAATCGATATTAAAGAAATGGAAAAGGAATTTGATGCAATGGTAGTTGAAGTTAGTGATTATGAGCGCGCACTAAAATATAATGAGATTGAGAGGAAGAACTTGCATACCTTAAATGAGACTCTTATTACTGAATGTGTTGCTCAAGATATCTTTTTCACCGCTTCAAATTGCTCTATTAATGCTTCCAAATTTCATGAACTATCTCGGGTCCTCGAAAGTCTCCCATGATCGTGTCATTGAGCTTGAAAAAACTAATTCTGAACTAAACGAGAAAATTGAACTTGATGATCACAACAATTTGGTTAAACATTTTTCTAAACTGGAAGTTGAGCATTTTAATTTACTACTAAAATATCAACATCTTAAAGAAAATTTTAAAACTTCAAATGTATCAAGACATCGCCGATGCTCCAGAGTTTGATGCGCTTTTTCAAATTAACAAACGTGATGAACGATTCAAGCTCAAGGTAACGCCGACGAAAGTTGAAAGCCCAAATCTCTCAATTAAAGGGTCAAACGAACAATAAGACAAGCCCCAAATCCCTCCTCCTTTAGATTCTCAGAATTCTCAAACTTTTCATCTTCAAAACTTAGTTAATGCTTTACAAAAGGAAAACGAGAGTTTTCTAGAAGAAAATGAAAAGTTAAACGACATTTTAAAGAGTTATATGATTCAATGAAAGTCACCCGTGACCAAAACAACGAAAAATAACGTCTTTACAAAAGGAAATTGAGAATCTGAGAAGTCAGGGAAATGGGAAACCGCCACTTGTTTTCAATAAGAATGTTGTCTCAAAATCACCCTTAGATTGCAAATACATGTGTGATGTTAAATATATTCCTCCTCATCTTAGGAATAATGAACATGCTTTTCATGACTATTGTGCTCACCTTAAGGATAGTCTAGAATGTCTCCGTGAGATTGTCGAAGAGGATTTCATTAACAAACCTCTTGATAGTGAAATTAGGTTTGCTTGCCTCCAGGCCAAACGATCTCAAGAGTTGCTAGAATGTGTAATTGCAACATGTCCAAAACCCTTAGGTGAAAAAGGCAAAGCTGTGATGCCTTGTTCTATGCCTAGTGCCAAACAGAAATCTGCTTCTATGCCTAAAGCCAAACATGTGACCCTTTGATATCTTGTTCCATACTGAATTGCCAAGCAACTCCTGAGTGTGCCTAATCCTCAAATCCCAAAGACTTCTAGACCAGAATGCAGAAGTAGTGAAGCCATGTAATGTTCCCATCGTTATTTCCTACGATGTTAAGATTGACACTAAAGTTAGCAGGTCAAAACCTAGAAGCTATGCAAAGAAGGATAGGATTACGGAAACTAAAAGTGATCATGATAAGGAAGTGAAAGAACACCATAGGGACAAGAAGTTTGATTTGAACAAAAGAATCGCGTGTTAGTTCTAGTATTAGCTCTAAGCTTACTAAAATTAATTCGAGGCCTTATGCTGTATCTCGCAGAAAACATGCAAAAATGTTTAATTTCTGGTAATCATGATAAATGTGATGTGTTATTTCGAGGTCTAAGATTCATAACCCGCTTAAGAAAGTTTGGAGAGCAAAGTATTAAGCAATCCTGGAAACCTACAGGAAGGTTTTACCAATGTAGGATTCTCGGAAGCCAACAGTTCGTATTCACGTAATGGCAAACCTTGCCCCTTAACTAGACCCACTATGCCTAGAGTAGTGCCTGTTAAGGTTTGGAAGCCAACGGGTAGAATAATCCCATTAAGCACAAAATGTCCCTCGACTAAGTCTCGATGCTTTACTAGTTCAGCTCCTAGTGACAATGACATTGCACCTAGGTTTCTACCGCATTCAAAGATTGTTTTTGTGCTTCAACTAAAAGGACCCATGAGCATCGGGGGATCCAATGTTTCCAATTCTCCATCTTAGTGCATTTGTCCAAGCGGTCGTACAAATCGTCCCTTGGTATTTGGATTGACTCTAAACATATATGGGATCTTAACAATGACGTCACATTGCATCGATTCGGGCCTGCATTACTTCATCATGGCGTCTGCGGATAACAGGGCCGTTCTTCAAAGAAAAGGGTATAGCGGCTTCGGTCTTTATCTTGAGAAGGAAAATCTTCATGTTTATGACCATTCTCATCGACATTCTTCATCAACAAGCTTCATGTTTCTCCCATTCTCATTCAGTCATCAAATGGATCTACATTCATTAATGTATATTCTTATTCACTTGCTAAATCAAAATGGCAACCGAATGCAATTTTTGAGAGTGAATATACTAAATGATGATAGATGTTTGAATAATGGTTATACGACTTAAAGTTTGATGACTCTCACTCATAAGGATAAATCAATTTATGAGAAAGTGAATATCTAAATGATGATGGATGTTTGAATAATGATTTTCACGACTTAAAGTTTAATGACTCTCCTCAGCGCCTAATGTTTCACTCAAACTAAGATAAATGGAATTTGTTTGGGATTCATTGGTTCAAAGATATGTTTGATGAGTATTTACAACCATGCTTGAATATTTGATGATCATAAAAGAATATGTGGAGTTCAGATATGTTTGATGATCATCAAAGAAGTACAACTTGATACTCAAAAGCCCAATCTCAGTTATTCCTCAAAGCGTTGATAATGATTATCATATTGGGTTGCACTCATGAATAATGATCCGCTCTTTGGTATTCCTTTGCCAAATCTTCACGGATTATTGTTCATGAATAATAATCCACTCTTTGGTATTCCTTTGCCAAATCTTCATGGATTATTGTTCCTCTCATCGTGCATGCTATAAATCAACCACATGAACTTCAATGAAAATGTCTACCTCATAAACTCGAAGTTATTGGTGTATCCTCCATATCAGTCTCTACATGAATACTTTTAGGAAGAATACATGATGTTGAGGCATCATTTGTTCGGTTCATTGATTGGGTGAATGTACATCGGTTGTATGTTTATTCACATGTTGGGCATTGACACAAACCGATTACTTGAGTTAATCAATTATCACTTATTTGAGATTGATTCACAAATTCTTTAAAGCTGAAACTTAAGATGCAAATAGGCTTAGATTCTTCTAACCCGATTTCAAGTTTGGTATGTAGGGTTTTCTTTATCAAAAGGTCGATTCAAATTGTCTACGAATTGGTTACGATAAAAGATAGTCGGGAGAGAGTTTCTCGCGGTGGTCAAATGGCTCTGGACACTCGATTCGGGACCCGCTTCAAAACGATCCCATTGGTTCATCTCTTGTTCCAAACTCTTCTCAAGAAACTCCATATGTACCTCCATCCGAAGATGATTTAAAGAAATTGTTTGATCCTATGTTTGATGAACTTTATGATCCGAGTACTAATGAGGTGATGATTCCTACTTGAGAATGCTCATATTCTGTGTGAAGTCAATCCTTGAATCTCAATATCTTTAAGTCAAGAAGCACCCTACTGTGATCCTTGATCTCATCAACAAATCATCAAAATGTACATCATGGAAATGTTTAAGGCATCAATGATGAAGTTAATCACTTTGCTAATCCTGAAGATGCTCCATTTGAAAACATATTTGCTACTCTGAATCATCATCGAGAACCATCTTCTTAGGAGACATCGACTGGCTATAAGTTCCTCAACAAGCGCCACATGAACACCGAAAATGGACTCGATCATCCATTAGACAACATCATTGGAAATTCCTCTCGTCCTGTATCAACCCGGAAACAACTTGCAACCGATGCCTTATGGTGTTTCTTCAACTCAGTACTTTCTAAGATCGAACCAAAGATGTTAAAACGCCATGAATGAAGGCGGTGGTTCAATGCCATGCAAGATGAAATTCATGAGTTTGATCGACTTGATGTATGGGGTTAGTACTGCTCAGGCTGTGCTATGATTATAGCTCTCAAATGGATCTTCAAAGTAAAACTTGATGAGCATGGTGATGTGTTGAAAAACAAGGCTTGTTTAGTTGCTAAAGGATATGTCAAGAGGGTATAGACTTTGAAGAATCTTTTGCTCTGTTCGAATGAGGCAATCGAATCTTTACTTCTTGTGCTAGTAAGAACATGGTAGTGTATCGGATGGATGTAAAGGCGGCATTTCACGAGCGGAGATCTTAAAGAAGTCGTCTCGTCGGCCAACTTTGAAGGATTTGTGAATCAAGAGCATCCTACTCACGTTTATCCGTCTGAAGAAGGCTCTACGGTTTAAAGCAAGCGAGGGCATGGTATGATACTGTCAAAGTTTCTTCTATCATCCGGATTGATGAAAGGAGCGATTGATCCTACATTGTTCACGGGGAAGTCGGGCAAACATTTAACTCATGTTCAAATTTATGTTGATGATATTATTTTTGCCGGTGACCCAATGGAATGTGATCAGTTTTCTAATGAAATGAGTTCTAAGTTTCAAATGTCAATGATGGGACAAATGTCATTTTTCTTGGGATTACAAATTTCACAAAGTCGCGGAGGCATTTTCATAAATCAATCTAAATATGCCTTGAGAGATTTTAAAGAAATTTGGATTTGATTCATGTGACCTGTTGACACCCCATGATTGATCGAACCAAACTAGATGAGGACCACTCGGGGATCATGATTGACCAAACGAAATATCGTAGTATGATTGGATCCACGATGTACCTCACGGCTAGTAGACCGGACATCTTGTTATTTGTTTGCATGTGTGCTAGATACCAGGCTAAGCCTACCAAAAAGCACCTTGAAGCGGTTAAGCGGGTCTTCGGTATCTCCAGGAACCATCAATATGGGACTATGGTACCGAAGGACACGGTATGTCACTAACGGCCTATCGCGATCTCGCGATCATGCGGGTTGTCAAGATACGTCGGAAGTACATGCGGAGTTTTTGGGTGATAAGCTTGTGAGTCGGTCTTCAAAGAAGCAAATGAGTACTTCTATTTCCTCTACAGAGGTGAATACATAGCCATGTCATCTTGTTGTGCTCAAATCTTATGGATGAGATCTCAATTATCTGACTCTGGCTTTGTATTCAACAAAATCCCTACATCTTTGTGATAATAAAAGTGCTATTGCTCTCTCATGCAACAACGTTCAACACTCAAGAGCAAAGCATATCGACATTCGACATCATTTCATCAGGGGAACAAGTGGAAAAAGGTGTGGTGGAACTATATTTTGTGAGATGCGAGATATCGGTTAGCGGACATCTTCACCAAAGCTCTTCCAAGAGAGCGTTTTGAGTTTATTCTTCCACGTCTTGGTTTGAAAAGCCTTCAACGGAATACTCAAACGTCTTGGGGAGGAAGAGCGAGGAGTAAAGGTCTATCTTCATCTATCTCTTGTATATACCTATTCGAAAAACAAAATACAAAATTATAAAAACCTATAAAACCAAATAGAAAAATATAAAACTTTAAAAAATCCATAAAAAATCACGAAAAATGAAAAATCTTCAAAAATATTGTCATTTTGTCATGCGTTTTCTCGGTTCGATAATATCTACGGTCTTTGTTTTGTCATTCAAAGAATGACACGGGACTTTAGATGTTGTTGAATTTAAAAATCAAAAATCAAAAATATTTTTTTGGGAGAAAGAGAAACAATGGTTTTATTGTCATTTTTAGAGGCAATAACGGTTTTAAAGAAAGAACGAGCCATGTTTTACCATGTTTTCAAATTCCATGCTCGATTCTATAAACATTTATCTGGCGAAAACTAAATGCTTTGAAAAATAACACGGTCTCTATTTTTGATAATCATCAGGACTTATCTGTCAAAATCTCTATCTCTCAATCAACAACCTATGTCATTGATTGAGGGGAGAATGATTTCAATTAAATTAAAAGTTATTTGGCATTAAATTGTTTTCAAAAGATGTACATGCATGTTTAACCAATGGAGTTTAAAATCTCAACATCAGATCCTTATCGGTTAAAACGCTTTCATAATCAAGTCACAATTCTCCTTAAAAGCTTTCAAAATCAATTTAAATCTATAGAGATCACAAATCTCAAATGATTTGATAATTGTGATCGGGGAGAAGTTGTGATTTAAATAGGATTTAAACTGATAATTCGATAAATGGTTTCTTAAGTGATTAGCATGTTTT